>JAPMUY010009137.1:447500-801205 GCA_026901105.3 Galaxias olidus
CATACCGAGAGGTTTAAAAATAATGGTGAAAATAACCAATAAACTCATAAACACACACGTGAATGTAATTATAAGCAAACCACGCAACCTTTAAAACTACGCTGACTAACCATTTGCTTTTAAAGTGAACCTTTCACGTAACAGTTTTTAAAAAGGACTGCCTATTCAATTGCAAAATGGTGGTGCAGCTTGGACCCTTTCATTGACAGCAGGGCCAGACCTGCCACCTGACTGAATGTCCGCTGGTTGTGTATACTAAATTTGTCCTGCGTACACTGTGATCTATGCCAGGGCCTCGCTTGCCATTTGACTTTTCATTATGTCTACGCAGCTGTCCCCTCACCTCCCATAGTAACACATATAGACGGATCACCGTGCTGCAATCCAGGGACACTGCGTTTGATGTGTGATTGTCCCAACGTTTGCAGATCTAAAAAGAAATTACGTTTCCTGGAACTGGTTCAAGATGTTTAGTTGAACAGCCCCAAACGTTGCATGTACAGCAGAGAGGATTGCTTAAGCTGTCGTAATTTATCGAGGATAGTTAGGGGTTCATTTTGGAACAAGCAGTAGCTGTGTCCATCTAAGAGTTTGGGTATTTCAGATAGGACTAAAACTCGGGTAGAATCACACACGTGTTGCCCCTTTTCTCCCCTATATCATATTAGCTAAAGCCCATATTTTGCCTAGTAATAAAATAATAATAAACTTTATCTATTTAGCACATTTAAAAAACAAAGTTAGGGAGTGCTTTACAATAATAACCGATAATTCGATAAATGCAATACAAGATAAGTAGTCAGATCCAACTTATCATAGTGTTTTTAACTTCAACTTTTGCAAATATGCACACACACACACACACGCACACACACACACACACACACACACACACACACGCGCGCGCGCGCGCACACACTCGCATGCACTATAAACTAATATACACGGGAAAAGCCAGGAGATAGTTGGTCATGGATCACGGACTTGATCAGTATTGGCCAGTTTGGACGTAAAAATGCCCTGCCACAGTGGATATGTCCTGATTTAGCCCGGTGGACTGGAATCCCTATCCTTACCCATAAGCATAAAGCTTCCCTTGCAAAGCACTGTTACGCACTGTGACTATGTGTGATCGAGAAACCAAAGAGGGATCTGATAAGCAAAATCATTTAAAACGGCACATTTTCAATCATCCCAATGACTACAAAGCGTGTTATTAAAGTAAAGCTTTTGAGTAGATTTACGCAGAGTGAACATGTAAAAGCAACAGCTATGTGCAGATCGTATTCTGACTGGTCTTGAGAGTCCGGCTGGAAAGTCAAGTCTGCAATCATACTCAAGTGACTGATTGTAACACTTGCGTTTACAATTAAATTACTTGTAATCCGAAGGCATTTTTATGAGGAAAACAAGGATTGGCCGGTGTCTGGGGATGGGGGGTTATGTGCTGAGGCTGTATACTAATATCTGAAAAACTAAACGATAGATGCTGTCACGCAATAGCTAGTAAGACTACACTTCGAGAAAAGAAGTGTATAGTCATCACTAAGTCCTCAGTATATGCATACAACAGCTGCGTCACCTACTTCTACTTTAAGTATAAAAAATTAAATAGAATAGATTGAAAATCAGCAAGCATAAACAATAATAAAATGGGGGGGGGGGGGGGGGGGGGTTATACCATCCGTCAAGCGCCCTTATCTGGCTTCAAATCCGTAACGTTTTAATTTGCACTGGAGGACAAACTGCAATAAAACATGTGAGCCTTTTAAAAACTACTTCTCAGCAACTATGATCCATACTCTGTGTAGTCCACATTACTCCAAATCTATCGCCAAGGATGTTGGAACGCACGCACCAAATACGATTGTTGATGCTTCTTGGCAATGCCAACTAACGGTATATTTTTATTCCAATGCAGCGCTTTTGACATACAATACTGAAAGGTGTATAGATTTTCATTGTCAGATGAATTTTATGCAACGTACAATACCTGACTTACACACATTTCTGTGATTCTGACTTCAAGAGCACACTCATCTCAATATCAGCAAATGAGCGCATGCAGTGCGTGACTGGAAATATCTCCACGAGCATGTAAACATTCTTTCCGATTGCAAGGCATCAGGGGACACTGGCAACTGCAAACGACGGTGCTACATGAGAACCCTTCAGTAGTTTTAACACCGGATGAAACAGCTGAAACACCTTTATTCAAAGTAAAAATTTGCGATTCTGCGCATCCACGATTTGACATATATTTCTGTGCTTGTGGATTCCGCGTATCCTCTCATCTGTGCTGAAGCATAGACTACTACATTGTGCTAACACCACTTAAGAGCGAGGGACGGGTAATTTCAGAATCTTTGAATCCCGGTATCTGATGTTCTGTAGGATTTATCTGCCCTTAAACGGTACAGAAGATTATAGCGGATTAAAAGTTGGATAATAAGAACTGCTCACCTCTAATTCTCTCCACACCGAGTCCTGGTTACACCTGTCCCACGCCATCCAGGCACTGAATGACGGTCCGGAAAACAAAAAATAAATGAAGCAAAAAAAATCCACGCGCGCTCCACTCGCTCTCACACAGGCAACTGCCCCTAACAGAGAATGAACCGAGGGCACCTGTCTTACAACTGCTTTCCATCACATGACAAAGCTATTAAAAGTAGGCAGGGGAGTGACTCCTTTCACCCCCCTCCTCACTACTCACCAATGACGTACAATAAGCGGGCGGGGTCTGGCACACGCATAGTAAATCTTTTCCAACTGTAAAATCGCTCAATTCTAATGACAGGGTGAGATAAAATACATTTCTAACGCAGTCCTCCTAAATTGAGATTGTTTACTCTCTAATAGGATTCCTCTGCCAGGCCGCTCTTTGGAGTGAAATATTGGATCATATGCACATAGTCTAATATACTAATATAATATTATATTGGTTATATATGGCAATATGTGCCTTGATCCACCAGTCTCTATGCAGTAGGGACTATGATATTAAGGAAAGGAAATAAATGTCATAAGCAGTGTTTTGAACAGCAGCTAACCAGGGGCCAAAGAGATAAAACGTTTGTAGTATAATAAATTATTTAAATAGAGTGGTCAAGAAGCACAGTTAATCGTTGAGTTCACTTACAAATTCAGAATTTACATCAGACCTGTCTGGCGCTGGTAATGCAGCAAATATAGGTAAATGCTTTAGTATATATAGGCTTGAAAGTTTCACATTGAACAACTGACTTGGCTGCTTGACTTCAGCTTTTAAAACTAGACCGCAAAAAACTACTTTTATTGTTTTTATGCTATGAAACAGAACAGTTTCAGAGGAGGCCTATGAAGAGGAATTAAAAGAGCAGGTGACACACAGTATACAGTTTAAACATGGTGTGTGTACCAAACATCTCCTGAAAAAAGGGTTGTGGACACTAAAAACAAAGGAAACTGTCCGAAACCTGATAGATTAAATAAGGAATTTCACTTACATTTCAAAGGCTTTCTCTTTTTTTTGCTCAATATAACTATTTTCAAAGTAATAGTCAGACATACTGCAATATTTTCTTCATATATCAGATCTTAATAGCTTAAACTGTTTTCATATCAGGATATATTTAGAGAAAGGTAGCTGACCTAAATATTAATTAACATAGGTCTCATTGAACATAAAATGTAAAAAAAAAAGAAAAAAGAAAGGTTAATCTGAATCTAGGGATTTGTATGCTGCATGTGCTTGAGCTAACTGCCATCTGAGGGCATTTGTACCAGAAAATCTACACATCTGTTTCTCCAAGCATACTCACAGACGCTACCCAGAAGCCACAACGAAGGCCCATCAGAGCAGGTGGTGTGTCCAGTGACCTCACTGGGCCCAGATGGACCTGCACCACACACACATACCATAGGGGAACCAAGAGAGTGATGGAAAACTCAATGGTAGTTGGCTTGGCGAGGATTCGTTATAATATACCCAAATACATCAAACTGAAGACAAGCATGTACGTTATGTAAAAGAGAACTCTCTTTGATGAGGTAAAAGTTTGACAAATAAACTAAAAGCATCAATGGACCGACCTCTCTCCTTCTATAATACTATGTATTATACATTCTAACCCATTTTGTCTAATGTGACTAACTCAAATGTGAGAATGGAAAAATGTTATAGGGATTAAAGTGAGTTTTAAAATTATAAAAAGAAAATTCAGAAACGACATGATCAATACTAGAACATACACTCATAAATGTATAATATATAATATAAATGTATAATATAATGTATAATAACATCTATGATGGTTAATTATAGCTAGAAGACATATTTCAGTGTCCCTATCTCAACTACTAACATGTGACTTGCCTTGGCTCTATCTGATGCATGAATGTACTCACTGTGCCCCTTATGGCAACTGTGGATTAATGTAAACAGGACAGTTATAGTTTTCCTGCTGCCTTTTGACTTCAACCCTCTTGAAATACATTCTTGTCTCATGACAACAGTGTGCGCTCGGTACCGGAAATTTGGTAACATCGTAGATGTTATTATACATTATATTATGCGCACACACACACACACACACACACACACACACACACACAATGTGTATGGGCTGTACTAGGTTTGTACTGTTTCAATCACTGGTGGGAATGATTTATATCACTTTGTTTGTTGTCATAGCTCTCAACAGAATCTATCCCTAACATCTGGCTAGTTTGAGGTATGACGATCGAATTCACACAAACTAATTTTGTGGCAGAAGAAGGGAAATGCACAGATGCACTGTTCAGGAAAGGGATTAAATACTTATTGATAAGAACTTTTCATGTTGTTTGTCATTTGATGTGTAGCGTTTCAAAGCTCAGATAATTTTCCGATTGATAAATTCAGGGCTTTCATTTAAAGGGGACCTATTATGCTTTTTGGGTTCCCCCCTTCCTTTAGTATGTTATATAGCTTTTTGTGCATGTAAAAGATCTGAAAAGTCACAAAGCCCATAGTCCATGCCAAAGGGAGCTACTCTCTCTCATAGAAAACATTGCTCCTGAACTGCCTGAAATACCTTGTTTGTAGTCCGGCGTTTTCTTCCAAAACTTATCTACATCACTAAGTCACACATTTGCATAATGTTTGGCACGCCCTCAACCAGAGCCAGTCAGAGCGTAGGCCGGATGGTTTCGTCATGTCGAGAAAACGCTGTTGTAGTCAGCGCGAAGGCAAATTCCCTTTGTTTGGCCAGCTGACCAATTAGAGCAGACTGGGCTAGTCGGGAGGGGGAGCCTTAAAGACACAGGAGCTTAAACGGAGCGTTTCAGAAAGAGGTGCTGCTAACCCAGGCAGTTTGGAAAAAATAGATTGTTGATTGAACATTAAAACACGTAAACCTATTCTAGTAGAACTCCTCAATAAATGTAAGAACCTAAAAGGTAGTAGGGCTCCTTTAACTTCAGTAGTCGTTAGGTTTCACGTATTTGAGCACACATGCGATACCAGCAATATTGTAATACAAATACTGCGGCTATATTTAATATTGTGAAAAACACTTCCCTAAAATACATACACACAGATATACAAAAAGGGTATTTTAACAGGAAGTACAAATCACATGCAGTACACTACCAAAGATGTGATTAAACATGCCAGACTTAACCTTCGACTTACACCGATGAATTCTCACCTTCGCCATTTTGTGTTGCACTTTTACAGTGCCCTTCATAGAATCAGTTGACTTGCCACCTCCTGCGAGAAGGCATGTAATCCTCTCCATCAAGGAACTCCACTGCGTCATTTAGCAGGTCTCAGGGTGGCGGCCGCTCTCCCTGTGGAGACTGTGGGCCACGTTATTAAGTCAAATAGCATGAGGAGGCTGGGCCCAGTTAGCATGGGCTGAGCCTTGAAATTGAAAATAACATCAGTGCCACGCAGGAGCTGGTAAATACAAAAAGGGCCTGGGCCTCAGCAGGGTGCCCCCCATTCTCTCATTTTTGAGGAGCAAGGCACAGCATTGCCCCCCCCCCCCCCCCCAAAGAATAATATCGTGGTCACTCTTCAAAACAAGTCGGGGTCTCCTCAGTCAGAGTACTGAGTACCCTGCTGTAGGCCTGTTATTCTGCTTGTTTATAATCATCAGCCAGTCATGAAAGATGCATGTGGTATGGTGGCAGAAAGATGGTGAACCACACAAGCACAGCCAGGACCTGGTAATGTGTTGGGCACAGGGACTCAACACCGCACTGAGAATAGGGAGTTGTGAGCCTTTTTGCTGTTTTGCTACAGTGGCACTCATGTGGAATGTTAAACTGGTGAGCCCTACAACTGGTACACACACTACATATAAACAAGCTTTAATTCTAAAATAATGTTAGTCCAGGAAATGTCATTATTATGTAATTATTATTGAAAATTGCTTTCAAGTACCATGAGGTCATAATACACTCCTTAGCACAGCATATGTTGCTTGATTCTTAAAATGGTAGAAAGGACACTTTGAATACCTTGAAAGCATATTGTGTGCTTCTTATGTACTATTAGCACAGCATATGTTGCTTGATTCTTAAAATTATTGAAAAGACTCTTTGAATACCTTGAAAGCATATCGTGTGCTTCATATGTACTCTTAGCACTGGATGCATGCCAGACAAGAACTAGGTCAGCTGAAGTGCAGCGTGCCCTGTGGAACGCTATGCTAAAACCATATCAAGGGACAGGGGGTGGCACGCAGGTAGAAATTTCTAGAGCAGCACAACCATTTTCCCCCCTTTGCGTATCAAAAAAAACGTGAGCAGAAAATGGTATGCCCTAGACAGCAGCCTAATTATTTTGAGCAATGTAAAGATCAGGGGGTATGAGAGCGTCAGAAGAAAAAAAAAAGCATGTGAAGTGCAATTCTTTCATAAGGCCTGCATACGGGGTGTGTAACTACAAGCTAGGAAAAATCCTTACGGCACAATAAAACTGATTGTATCATCACCTTTTTTCCCCTTACAGAGTGCATTTCTACTCCTCTTTTCATCCAGTCCTAAAATGAGCATGTACCACTGAGGCACACTGTTACAGAAAGGAAAAGAAAAAGACGCAGGCACAACTTGGAAGTGAAGGCACAGTCAATTCCCATTTCCACCAAGGCATCCTAGTGTCAGAGAGTGAAAGAGAGCAAAATAGATGATAGAACGAGATGGATAAAGACAGAGCACATTGTGAGAGGAAAAAGAGGCGCGGATTGAGGGATAAGGAAGAGTGTGAGCAATAGAAATGGACAAAGAAGTTTGGTGGAGGAATTGAGGGGGACAGCTGGGGGAAAAAAGGGTTCTTTAGTGAGTACAAGGGGAAATGATTAGGGCAGAGCAAAAGCGCACTTGAACAAGGGGCTGTCTGAACGGACCTAAGAATTGACAACTAGGTCACCCCTCCCCCCCCCTCCTCTCTACCTCTGAAACAAACTGGAGATGACATGGGAGCTCAACACCTTGCCATCCATCTTTCATCTTCAGATACGTTCCTCCTCAGTCCCCCCCCCCCCTCCCGGTGAGTCTGACCCCGAATGACCTCCACCTTGTCGGCTCTGCCGTTCTTGCTGTTGGGGGGGCGCTAATATAAATACCGTACATGGGACCGCCACCATTTCCCATACCTCCTTCTGATTCCTGCCACATACTTAGATCTCTCTACATAAACGTTGCCTCACATGTGCTACAGTATTCACTTATTTACAGGAAGGTCTGGATTTCATATAAACACATGCACTTCTATTGCACTGCGTTAGCCCACTCAGCCTTTGATGAAAATCAAATTAAAAAATGCAGTGGCACTGCAGTATCATCTCTTTCTCTGTCAACAATATCACATTGGATGAACCATTAAACAATTGACTATTAACAAACATCTGTTGTTAATAGTATAGTGATAGCTTTTATGAGTTAGGTGTAAAAAATAAGAAGATTTTGTACTGTATTGTATTGCCTCCCATCCAAACACATAAAGGACTGTTTCAGTACATTGGTCTATGTGCTGAGCATTAAAGTTTGTCTTTGCTTTATGACTGCATAAGCCATTGGCACGGTTTCTTAGGGTAGATTTCCAAGGCTTTCGTTGGTAATTATAAGGAAATTCCCATTGCGAGGACATCAAAAGATGCCTATAGTTCAACAGAAATCAAATGTATTTACGTTCAATAGTAATATTCCCCATGCACTACTGTGGATTTTGCATGACTGTTCAAGATTGTCTGCTGGGCAATCAGTACGTCAACTCCACCCCTGACACAGCTTCCCTAATGCGTCCTCCATGCATCCTCCCATCCTCTCTCCTTTTTTTCTGTGTGTGTCGGCATTGCGCTCTGTGAACCACTGGGACTCTCATCATCGCCACGGTAAACAGGATAAATCAGAGCTGGCGATGGGCACTGTGGTCCAGATGACGCGTGTAATTAAGAAGTAATTGGCACGTCATCGCTACATGAGAAAAGATGGCCTGTGTGAGATGGGCGGCAACGCAACAAAAACCTGCTCAAACTACCGCGGCCACAAATGCTTTGCTAAAGAAGATAAATTTACCACAGTCCAGACACACTTGCTTTCCTAATGTCTTTATTTAACCTGCTAATTCACTCTTGTGTATTGTAATTCAATGTCTTATTCATTTATTTGCATGCTAACACACTTAAACATTAATTTGCTAAATTATTCATTTATTTACATGCTAACACACTTATATTCGCTCGCCTTTGCCAACTTATTCATTTATCCACATCTGAGATGACACAGTTGGTTGCTTGCGTATTCATTTATGCACATAGGAAGTCACTTATGTTCTCCCTAGCTTAATTACTAGACCTTTGTATTCACTTTACTCAAATGACAGTTTTTTATGGCGTATAGTATACTGTTGTGAATCAAAACTGGATATTGCTGAGATGCCCTTTAATGCTAGGGGTCAAACTGGCCACAACATTAGGTCTGAAATGCCCTTGTATTTTCTTGTAAACGTGTAGCCCCAGGAAAAGATAAAACCCGATTTCATGGGTCATTTGAGATACCTTAAGTATAACTTAACTGCAAGGAAAGTTTTATTACCTTTGTATGGAATTTGTCATTTACGTTTTACAGATTTTCTTGTAATTTGCACAACCTCATCATTTTAAGTATAAAAACACCAATGCTTTATTTACTGTAAAAAACAACAACATATAACTATAACCACAATGCAGGTTCAGAAGCCACAGCCAAGATTTTTGATCCCACAACTGCCATCACCAAACTAACTCCACATCACAAGCAAGCTCAGCCTATCTAATGTAAGCTCGGCTGGAACAGGTTACAAATTGGGGGAACTTTGTGGGGAAGGAAGTTAGTGGTGTGCAGGGCTGATAACCTGAGATAGTGGCTATGTAATTTGCAGTGTGTTACCTATCACAGCAAACGCCCCAGAGTCGTGCTGAAGGAAGAGAGGACGGCCATAATAACAAAGCAAATGGCTCATAGAGATATCCCAGTTGTTTTTCATCACATCAATTTCACGCCCACACCACTAGGTTCCAATGGAACCTGACAATGTGATGCTAGAAAACATAAAGAAAGAAAGAAAGAAAGAAAAAAAGAAAGAAAGAAAGAAAGAAACGGGGAGGGAGGAAGTGAAGAAATAAAGGAAGGAAGAGAGGGAGGGAGGAAGAGGAAGGAAGGAAGGAAGGAAGGAAGGAAGGAAGGAAGGAAGGAAGGAAGGAAGGAAGGAAGGAAGGAAGGAAGGAATGGTAGGGAGAATCTTAAAATGGGATGGAAGTACTGAGAGTGTGTGGGGGGTGTTGGCAGGTACGTTAAATAAGTTAGAAGTGTTGTTACGTGTCGTACAAATGAGACTGACCTGAATTTCCATGATACAAAATTCCCTAAAAAAAAAATTCCTCTGCATTAATAATTATATTTTCACATGAGGGGAAAATACCATGATTTCACATTGTGAGGGCATAGTTCTTTAGATTGCAGTTACTGTATTTCATATTATAATAAGGGATTATCTTATACTATATACTGCAACGCCTAGATTCAAGGGGAGCTAGAAACTGGATTACAATACTCTAAAATATTCACTTTCACTGACTCTAAACAAGAACATTTATGTAAATAGTTGATCTAAATTGCTATTGTTTTTCATGTAATGGTATTTTGACTCATTCACAGCTCAAAGACAAACTCTATGCAAGCATAAACGGTGAATAAAATTGCCTATTGGTAGATTTATAGATTAGCATTGTCAATAAGACAATGCCTATTAAATAGCAGGCTACCGCAGGGGTTAACCTAACCTTGGCTTGCTAATGACTGTTTTAGGACTGCACCCTGCGTCAACACACCAGGTGGTCGAGCTTCGATGCAGTGAAGCTAGAACCAGAAGTACCTTTGCTGAAGGGTTCAGGAAAAGAAGGGTTGGAAAACTCAACAAACCCCTAACTCTTTGGACAATCTAGCTCAACATAATTAATGACAGCGCATTTTTAATTACCCCTGCGTGGCGGTGGGAACAACCGCTTTTGTTTATCGAGCCCTGCTGATCCCCATATTAACAGAGTTAGGTTAATGATAGAGGTATTTTACTTAATAGCATTTTTATTACTCCCAGTAAGTATGCAGCAATTAATTAGTGATGGGCGACTTTAGTTCCTCTTCTGTAATGGCCTACCAACACAGGACATCATTACCAATATCGATAATAATTCATAAAATAAGGAGTCAGATGGTGTGATGGAGGTGGGCAAATCCATTTTCCTCTACATTGATTCGATTTTTTCATATTAAAAAGGTTTCGATTATGTATACAGGCTGTCAGTGGATGGGATGTTGCTACTGCATGCAGAGTAAGCCACAGGGTATAATGCGGGATTTGAGGTGTCCTAAAAGGTTTTCTCAGTGTAAATATAGGCAGCATACGCAGTATTTAAAAGAGAGAAGGCTCAATTTAAACTGAAAGAGAAATCGTAGAAGACAGATACAAATGGAGCAAGGGAGGGAAAAGGATGACCATATTCAGGAAATGACATTGAATAATGGATCACACAGACATATACTGTATAAAGGGGAAAAAAGAAAAGCACATTCTCTTTCAAGATGTAACCTAAAGCCAATCTTCCCACTAAATACAACTGGCCATATCTTTGTGACAAAGAAATGCGAAGACAGCAGAACTGATTGAGAATATTGCTTTGACTTTGAATGTGCATGAGATTAAAATGGCAAAGGGTGCCATTTCAGACACTTTAGACACTGAGACAAAATGGTGCAACTAAAAGGGTGGAAGTGGTGGGTACACTTTTTTTTTCCTACTCTAACATAGGTAAAAACGGACTGGAGTGAAAAATGTATTTAGTGTCACCTCAAACTAAAAGAGAGGATGTAGGTATGAATCCAGAGAGTTTGAGGTGCTCTACCCTGCTGACTGCCATTTCTAGTCTCAATTCTCCAACTCTCCAATATCATGACAAATATTATAGCTCTATTCTGTAGCTCTATATTTATGCATGCTGTGTTTGAAGACATGAAAAAAAGCCACTGGTAGTGTCTCAACTCTTATGTCTAAAACATATCTGAATGAGATATATGCTTGTTTCCTGGTCGTTTGTTGTGGGGGAAACACTTTGCTGGGCACACCAGTCTAGCTTAGTACGGATGCCAGCTGGCGGGTATGGGGACCATGACGGCTTTCGCCAGTGTCACAAACGGAGGGGAAACTGAGACTCATTGTATAGAAAATGGATCTTGGCAGCCTCAAGCCCTCATTAAAAATGCACTAATGCTGAACGGTCCCATTAATCTAAACATGCTGTATTTAACAAGGGTAGCCTTGTGTACAGTCTATAAAATGCAGCAATTAAAAACAGATACTTTTAGAAGCCTTGTCAAAAGAGTCTTTTCAAAATGAGGTGTATAACACCTACAGCCAATCTGTGTAAGGAAGAAAATTTATGTGGAGTCTAAGGGAGAAAGATTATGGCATGATTTGATTTCAGTCAAGTCTTAATGATGGAAAGAATAGTCCCATATGTCATATTGTATACTTTCTACGATGCTATTGTTAATCGATTCTGAGGTTCTCGTTATAATTTTTAGACGTCATCAGTATGCATATTATAGTGTGCTAACCTGATGACATATGGGTGCTAATCGTATGTCTTTGTATTGACATACTCAGTAGCTAAACTTACCTATCTTAACAATCTGTCAGTAAGTGGTGCATAAGATCTTAACTATCTGTCAATAAGAGCCACATAAGAATGTCATCGTAATAACCTTGCACATGCCATAACTAAATATAAAATTGGCTAATGAAAACTAATTTACTAGTCAAGACCAAAAACTGCTATCTATATTCAGCCTAGCTATAACTGGTTATCTACCAATGAGACCACTGTAAACTACAGTCAGAAGCGATTGGCTAACACTTTTAAACTTCCATTGGCTATGACATAATCATGACAGCTTGTAATGTCCCGTGGACTGGGGGTTCATGTGTAGCGCTAAGATGTTAGCATTTCAGGCATGCTTTCAACTGTAACCTGAGTAGGTTGGGTGTGGGAGACGTCACACAGGCTCTTCAAAACTTTGATGATTAATTTAGAGACAAAGTAAGCAACGTTCCTGTGCCCCTCGCAACAATGCTTTTTCTTCCGGTGGTAGCTCCACCCCCTCCTCCCAACAAACGTCTTCGTGTTCCACCAGCTTGAACCACAAATTTGAGTAACAGGATACAGAGCCAAAGATCAGACACACAATTGATCAACCCTTTCCTTCTCTCTCTTGATTTGACGTATAGTATGTGGGATTTTAGGGAAAAGAGCTTGCTGTAGAGGGGCTGTTGTGTCCAGATTTTCAAAGCTTGTGAGTGTTACGAGAGGTGGGCAGGTATGAATGACAACACTGAGGTCAGTGGCCTTTTACAAAGCTCCAGCTGTTAGCGCACTTAGCACCACCACATGAGTGATCTCCTACTTTACCGCTTGTCATTCTGAACACGCCATTAAGCCTTAACATTGAAGTCGTCTACCTTGAATGACATACGTTTGTAGGTCACCCACACACAGACATGAATAACCTGGCGCATAGGAATGTAGCACTGATAAGTTATTGATTGCATCAAAGTTAGCAAAGTAAAGCCAAATGTAATACATACAGGCTATAATTGTTTTATAGCAACATCCCCACATGCATAATAAATAGGCTGCTATGATTTTTTTTCAAGTGCAACAACAAGGAAGCGTGGTAAATCAAAGAGATTGGATGTGATGGTAAGAGGTAAACCCTTGCCATTTAAAAACAGTTTTTAAGCAATACAAAAAAATTAAATACAAAAATAATAGTTCACAACAATTCATTAAAGAGGGGTACTGAGATCCCCTACTTAACACAAATTATGGAAGGATGGGGCTATGAAGGCTGTAAAACACGTCATTTTCCACTATAGCTTGCTAGATCGTTTGTTTTGATTTAGAAATCAGTCGCGTGGATTGAAATCCATAAAGCTAGACCTATTTTCATTGTTTTATGTAAGCTTATGGTAATGTCAGTCAGTTTGGCTACTATAACATTGGCCTATAACACATTGAATTTTAACTTTAGCTATGCTGATTGATTGTGAATGTAAGTGATGCTCATCGGTAACGTTATCTGTACCAAGATAAAAGGCGACCTAGTTGTTGCATTCTTTAGCGGGGTAATTTCAAGTAGGCCTATCAAGACAGTTAAGAATATATTAATGATCAGCGGATATGAAAAACTGTTCATATTTAAAATACTTCTGCTTATGAAGAACTATGCGTGATAAGAGTTTGAGGTAGCATATCAATTGCCGTGAGAAAATCGAGACCTTTCCTTTCATCTTTTGTTTTCCTCTATGTCCACCGAAGCCTTGGTTTCCTTAAAGATCGCGTTGAGTGGCATGATCAGTTTGTGACCACGGATGCGTGCCTGAAAAATCAGTGCATTAAGAAAACAAGAAAACCTATTTATTAGTCAGATGGTTTATTGCCTTAAGGTTTGCAGAGCAGACTGCAGAAATTAGCAGATCGGCTACTCGTAGACAGCTAAAAATACAAGATCAATACAATACAAGATCATCATCGTAATGATAAATGAAATATAGGCTATAATGTAAGAGTTTGTTGGGCAGAGAGCTTTGACTTTTGCAAGATCGATTTGGCGAGAACTGTGGGGGGAGGCAGGAAAAACGATAGTATTTCAACGAGAGAATATGCCTGTTTATTACCACTATAGGCTAAATAAGCAAATATGTACAAATAATACTGAGCAATGATCTTGCAATGGGACCTACATTTTACTGAGATGTTTTAAAATGTGTTTTCGACCCAGTGATTATTTGGCACTGATTATGAGTGTACAAAAGCAATTGCAAGCAGTACCTTGGCAAACTGTCGTTCGAAGCCTAGAATTGTTGTTGACTAGGGCCGCGTCATAAAAAGCTAAGTTGTTTGACACGTTCGCGGTTTTCAGCATACACGTATTTAATATTTTAGCCTTAATTTGGGTAAACGACCATATAACTGTAAAGGCAGTTCGTTTTTCAAAGTATCTGTAGCAACATATACATTATTTTTCCCAGACAAAGAAGTAAACTAATGTCAAAGTTGGCCATAGGAGGTTTGAGCTCTTAGAAGACACCGCTTGGCTACACCAAAGGATCAACTCTGTTAAATTAAAAACTTTTTTTCGACACTAAAACTGTCACTTTTAGATCAACTGAAAATTTATGAATTTGTTTTTATTAATAAACGTTTAGTATGTAACACAAATTTGGAGCATTCACTGTTTAATCACTTGATTTAAAAAAAAACTGGAAACACGTTTGTCCTGTCTATTATTAGTCTAGAACTGCTTCTTTGGCAAGGGACCTACGAATGTGTTAATTGTTTATGCTGTATTACAAGCTCTACCTTGCTAACTGGGTATAACCTGTCTTGCTACACTGGGGGAAAAAAGGGTCTAATGACTGACAAACAAAAACCATAAAATGAAAGTAAAATCTCCAAATACAAATAAAGTGCAAAAACAATAAATTCACCTAAATTACCATTAAAGGTTTTGCCACGAAACATTGTTATTTTACAGATATTTCCTATGTCATTACAATCAAACACCTTCCATAAAGTGAATGCACCAAAGGTTCAGCAGAGTAAAACTCTTATTTTAACAATATTTACTTATTCATTACGGTCAAACACTTTCCTTTAAGTGACAGCACTATAAGTTCAGCAGAGAAGAACTGTTATTTTTAAGATATTTGCTAAATCATTGCGATCTAACACTTCCCACGAAGTGATGGCACTGAAAGTTTTACAGAGAAAAAGGAAATTTCATCTTCAGCCTTGGTACTGATAGCAATTTGAGCAATCTTGCAACAAGACAGGTCCATGGTGCTCAAACAACACTAGTGAACTACTCCAAAGGATTCAATCTATAAACCAATACCTCAACCATTAATAATACTGCCAATTTTATTTTTAACAGGCCACAATCACATTGAATAGGTAGATAATAATTATTATCCCACAATGCCTTGCTGCAAATCCAGACCAAAGTTGTTTTGGTAAATTGCAAAATTTGTATCTACATTTACAGAGTTTAAATGTAAAAGTACACATAAATGTAAAACTAAGATTTACCTTAAAATTACAAAGAAAAACGTTACATTCTTAGTATGGACAAAAACCTTGAAATGGCGAGTAACATACTTATTTTACAGATATTTTTATGTAATTTAGAAAAACCGAAAAAATACTGTATAATTATTATAGTAATTTCTCTGTAAAAAAAAATATATATAATACATGTAATTTGTCATTATTGACATGATGCTTAAAATGAGTTTGGTTGTGGATTCAGAGATAATATCCGTAATTTAATAGTGTTTTGTATGCAATTTCAAAACAGAGCAAACCACCATGAAAACAGATTGTTTTACAGTGTATGTAAGTAATAATACAATATCTAAAATAACAATATGTAAAGGCTACGTACTAACTCTCAGAACCAATCATAATTTTCATTACAATGCTCGGCATCCTGTGAAGTGAAGTATCGGTCTGTTGCTATGTAAATCGATGAAAGTTGCTGCACTGCAACAATCACTCTTGTACACAGTTGTACGTGAACAGCAGTCATGACAGGTGTTTTTTACTTAGAGTTAGTTACTAAGTATGTTGATAAATCTGGAGTTTATGTCTATATAATAAAGAATATTTTTTCCAATAATAACACGCTTAGTAGATTTTTGCTTGAAGACATCCTTGTTGTTATGAGCGTATTAGGCATCTGTTCTGTTTTGAGATAATAAAATAGTGCGGATCTATTTTGTTTTGAGTATTGCAATTTAAATATGATTCAGTCTGGTGAAAAAGACATGGATGCATTTCCCCATAGGGGCTTCTTAAATCAGAGGTTTAAATCACCCTGTGGAAGAAAAAAACAACCATTCTCCAGTCAATTCACAACGTTGGCCAACACTGGGGCAAAGCAATTTGGCTCTGCAGTTCTCTATACAGTACCTCGTCTGGGAATGGTTTCAGTGATTCAGATCTTATTTTGTGCCCATGTTCTTTGTCTCCATTGTGAAGACTTGGATAGGAAAAAAAAACAAGTTTGACCGAAGCCCAGTCAATTATCTCCCAGGTGTTTGACCAACTTGATTGTAAGTGATCCCGCCGGGTTCCCACGAGCCCTGGACAGAGACGGTTGGAATTAGCCGGGAACAAAACCCAATTCAGTAGAAGTGAAGAAACAGCAGTTTTGAATAAAAACGGAGAGAGAATGCAAAAGAAAAGACTCGCTCGCTGAGATAAAGTTGAGCCTGGCTTCTTTATGTCTCCTTGCCTGCACAGTAGCACAGCCTATCACATAGCACATTCCTCTGACAAACTACAGGCCTGGGATTGTGTCTATGGAACTTCCCATACCTTTTTATGCTGAGGTTAATTACTGGCCAGCCATAAGAAAATTACATTCTCAAAATAAAGTAATGTGATTGGCTCCGCGCTGGGCTATTTTAAGTCATGCATGGTTTTCATATGAGATTGCTGGGGAACCAGATTTGAAGACTTGTCGGATATCAAGTAACCTCATTTCAAGTCGCTTATTAAAGGCACTATTATGAAATGCAAATTGCCTTTTTCCTATCCAAAACACGATTTTCTACTTATGAAGATTAAGTTATACCCTGTACTTAATCACATACAACAGCTAACACAGCTGATAATGCTGCATTTTTTTTGTCTTTCTCCATATCTCTCTGGAAAAAAAGTAGCTTTTGTCTGCGGGGATAGAAATACAAGGAATTTACATTTGCAAATTCTTAGGAATAAGAAGTGGTGGGATTCTCATGAACACACCACTCTGTGGTCCCAGGAGATAACCCAAGCCTACAGTATTGCTAACACTTACCCAATTCTAAACCAACTACTTAATAAAACCCAGAGAAAACCTAAGCAGAAAGAACGGTTGATCGAGCAGGCTTTTTAAGTGAACGTTAGTGAAGAGACAGCACCAGTTCGCATGGAGCCTATGAACTTCTCTCTAAGCAGTTCTTGGGGCAATGATTGTGCATTTTCCTCCCCGCTGGAATCTTATTTACTCTCACATTCCACATGAGATGGCTACGTCAAGCATAGTTTGCATCCGCTGCGTTTTCACTCTGTTGCTCGACGTGCTGCAAGCCAGCTCTCTCACACACACACACACACACACACACACACACACACACACACATCACGGCTAATAAATGCAAGGGCTGTGAAGATGGCTTCGCCATGGCTGGAGGGACCTGCTGAACTAGGGAGGGGGAGTTGCAGAGACATGCATCATGTGAGAGTTCACACGGTTTTTAGGCTGCGATGAGCAAGTCATAAAAAGAACTGGTGAGACTATGTGGGACTAGAGGCCGTTAACCTTGGGGTAAACAAAACATCTCCCCAATAATCAGAAAAATGTCACCTTCAATCTCTGGTAAATGATTAAAGACTTTCCCTGCAGTGATGTGGCTTAGATTGGTTAACATCACACTGGTTGACACTATGGTCAGCATTTTGTGGCTTTGAAAATACATTTTAGATATTTTAAAGATTTTTATTCAATTTAAATGTATTCTCTTATTCATCTTTTGAGAGAGGCCACATAAAAACGTACGGACACCGTATTACAAGGACTAAGCTCAACAGCTGTAAAGCTCTTTTTAAATCTTAACAATAAAATGTACAATGAAGGTTCTGTTCCTAATACTGTGTTTGATTGTTATTATCATTGATATGTTGAATGTTGCTTAACCAAAACGGGCAATGTTGTTATGTTGGAGAAAGTCAGGAGCAGGTCCATGGAGAGTGCTAAGATCTGGGTGTGATGATCTGAATCAGATTGATGGAACCTGACCTTTAAAGTGATCATTGTGCCCAAAACATTACTAATCAAGCCGTTATTTTTGACTGACCTAAAGGACATTTCTCAGGGCTGTGGAGGACCCTTCAGCAAGAGCAGGGTGATGAAAGGCCCATATGCTCTGACCAGGCGTCACCCGGGGCATGTGTGAAGTGTGACATCCTGACGCATGCAAACCTTTTACTATAATGACCCTTTCATATGCAGAAAGGCTCTTCTGATGTGGCTTATTTTGGATGTAGGGCCCCCTTGCACACAGTGTGGTCTCAATTGTGGTACGCCTTATTACTGTAGTAATGGTATTGGAATGGAATGGAAAAAAAATTTATTGATCCGAAAGTTCAATACCATGTGTAATATCATGTTTTGGCCATCAAACAATATGAAAAAACAACAGATTAGAAATAAAGTAATAAGGTACACAGTAAAAAACGATCACAATTAAGAAAAGTTAAGATAAAATTATGATACGATCATTAAGTCAAGTTCACTAGTCCATTAATATAATAATTAATATCCTTACATTTTCTTTAAGCTATTATTCCTTTATTGTATTAAATCATACAAATCATCAAACTAAAAGTGAGGAATATTAGAGAATGTAAGGCAACTGCATCTATAGAGTTGCAAGTCGTGAGCCACACAGAAATAGCAGTAGCCGTTATGAGCGAAAAGGAAATAAAAGGCGCACACAACTCTCTGCCTTTTTGTGGCCATTGTGCAAGCTCACCTCCAAACCCCTCCACACTATTAAAACCAGCTGCCAGTATTGACACCTCTCTCCTTCCTCTACAACAAAAGAGTAGACAACCGGTCGATCCAAAATGGATCTGGAATCACGGCATTCTGCCACTGAGTCCCCCGGTTGATTCACTAGGGACAATGTGCGCGTGTGCCTGTCTGTGTGTTGTGTGTTTTTTTTTTGCAAGAACATGTACATTTTGTTTGTTGTCCACACATTCATTTAGGAGAAACACTAAAGAGACAGTAAGATAGTAAGTCTGAAAATAAGAAAATGTGCTTTTTGGAAAAAAAAATTATTATAGATATGAAGTTTGAGATATACAGAGACAGCATCTGAACAAAGCCATCACAATGTCTCACTGTGCTTATGAGTTTATGATAAAAACCTTCTTTGTAATAAGTGTTCAAACGTTTATGACAAAAACCTTTGTAATATGTGTTCAAATGGACAAAAACCTTTGTAATAAGTGTTCAAACATTTATGACAAAAACCTTCTTTGTAATAAGTGTTCAAACGTTTATGACAAAATCCTTCTTTTGACATGTCACACCTGCTGCCAGGGCTCCGACAAGCAGATAGTCCTAATCACCCTATTTGTTTTCACCTGTTGGTATTGTTTCCAACTATTTAAGCCTAGCTGTTTGTTTCTTCTTTGTTCCATTATTGAATCTGTTGTATCAGAGCCGTGATTAATTGAAGTAAAGTCTACTAGGTTTTCTTACTGATTCTGTGTAAGAACTTTGTTTTGTTAACTACTCACTTGAACACTCCTACATCTCTGAAATTAAGCCCTCTCTTCTACTAGTGCACCCCTCACTGACGACCGTGTCCCAGAAGGCTCAGCTTTGGCGTCACGCTAGCCTGAAGCCCTGGATAACAACCCAAACCATCAGATCTGTCTGATTATTGTCCACTGTACGGGGCCCTACTCTTTTCATTTTTGATTCACTTTCCATCCTTCCCTTTCTCAACACTTGCTTACATCCTTTCTTGCTCTCTGACCATCACTTCATTTCCCCAAACTATCGCCTGTGTCCTCTCACTCCTGTATCACTTTATTCTCCTGTCTCCCTCTCCGTCTGTCTCTCTCGTTCCTTTTTCCTTTAGGCTCTCGTGTCCTCTCCAGCTCTAGCTGGGAAGCATGCAAGGAGCCACGACCTGTGTTCAAGGAGCTCTTCATTGACTGTGACACTAACCAATGATCGCCGCGTAGTGGTTATCGCCCTTTAACACCAGGGCCGTTAATTAGGCTTAATAGTTGGAGAGGTGACGCTAAAGATTCACTTGCAAGACTGATGGGTGCATGGTGTAAGAAGGTATCGCGAAGTAGCACTTGTTTTTGTGTCGTTTTGTGTGCTATTCTTGTGATAAAGCAAATATGTGTGCTTCAGTGAGGCCATCTGCCCTAGTATAATTGGAGGAAGGTAATGTGGCTAGCCTTATTAGGGAAGTCTATTGTAAACTGGCATGTCCATGGTTTATCTCATTTCTGATGTGACAAGTTCACAAAGGCAGCAGAAACAATGACCTGATGGGAGTGGTGAGACCTTGTCATTTGAGATAACAACTGTCTCACAGAAAACCAGGGCCCTCAGGAGGGCAACTTATCATATTGTTACAGCTAATGAGTTAGCAGCAAAGGAACCCAAAGGTGTTAGAAAATGATTTATTTTAAAATGATTGTTGTGTGACTTTTTTTTTTACCATGGGTCATATTAAGGTGGCACAGAATAGACAGTTTGTTTTTCATCAAAGCATGAGTTTGTAAAAGGTAATGATCCTGTGGATGGGTTCACAAAATGCAAACAGGTAATGTGTTCGTACTTTATATTGATGTTATGTTTGGAAATGGAAAAATAATATTTTATACCGATCTGACCGAACACACAACTTAAATTTTGTTTCTCATTCACATACATGGATATTTAGGAAATAACGTTCCACTCAATGCAAAATCCCAGTGAAGGAAAGCACAAATATTTGTGCATAGTATCAAGGGGCTTACAACCCAGACACCACGTACTCAAACAAATATTGGCAAAAATGTTGGTAGGGATTTTGTTAATTGATGCTGTCCCTTTACCCTTTTAATCACATAAGCCTCGTACAAATCTTAGTTTAATTTGTAGATAGCCAGCCTTCAGCGGGCGGTTTTTGCTGTCTCTGGCGCGTGTAGAGAGCAGAGAAGGATCACGGTATAATCGGAGCTATTCTCCCGTTTTGCATACGGCAGTCTTGAGTTTACCAGCTTGAAGAAAAGACAGAGCTCATGAGAAAAGACCAATGAGGAGTGACATGGTCGGTGGCGAGGGAGATAAGTGGGGCGATGCTAGCCCTGCCGGTGCGGAGCGATGGGGGACTAGGAGCCCGTTATGGGTAAGGGTACGTGGGCGCCCAGTGGTGGACTGGGACTCTTTGTCAGAGCTGGTTATTCCGCTCGGAAGATCCCATCAGGCGAGTTGTGACATGTCTTGCAGAGATCGCATCCCACCTGAGCATCCATGTGGGGGGGGGGGTTGGTTTTGGTAGAGGAAGCGTGTGTCCTATTGCCAAATGTATTCATCTTCAATTGGCCACGCCAAGAAGTCTAATCCAAGTAGAACGCATTATTGGATTACCAAATACATGTTTCAGGTTGGTCTATCTTTGTCTTCTTGTTTATCGGTGTAATATACAGCTTGTATCGATGACTTTATCATCGATAACCTTACAACATAGGCACACAGACTATTAATGCAACAATTTACCTAGCGCTTAATGATGTACCTTTAATATCAATTTCACTTGTCCAGGCCTGAGAGTGACAGCCTCAGCTCCAACAATTTGGCCCTGGCCAAGACTTGAGAGTTGTTATGGGGCTTAGAGTTGTTAGCCACCATCTGTATTGGCCAGCAGAGGCTGTCGACCTGTCCGTTAGCCTGCCCTCCCACCTCCGGAAGATGTTATAATGTTCTGAACACCCTGACCTTGTTGACAGCTCTGTGTAAAGGCCCCTTGGCGGCAAGGGCTGCCCAGAAATCTGCCCCGAGGAAAATCGATAGTGCCTGCACCTCAGCTGACCGCTGCTCCATAAGAATATGTGTTTGATTGTGCATGAGCATGCATTGGGATGGGTATGAGCATATGAGCCAAATTACACATTCGTTATTGTTGCATGCTTTTGACCATGTATGTTTTTAAGAGAGCCTGACGAAAGATAACATATGTCATATGTCACCCAGTATAGATCTTGGTTTAACCTTGCACTTGTGTTCTATTTAACGGCCCACACTCAACCTGTTGCCCTGCGGTTCCATTTTCTGACCTCTTGATCTGTCCGGCAAACCCCCAACACCCAACACACACACACAGTTACATGCAGCTGTTAGTGCGTAAAACTGTCCCACCATGTACAGACATAAAAGACCATATACATCATTTTAAAAGAAACAATATAAAATATATATTTTTTGTTTATGATTTGTCCCTCCATTCAATACAAGATACTGTGGTAGGACTAAACAACGTATCCTTGTCATGGGACGTGATCAGCACTATAAAATTACACATTGTTAGAAGGTTTACACTGAAACCTTGATGTGCAACATACTGAAGACAAGCAATACATTAATTTCTGGTTGTAAAAAGCTGCTGATTGCAAAAACATTGCTTGGAGATCACAACATTTCCAGGCTGAGAGTGAATGACCTTTATTGTGCAAGTGTGATTATAAGGTAATCTGGCAGCTGGGATGGACGAGTGAAACGTAAACGGGGATCAGCGGTCGTTGTAGGACGGGAGAAAATCTTCAAGCTGAGACACCCAGACAAATTTACAGACAAATTTAGGGAATAACAACAAATCCGTGTGAAACGACTATTTGACCACTTAGTAATGTAGAATTTTCTTTTGTAACTTTGTGTTGTTATGTGATGTGTCAGCTAATTTTAGTAATTGTATATAAAATGAATTAGGATAGTCGATTTGCTAGCTAGCTATGAAAGCCAGCTGACCAACAAACTTCAAGTTCAATGCAAGCTAATTGTAGCTGGCATTATATAGAATTGTGTCACAACTAGATAGTAAACTAAAGTCTGAATACCCCCACCCAGGTACGTGTTCATACTCAAACACAAGGGGCAACAATACTAGGCAATGTTTAAAATGTTATTTCTGACACTGGTTTAAAGCTGCTTCAATTTCAGTTGACTGAAGTCCACTCAATGACACCAGTTTTTACATTTTCAATACATTGGGCTATACAAGGATATGTGAGTGAGGATGAGTGTTTTAATCTGAAAGCTGCTGTGTTCTTGCCAACTTCAATTGCATACTGAAGCATTCCAACACACCTTTAAACTGTAGCCTTAGTTACTGGATATTTCATATAGTCTTATATGTGACATTTTCTGAGTTTTGACCTATTGTTACCTATTTTTTCATCTTGTAGTGTATTGTGGGTAAAATAAGAGAAGATAATTAAAGTCTTATTCTGTTTTAAGCATAATTAAAGTCTTAAGCATGTTTTTTTAAAAGACACAAAAAAGTCTAGTCTTAACAATACAGTATGTTGAAAGCTGGTGAATATAGTATCTTTGGGTGAGAGGTGCTACAATGTACACATTAAACACAATATTATGCTATATTAGCAATATTTGCTCACATCCCACCCATAGATCCCCCGGACTTTAAAAGTCGCTGCTCCAGCCCTGGATGCACAAACCAAAGCAGGCACTTGGGAGCATGTGTGTGTGTGTGTGTGTGTGTGTGTGTGTGTGGGTGTGTGTGTGTGTGGGTGTGTGTGTGTGTGTGTGTGTGTGTTTAAGTGCAGAAAGGGCTAGGGTGACAAATTGCAGACCACAGACTTAACACTCCCCAAGTTGACAGGGAGTGACAGTAAAAAAAAGAACGAGGGAAAGCAAATGGACACTGGACAAAAATGTCAGAGGAAGGGATGGAGGGGGGGGGTGAGGAAAAGAGGAGAGGATGTAAGGGGTCTGAATCTCAGAGAAAACGTCTAATCCTTGAATTGCTGAAGTCTTCGGAAATCCTGGAAATAGATTAGGAGGGGCGCCAGGCTCCTTTAATAAGACGGCCCGTTTGCCTCCAAAGTCATGAAGCAGCACTTGTGTAATGTGCAAAGCTGCCACTTCTTGTAATTATCATTCTCCCCATTTGGAAAATGATTCAATAAACAGTGATCCAAGATGCTCTGTGCATACTGACAAGCCACCAGCAGAAGCCAAAGGAGCCACTGGGCCGGACTTAATGCATTAGCCTTGATGCTAATAAAAATACTGGGCGGATGTTAATCGAATGAGGAGTGACCATTATCGAAGAGAGAATCTCTCGCCGTTCACTCTGGGGCTGAGCAGCCATTGACCCCAGAGAGCCTTCCTGGCGCATTTAGAAAGTCCACCGTCAGATAAGAGGGAAAGTTCTGTCGCCTCGGCCCCGGTTTATCTGCCTTTTCACATCAACAAACTTTGGTATAGTGCTTTGGTTTTCCCATTTGGCTCCCTCAACCATTGTCTTTGATATCGCTGGGGGATGAGCAAGCACCCAGTCCTGAGGGAAAAGAAATCATCTGTATTTGCTCACAACGGAATTGCATTTTCTTTCTCTGCTGGCTGGGGGTGTAGTACACTACGTCTCCCTTGGGCACGGAAAGCGTTAGGAGGCTTGTTAAAATAAGGATGGAATCTGAGAATGCTATTTGGGATGTAGATTTTAATGGACTTGTTCTGCGAATTATGTAAAACAAATAGTACATCCTGATAATGTATCTATTTGTGTATAAAATGTCCCGAAAAAAACAGAAAAAAAAACAAAAACTAGAAATAAACTTACTCCACTGATTTGTCCTTCTTTCCAATACGATAAATATTATCGTATGAGCTAGGCAGTGAAGGAATTACGTTTCTCGCTCTGAACAACCAAAACGCTGACCATTCATATCGTCATCGAACACATTTCTGTACACACTGCATAGCTTAGCTAAGATAGTGGGCTACTAACTAGACAAGCACAATTTCGTTTTCTGCCGTTTTGCACAGCATAGAAGAAAGGAATATATGTGATCCACACACAATTCAATACCTCATTCTAAGCCTGACTATTCATGTGTTAGCAGAGTGATCCTAATCACACTGGTCTTCGTATTCATCTAAAGCCCCCCCCTTTCATTTTTACCTATTGACACAAGGATGGCTCCAGTGGACAAGCCCTACTCCCATAATTGACATGTCAAAATGACAAATATTTGCTCTCCTTTCCTTTGATCGATGGGAATACCGGTCAATATGTGCCTATTGATATCAGTTTCCTGGAGAGTGAAAAGAGGGAGGGCAATAGATATCACTCTGATGCAAATAATAGCCTTCTTTTTCTCTCTCGCCTTTCCATTCTCTTTTTGTCTTCCCCCCAAAATGAGGCTAATGTGCTATGAAAGGTAATACAGATTTCACACCTTCTGGGGCCCTGGGAGATGGCGGACCAGCTGTCGTTATCAAAGCACCGGTGTTCCTGTCTACCCCCGGCCAAAGAGAGCCACTGGGCAGCCAGTGAGATGGCTGGAGAGAGAGAGAGATGGAGGGATGCACGGAGAAATAGAGGGGGAGCTGGGGAGCGGGCCAAGCAGGGTGGAAAGAGAAGGGGTCTGCCAGCTGGATGCTGCCTGTTTCTAGACACCCTACTGCCAAACAAACTATGAAAAAACACAAAAGTTCCTTTATGAGTGTGTGTGTTTGTGTGCGTGTGTGTGTGTGTGTGTGTGTGTGTGTGTGTGTGTTGTATGTGTGTTGTATGTGTGTGTGTGTGCGTGTGTGTGTCTGTGTGTGTGTGTCTGTCTGTGTGTGTGTGTGTGTGTGTGTGTGTGTGTGTGTGTGTGTGTGTGTGTGTGTGTGTGTGTGTGTGTGTGTGTGTGTGTGTCTGTGTGTTTAAGCATGTTTTTGTTTCAGTGCTTGTGTTGAGGAGGGGTTGTAAGAGGGTGGGTCATTTGTGTGTATTGGGAATAGAGGAATGAAGCCAAGTTACCTTATTGGTGAGTGGGAAGTGTGCTCACCACAAGCACTAATGCACACACACACACAAAGAAACAAAAACACGCACCAACACACAGAGAACAGATGCTGTCCAGTGGTCATGACGGGCCAGAATTGCAAAATGCCACAGAAACAGCAGCCTAAGCATCCCGAAGATAACATTAAATCTGGCAATATCATGGATCATGACACACAAAACCCTTCTCAAACTCCTGCAAACATCCCCCTCTTTTTTTCGTGCCATTGTGAGAAAACATCACATCTTTCTTCTGCATCTTCTAACTCCCCAACCAAAGAAAAATACCAATATGATATCATACAGGCGCCTTAATACTAACGTGGTGTACCACTTAAGGGCACAATTTTCCATAGCCATGCTTCAATTTGGCATCTCTACCGTCTAAACATAGCCTGATATAAAATGCAAAATTTCATTTGGAAACGATGTGAACATTATTTCAGTTACTGTATCCTTTATTCTCAAAATGTACCCCTTATCCTTTATCAATAGCTTTTCAACAGAGTCACATTTGTCTATATAAACTACATTAAGATAACCATCAAAAAATATTTTGGTGGCATAGAGATTACCATTGTTTTGGGGAAGCCTACAGAAAATAAATGCAATGAAGTTGGATTCAATGTACTTGTGCGGAAGTCATTTGTCTTTTAAGGCACTATAATTACAACCTGAGTACTCTCAGTCTGGAAACGTGATTCCACAGTAGTTCTCCGAGCAGGATGTCACAAGGTCATATTCTCACAAAGACTATCTCTCTCTCTCTCTCTCTCTCTCTCTCTCTCTCTCTCTCTCTCTCTCTCTCTCTCCCTTGCTCTAGCCCAGTAACACACACACACACAATGAATGATCAAAGAACGCCATTGGGTGATCTAATGAGACGTTAATAGCTCATCACTCGAGTGAGAAAGCGCTCGTTGGGACACCGAATGAATAGCTAAACGAATGGGGAGAAGAGGTAACTGACAAAGGGAGAGAAATAAAGAACAAATTAAGGTAGGGCAATACTAAGATGAGGAAGAGAACAGAATTAGAGTCTAGGGGAATGCCCAAAACCCACACTGTAAAACCTTTTCCTGTAAGATAACAGTAAACTGCTGGCAGCAGTGGTTCCAGCTCTTTCCCGTAATTTCTACAGTGTTTATACTGTATTCCACATTACAGGTTGTTACTGTAGTAATGAAATACGACAAATTACTGTTAAAATCGATACATATGGTAAACTGCTGGCAGCAGTGGTTCCATTTCTTTACTGTTATTTCTACAGTGTGCATACTGTATTCCACGTTACAGGTTGTTACTGTAGTAATGAAATACACCAAATTACTGTTAAAATCGATACATACTGTAAACTGCTGGCAGCAGTGGTTCCAGCTCTTTGCTGTTATTTCTACAGTGTTTATACTGTATTCCACATTACAAGTTGTTACTGTAGTAATGAAATACAACTAATTACTGTTACATACGGTAAACTGCTGGCAGCAGTGGTTGAGGCTCTTTATTGTTATTTCTACAGTGTTTGTACTGCATTCTACATTACAGTTTGTTACTGTAGTAATGCAATAGACGATTATACTGTAAAATTCAATAAATACAGTAAACTACTGGCAGCAGTGGTTCCAGCTGGTGACAGTAATTTCTAGTGTTCTTTTTTTACCCATCCGTTACTTAACCAGGTAAGTCCAACTGAGACTGAGTTCTCTTTTGTAGTGCTGACTTGGCCTCGTAGGGAGAAATTGAGCAACTCCAGTTCTACTGTATACCAGTGCCTCGGTCAGGGCACTGACAGGAGGATTAGCCCTAACATGTTTTATTTGTGGTGGGAGGAAACCGGAGCACCCGGTTACAAACACGGGGAGTACATGCAAACTCCACACAGAAAGGACCTGAATTGGCCAGGCTTCGAACCCAGGACCTTCTTGCTGTGAGGCATCAGTATAAATGACTGAGCCACCGTATTGCTCGTATTGTGTGCGTACTGTATTTTACATAATTGTATTCTACATAGTGAATAAATGGCATTACACAATATTAACGCGGAACCATGAGGGATATAGAAATAGTCTCTATAAGAGAGGATTGACAAGAAATAATTACAATGAACTTAGCGAAACAGATTAGATGTTTAGGAAATATGAGGGCGTGTGTGTGTGTGTGTGTGTGTGTGTGTGAGATCATCAACTCTATTCCAACTCTTGTCAGAAGTGCAGAGTGTAGCCATGCCAATTATACCCAAGACAGCAAAAACCTTTTTGAACTTCCTTTAGAGTCCTCTCCAAAAGTTGACTAAAGTAAACTGTTCAATATTCTATTCTTGTTCCCTCTCATCACTTTGTAAGCAAACAGGAGCTGATGTTGCCATTTTGCAAGTGGCTAATTGTTCCAGCAAGAGCAGCAGACTCTACCAAAACATGTGTTCAAAGTAATTGCCATCCGTGTGTCTTCGCTTTTTTACTCAGTGCTTATTCGCCTCGGTAACGACAGGAACTTGCAGCCACATGCGCTAAAGATACTCCTTGTCAGGAGACAGTCACAGACATGATCCGTGACAACCTGAAAGCTAGCTCTCTGACGTTAGCTGTGTGGCGCGTGAGGTAATTGTTTGGCTGTCGTGTTCATTCCTACCACCACATGGTCTCTTTAAAAGGAAAGCTGTGGCAGTGGCCTGCCTTTCATATTGCTGCTGATTACAACGGACTATTTTGATTCCCTGGTTACCTGGGCAAGACAACTGGCACTTGTTCCAATCACAGTCACATATGGGAAGACACAAAAGTAAGCCATTTTGCAGGAGCTCTCACTCTCTGGGGGATAAAAATAAGCTTCCATTGACTTTCTTTGAACCTTAATACCAGTAAAAGGCCACTTTGTGATTTTACAGTAGCTTTTTTTCTGCGTCAAAATTTTGGTTGATTGGCTTTGTTGTTAGGATAGAGATATGTCTTTTTAAAAACCATACCTGGAAGAATGAGAGAGTTGAATCTCAAAAACCTGGAACATCTGTCCATCGCATTTCCACTTACTTTCTGCAGTACAGCTCGGCTCAGGGTCCAGAATCCAAACCCAGACTACCAGAGCCCTTAAATGGCTTTGCGATATAAGAATTGATAGCACTAAGCCCTTAATAGCTATTTCTCCGTAATCTTTCTAAAGAAAGGCTAAAATATGGGTGTATTGATTTTGTTTGACGAATGGAAAAAGGCGGAAAAAAGAAAAGTACTCCATCAGAGTGAGATGATCTTGAAATGTGACAAAGCTCCTCAATTGGCCCAGGAGATAAGCCTAGACAAAGGCTCTTCATCTGATAAATATCACACATTTTAATCAAAGAAACAAACTGATCAAAGGTGAACGTAAAGATGCTTCTCCAACAAGTTTAGATAAAGTGTCTCTTCTTGTTTCTGGGGTCTCGTTCTACTCACAAGGATGCGATGTATGCATCAAAGACAAACTAGGATAGTGCTGGAGAGAGTTTCTGGTCAGACAATTCCATGAGAAAGGCTTCACTGTAATGCTGACTCCATAGAAACTCAAAGTACCTACAGGAATGTGCTATTTGGTAGAGCAGGGCCTTATGCATCCTTGGTCATAACATTATGCTATTCATCCCTGCAAACTCACAAAAAATTTAAATATTTGTTTTGAATCTTCATTACATACAGTAGGTACATGCTCGTGTCTCCCTTAAGATACCAGCACGCATTCTCCCACTAGACACACAGCGAAAGAATATGATAATTGAGATATTTTTGATCTGATAACAATAGAGAACTTCTCTTTGTAGTCCTCGGGAAACCATGATACACTGTTTGATGTCTTTGATTGAATTGTATGTTCTTCTTGTCGGCTGTGCGTAAGCATGGTAACCACATTTCCATCAGGCATGTCACAGGTCCGATTTCTCAACAGAATTCCATTGAGGAAGTTGGAGAAATGTTCAAAGAAACATTGAGTTGTTAGAGTAGGGAAAGAGAGAATTAAAGAGTCTGTAATCTGGCAATACATACGTCGGTGTGTGTGTGTGTGTGTGTGTGTGTGTGCGTGTGTGTGTGTGTGTGTGTGTGTGTGTGTGTGTGTGTGTGTGTGTGTGTGTGGCTTATTTATTGAGTAATTTTATTTCAAAATCCACAGGATCAGTTATAATATCCAAGATCCACACCAATTATATAAAACAGTTTTAAATGTTGTAGGTTTGACCATGTGTGTCACTTTTTGACGGATTCATTGACCCCCTTGTGGAGTTTATCTTCTACACACAGTCACACACATCATGTGATGCATTAACACTGAAGACAAGGAACACTTGTTTTTTTAAAAGTTTTTTTGAATAGTTGAATAGTATAAAAGTATATTAACATTACAGTTACATATGTAAAAAGATTCTAAAATAGACCGATAGGGAAATTATTTAACACACTCACACCTTCCCCTCTCAGTTATGTCCTTCACTCACATAAACCTCCAAAATGTGATGAATCTTTCTAAACTCCCACAACCATACAGTGGAAGGAAAATTCATTAGATCAGAGGTCCAGCTGTTTATGGCCCATTATGGCATTGTGTATATTAATGTGAAGTGGTTAATTTAAGGCCAGCCCTCACTCTCCTACGTCCCCACAAAACAAGTGGTGGATCCCTCTGCCCCCCTCTCCACGGGGCATAAATATAGACAGTGCAGGCAGTGCGGTTGCACTGGGGCCCAAGGGGTGAGGGGGGCCGTGGAGAAAGCGGGCCATTCGAAAAATGTACTCAGGCCAACCCAGGCCCTCCGCATGCTTCAAAGGTTATTCTAGAACAACCTCAATAATCCAACACCTTCATCTAAATTGTACCTTGTGCCATGTACGATATACCCCCTAAAAAAAGCAAACCCATCTCCATCATGGTTTTAAATTTCCTTTTGGTAAAATAGTCAGTAGAAAACTAAATTATATACGTATTCTACATACACTTTAAAAACTATAAGATATAAAAAAACTATTAAATTAAATGAATAATCTCATATTTTCTTTGGTATTTTGGGGTCGTCCTAATCACCCCAAACTACTCAAAACAACCCAAAAGTACCCAAAACAACACAGTGCAGATACCCAAAACAACCCAAAAGTACCCAAAACAACCATAAACAACCCAAAAGTACCCAAAACAACACAGTGCAGACACCCAAATTATCAAAAGTAATTAGTTACGTTACTCGTTACATTACTATATTACTTTCCCTAGTCCACAACAGCTAGTCTATACTATCAGCCAAACTGTTAAACTGCAAACACTGCAGCCTCTCAAATCTGATGGAATACACTATATGTAGGCTATATATGTATACATATATAAACATTTGAGAAATAGAACTGATTCAGAATCTCACACCATACCTCCCTGATCTCACAAAGCCCATTACTTCAAAATATTGACGAGGTAAATTACAAAGATATCTCTGTTCATTATGCCCTGATGAATTAAGACCAGCCAAAATAGCTGGCTCTGTTCAGGCAGACAACCTAGATCGAAGTTACCGTCTTAAGGCGTTGGTTGTTTTCAGTTTTAACTATTAATTTAATTGCAATATTAAATATTGTAATAACAAATTCTCACTGCCTTCATGCATCTTTCTCATTGATGATTATTTTTCCCTGCTCTGTGTATGTCCGAGCTGTTTTGAGCAAATGCCAGGCCATTCCAGTATAATTTGAACAAGCTAACGTAACCTTGTGTGAACTCCCAATCTTGCTAAAAACCTGCAGTGTCGGGCAGGTAACGTTAAATATCAATTATATGTTGATTGATTTGATAAAATTAGGAAAACACAATGTTACGTGTCATAGTGCCTGCTCTCACTTTGGATGCAGTGACACTCACCTCAGAGCGGTGCGGTGCTAACTTCATCATTCAGTTTAGCAGTTTGTGACACTGCTGTCAGAAGCTCCCTCACAAGCTCTCTCCTACCCTCATCTTTCAGCCATGGAGTCTGAACTTCGGACAACTGGCAGCTGCAAGAAGTGCATCTTTGTTAGTAGCTGACGTGACCTACCCTGACCTGCCGCTTGTAAAAACGTCATCATAAGATAGCCTATCTAGGACCAAAAAAACAAAAACGTATTGCAATGCAGTAACTCAGCGTTACTTGAATTAGTAACTGTAATATAATTACTGTTTTGGATATTGTAATCCCTTACACTACTTGTTACTGGTGAAAGTAATCACATTACAGTAAGGTGTTTACTCAGTACTCAGTTACTGCCCTTCACTGATGAGCAATATGCCATGGTCTTGTTTGTTGTGTTTGACTTGTGTTAAACACAATACACATAATATATTTTTGTGTCTGGTAACTGTTTAAGGTAAGTACAAAAACAACATCTTCTTATGATGCTACTTTGCTTTGGTGACAAACTCTAGTAATTGTGTCATTAGATAACTAATTAGGTTTCTATGGTATATTTGACAAAGTAGCCCCACATGTCAGAATGTCTGTGTTTTTAGTACTGACTTGCCTCAGTGATAGGAGGTGTCAGGAGAATCTCTAAGCCAAGCCTGGCTCTGCTTAGCCCCTCAGTGTGCCTGTTTGTAATTGGCAAAAAATATTGAATGGCCTGTGGACATTTGTCAGTTTGAATAATTGATTCACTGAATGGTCACACGACTAGCTGGCATATGGAGCTTTTTGGCTCACATTTGTTTTATACTCTGCAACAATGCTTAATAATTTATTATGTACAGTCACGCTTTTCAATATAATGATGATATATCTAGACTTGTATTAAGAGGTAATATATGAAAAACACATGCCTATATACCATTAGGCAAATACACAGATCAGCCAAAACATTAAAACCATGTGCCTAATATTGTGTAGGTCCCACTCGTACCACTAAAACAGCTCTGACCTGTCGAGGCATGGACTCCACAAGACCTCTGTAGGTGTCCTGTGGTATCTGGCACCAAGACGTTAGCAGCAGGGGTCTTAAAGTCCTGTAAGTTGCGAGGTGGGGTTTCCAAGGATCGGACTTGGTTACAGTTCTGAGGTGTTAGATATAATGATGGTGGATCTAGCTGACCTCAGGCTAAAAGGTCAAGGAGCGCAGTCTAGTAGTCATCATTACTGCTGTCCTGATGGTGTTGAGGTTTAAATTTCATAGCCCTCTTAGGTAACCGTTTTAGGGCAACCGTGACTTTGAACACTGTACTCATACATGTGGAATTCAATGTCGGTGAAAGCCCAGCCTTGTTTAAAGTACATTTATGGTCAATTTTGAGCAGATGAAAAATGTGCGTTAATTTGTGATTAATTGCGATTAACTATGGACACTCGTATGATTAATCATGATTAAATTTCTAATCAAAATTTTTGATCTCTAATTAAAAAAATGTTTCTCAATATTCTGTAAAGACTCTTGTATTGTGACTGGGCCTTTTTGTGATTTGCTTTCAAGAAAATATTTGAAGTCTTCCTTCCACTCCTCTTCTTTTATTCAAATTCAATTTCTTGCATCTTTTTATCAAATGAGCACTCTTGACAGCCCTAAAAAGAAAACGTGATTCGTCAGATCAGGCCACCTTTCATTGGTCCATGATCCAGTTCTAATGCTCACGTGCCCATTGCAGGGGTTTTCAACAGTGGACAGGGGTCAGCATGGGCACTCTGACCGGTGTGCGGCTATTCAGCCCCATACGCAGCAAGCTGTGATGCACCGTGTTTTGACACCTTTCTACCATAGCCAGCATTAACTTTTTCAGCAATTTGTGCTACAATAGCTCTTCTGTGGGATCGTACCAGACGAGCTAGCCTTGGCTCCCCACGCCCATCAATGAGCCTTGGGCACCCATGACCCTGTCGCTGGGTTACCGGATGTTTTACCTTTCTTGGACCACTTTTGGTCAGCACTAACCACTGCATACCGGGAACATCCCACAAGACCTGCAGTTTTGGAGATGCTCTGACCCAGTCATCTAGCCATCACAATTTGGCCCTTGTCAAAGTCACTCAGATCCTTACGCTTGCCCATTTTTCCTGCTTCCAGCATATCAACTTCAAGAACTAACTGTTCACTTACTGCCTAATATGTCCCACCCCTTGACAGGTGCCATTGTAATGACATGATCAATGTTATTCATTTCACCTGTCAGTGATTTTAATGTTATGGTTGATCAGTGTATATTCTTATATACTATAGATCCTATAGAGCTAAATGCAGATTCAAACTCAGGGATATTAAATCAGAGAGGTAAGACAGTCAATTTACCTTCTTCTGGTTAAGGGAATTGAGCAAATTAGATCCTTAGTTATGTCTTAAATGTTATTTATCTTTCACTTACATACTCTTATTTTAAATTGTTTGTATAAAATATGCATATTTGTTGAATTTACATATGATGCATACTCAATTTTCTCAATATTCTGTAAAGACTCCTGTATTGTGACTGGGCCTTTTTGTGATTTGCTTTCAAGAAAATAATTCTAAGTCTTCCTTCCACTCCTGTTCTTTTATTCAAATAAAATTCCTTGCATCTCTTTCTCAAATGAGCAAAGGGAAGACGATACGCCCTGCTTTTCTTTCATCGCTCACTCAAATGGCAAACAGTGTTGAATGTACATAGCTTTATCGTGAGTATTAGCAGGACATGTGGAATTATTGGCCACTGCGCTTCGCCATGACTCACACAGAATGCACAGCCGGAACCCTCTGGCTCCCCATGGAGAAAGCATAAGCTCCCTTGCGAGGACGCATAATATTCTAGCTGATTCTTATGCCAATTTAACAAAGGCGTGCATTTGCGTTCCTCTAATCTTTCAGCAATGCCATTGGTGTGATTTCCTTTCCCTCTTCTAAACTGCTTGTCATCAATGTTGCACACCAAAGTGGAAGTGTTTGCATGCATATTAATGTTGGAAACCAGCATGTGTAAATGTTTAAACCTCAAAGTTGATCAGAATTGTTTTTGCGTCAGCATGCTTGTTCACGTCAATGTGTCACAGTTGTGTGTGTGTTTGTGTGTTGTTCAGCAGGAGTGTGTGCAGCCCCGGATCTAGGTATGGGCACGGGGTTGGGGGGGGGGGGGGATAGGCAATGCCCCACCAAACGCTCGACTGTCCCACCAAACTTCTTCCCAAAATTAAAAATGACTGAAAAGTATTTCATTTTATCCTTGTCGATTTGTTCAATCATAAACATGCTACATAGTACTAATCAAAGTTTACTTAAATCTGCTTCTTTTTTTTGGCCATATAAAAATGTATACATAGCAGGGAAAGCATTTACTTCGCTATCATTTCACTTCGTCACTACTCAGTTGCTAAGAGTCTGCTTACCAGCCTAGTTTACTCAGATTCAGATGAAAATAGCCTGGTTTTAGTTGATCCATAATATGCCTATCAACAGCTCGGTCTAAAACCAGGCCTGTGTGTGTGTATCCACTTTGCATGTATCTCTGTGCTTCCATCTTGCCGATAGCGTTCATATTGTATCGGTCTCTCAAGCTATTTCGACTCCAGCTTTATGGGTTGGGGCACCCCTGCAAAGTGTTTGGGCCTGCAGCTATCTGTTTTTGATTGATAGGGGTTTTGTTTTACACCCCGTCTCACAGGGGGAGACAGATCGGAGAGACGGCCATACAAACCACCTCCTGACTATGTGCCCCCTTCACTCCTCCGCAACATTTGCTCGGCCATCGCATTACCTCTTGCAGTAAGTAAAATGGCTTCCAAATGCAATGGGCTAGGCTCATTGGCCACCGCTTCCTCTTCGCTAAGTCACCTTAACTTCTCTATACCTGTGTTTCTTGGTCACTGGTGCATTTATCCATGACTTGCCATTCCTTTCACCCCTTCTACCCACTTTCCTCCACTCATTATGGGGGTTACCACCCCTCCCTCTTCGCCTTTCTCTTTTCTTTCAGCCTGTGCAGAGAGAGGAAAAGACAAGTGCCAGTGATTAGGAGGCGTCAGGGAGAATGGACGTGCTGTTCCCATAACCCGCGCTGTGCTGTCAACACCAGCTTTGGTGGAATCAGATAATGTGCGCGTGTGTGTGTGTGTGTGTGTGTGTGTGTGTGTGTGTGTGTGTGTGTGTGTAATACTAACCAGTCTGTATGTGTGTAGGGGGTGAGTTAGTCAGGAGTGAAAGCTGCCACTGCCAGCAGGACACATGACTGCTGCTACTGTATGAAGTCAAAGTTTGCCCTTCAGCTGAACTTTGGCTCACTTGAGCTAGAAGCTGTGGGCCCGAGTGAGAGGTGGCTGGGTGGGTAGGGGGGAGGAGGAGCAGTAGGTTGAGAGCAGGCAATCTAGACTGACCTAAAGTTTCATTAAGAGCTCCCTTCCGCACACAGGACCCACTCTCTTAACAAATACACACACTTCTTGACAAATGCAAAATGGGGAGTGAGGGAGACATTGTGGTTAGGACTGAGTTATTGAAGCGCTGTAACAGGGGGGCTGTCCAGGGAGGGTAGCACGGCATTGTCTGGCACAGTTAACTGGGGCAGAGGGGAACAGCGCTGTCACCTGCTAGAACACTATGCGCCTCTGTGCACATGCGTTGTCCGACTGACATGTAGTCACGGGACTTTCTGGTTGACTGAACCAGTGTGTGTGTGTATTTGTGTGTCTGCGAGTATTTCTGTTTGTGTGTGCATGTCTATATTTGTGGGAGTCTATAATACCGTTAACCTTTATGGTTTCCATTTTACTCAGGGACTTCTTTAATAGGCAGTTTCCCAATGGTACATTAGTATGAACGGATGCACACACATTTTTCCATGGTTCTACTTTTCCATTCGAGTGGAATGCAGGTACTAAACCTAATCTGCCTTCTAAGTAGTTCAACTGACGCTAACATCTTATCATGGTGGAATTACCAGGTCTGAGGGATATTCACTCTGTTCCCACCAAACCCTCATTGGTAGGGCCGACACATTATCTGTTCAATCAAGGAGGATTGCAGAATATCAAACAGGGTGACATTTAAACCTAATATAGTGGCAGGTGTGGCGCTGCAGTTGCTACACTCTCACTCACTCTCTCAAACACAGGCAAATGCCCTAGTTTGTCTGAGCTGCCAATGTTTACAGACATTACTTAAATGCACACACACATACTTTATGATTCATTGACAGGAGAAAGGTGGAGAAGATGGTGGTAGAGACGGAGTCGGAAGCCAGGACTGCAGCACCGTTACCACAGTCTCTATTAGTTTCCTTTTATATTTACAGGCTAAGAAAGAGGGAAAGAGAGGAGTCTTGAGCAAAGGATCTGAATAAATATGGAAAGCGTAGGTGAGAGGGAAAGCACCATGCAATACAGATCTAACATTTTCGATATGTGATATTGACACAGGTTCTTAAATAAAACCAGACATGGCAACTCATTCTGTATGCAAAACCATGTTAGGGCTTCCACCCACAAACCTATGCAGCGTATGGCAGAGGAAAACCTTTTCCTGTTTAATGGAACTTATGGGACCGCCTCCCACATAAAAACACTCTCAGTCCTACGTCCACCATGGACATCCATTAACACACCTCTGCTGGTACACGGTGGTTGGGCTAACCTCAATCACAGGGCTTGGGGCCTTACTTTAGAGGGCCTCTCACTCTTGTAAGTTGCAACAAAAGGTGTGTGGTCAGTATAAGTGAGAATCGTGCCCTAGATTCACTAACACCTCAGGGAGCCAGCTTTCAGTGGTTTGACAGGTTTTTTTATGAAGAGTTAGGGGTTTAGTGTTTAAAATGTATCAAGAGCATTTCACTACGCTTAAGCACCCACATGGTCAACCAAGGGTCGAGGGGAACTGTCACCCATACAACAATATGACATTATTCTGTCATTATTCCGCTGTGGGATTATTATGTTTTGAGATTGGCCCAAACATTGACACTGGAACATACGTCATTCATCTACAGTCCCATTATTTTCAGATAGCCCACTTTCTCTTTGTGCAATGCACTTTGGGAGATACATTGTCAGTGTTCTCTTTATCTCCAGGTTTTAATATTTCGGTATTATAGCGTTTTTTTTACATATTGTAGCACTTTCTGTCTGAAATGGTTTAGATACAAACACAAAAGAGCGCATGTCCATACGTCATTCCACGTTCAAGTCTTCATTCGGAATCGCCGCATAAAAACAGTACACCTGAGTCTAGCTGCACATAGATCAATCGTGTATTTCAAAACGTCAAGAGGAAGAGGAAGAATGGCAAAAGGAGAAGAAAAAAGTAGCGTAGGGGGGTGATGATAGGTCCTCAGCCTTAAGCCCCCTGAGGCATTCATTCCTCAGCTAGGGATGGGTCTTATTCACAAGCAGATCCTAGAGTTGGTCTAAATCGAATACGTGTGAGTGTGTTTATTGGCCTCGGTTAAAGTCCATAGCTCCACACATGCACGCCAATCATAATGCTCTCATACCAATCATTGAACTGTATATTTAGCATTGCTAACATGCAAACAGTTGTACTATGAGCGAGGGATCGAAGCTCTCTCTGCCTCTTTCTCTCGCCATCACATCCCCCATCCTGGATCGTGGATAAGACGTGGATAAGATAAGGCTTGGCTATCAGCTCCATTTGCCCTCTGTTTGAAAGGAGCATGCTGGCAGTGATTGCAGCAGGCGAGTAAAAGAAGAGTCTATCATAGAGAGGAGCTTGATCCAGGTTAGCAAAGGGCTCTACACTGAAACAACCACTGGTCCACTGGCCAGACGAAACACAGAGATGGTGAGTCAGGCAAAAATAACAAGCAATGTATCCTGCTCCCAAAAATTTATGGAACACTTAAGTCACACAGTGGTTCTCGATGAACGAAATATTCAAGTTGAAAATCTTAATTTATATACACTGTGTAATTCGTTGAGAACAAAATGACGTAAGAATTGTCAATGAAAACCAAACTCGTCAACCCATTGAGGGCTGGATTCAAAATCACACCAAAAGTCAAAGTAAAATATCAAAATCACAGGCTGATCCAACTTACGTCAATTTCATTATTACAACAACTCATGAGGCTCAGTAGTGTATATGGCCCCCATGTGCCTGTATGCACTCCCAACAATGTCTGGGCATGGACCTGGTGAGAAGGCGGATGGTGGACTGCGGGATCTCCTCCCAGACCTGGACCAGGGCATCAGTGAGCTCCTGGACAGATACATACTCTTTCACGTCTGTCACATGTGCTCAGTGTGAACCTGCTCTCATCTGTGAAGAGAACGGGGCGCCAATGGCGAAGCCGCCAGTTCTGGTGTTCTCTGGCAAATGCCAATCGAGATGCACGGTGCTGGGCTGCCACCCTCATGGAGTCTGATTCTGACAGTTGGGTCAGAAAATGCAAAATGCACAACTTGAGTAAAATCAGTCAGGAAGGACCAGGAGAGAGAAGTGGTCCGTGGCCACCACCTGCAAAACCATTCCCTTTTTGGGGGTTGTCTTGCTCTCTTGCCTCTCCTGTCCACGCGTTGTCGTTTCCTTTTCCATCTCTCCATTTCCATTTCATTTGCCTTTCATTTGCACCAAAACATGTGAATTCGATTCACAATCACTTATGCTTCCTAACTGGACAGGTTGATGCCCCAGAGGTTTAAGTGACTGGGTGTTATACTGTGATGACTGAGTGTTCCCTTTATTTTTTGGAGCAGTGTAGTAACACTATACAGACGGGTGACAAATTAAAGGAAAAACCAACATAAAGTGTCTTAGTAAGGCGTTGGGCCACCACGTGCCACCAGCACAGCTTCAATGTGCCTTGGAATTTATTATCTGGAACTCTACTTTAGGGATGGAACACCATTCTTCTTAAAAATATTCCCTCATTTGGTGTTTTGATGATGGTGGTGGAGAGCGCTGTATAACACGTCGGTCCAAAATCTCCCATAGATGTTCAATTGGGTTGAGATCTGGTGACTGCTAAGGCCATAGCATAATTCACATAATTATCATACTCATCAAACCATTCAGTGAACCCTTGTGCCCTATGGATGTGGTCATTGTCATCCTGGATGAGAACACTCCCATCAGGATAGAAATGTTTCATCATAGAATAAAGGTGATCAATCAGAACTATTTGTATTGATTTGCAGTGACCCTTCCCCTCTAAGTCGACAAGTGGACCCAAGCCATGCCAGCAAAATGTACTGAACTCTCAAATCGGCATTCATCTTTGTAATGAGGCGTTTGTGCAATGTAACCCTACTATAATTTTCCTTCTCTATCTAATTGTCGAGAAACTGTTCTTGCTGACTCAGTCTGATCACGTCCTGCTTTGACAGTCACCTGAGGAATAGTTGCTCTTCTGTTTTTCCATATCGCACTAATGTATAAGTAGCACGGTCATCAAATGTGCGCTGTGTTGACCACAAATTCCGACCCTATTTACTGATGTCTTTCCTAAATGCAGATGTCACTTCAGTCACTGTTCCTATTGAGACACCAGCCAGTTGAGCAGTCTTGGTGACTGAAGCTCCTGCCATCCATGCACCAACAATGAACCCACATTCAAGGTCACCGAGATCTTTTTTGATCACAAAATCAGAATCAACTGTGCTTGCTCAGCATTTCTATACAGGCCACAGAACATGATTGGATATTAATTGCTTAAGTGTACCATGCAGTGTACCACCTGTGTGGAAGCATCTGCATTCGTTATGTTTCTCCACTCATTTATTCAGGTTTCTCCTTTAATTTGTCACCTGTCTGTAGGTGTTTTCGGTGGAAGAAAAGAAATATTCAATATCTTTCGAAGTATTCATTAAAAAGTTCGATTGTGATTGTAACATATCAGAGTGAAATTGCACATGGTTTCAAACATGAACGCAGTCAGTCAACTTACTATGTCCCCAAACTAATGCTCTGCCTCTATGCCAAATCAAGAATCTACATCGACCTAATGTCCCTATACCAACCCATGTCACAGAATTACAACGGGATGGGAAATAATCTAAATCTTGTCCAGTGTCAGCCAATCTCCTCCTTGTCTGACTGAGGTTATCTAAGAGAGCATCCCTCAAAATACCAAAAGGCATTAAAAAAGTGTGTGTCCTGGCTAGCCTGTCCATTCATTTAAGAGGCCAGCAGGGCCAATCTGGCCCATAAAATGGAGTGACCAGTCTCCCTAGAAAAGAGAGCCATGTGTAGCCTTATCCAGCTGATGGATGTCAACCCTGCTTGCTTTTAATCCCGGGCTAACAGCTAGCTCCCTTGCTGCTGATTACAGGAAAAACAGCCCAGAGGCCAAAGTGAGTGCTCTCACTGATACTGAGTCTTATATATTTCTATATGTGTGCGTGTGTGTGTATATATATATATGTGTGTGTGTGTGTGTGTGTGTGTGTGTGTGTGTGTGTGTGTATATATATTTATATATACACACACACACACACACACACACACACACACACACACACACACACACACACACACACATATATATATGAGTGTGTATGTGGTTTTATCCAAATATTAAATATCCTGTAATGGGCTTTTGTCTTCACAAATTTTCTAAATACTGGCTATTAATGACAATCTTACTAAATAATAAGGTATGAAGACCTTGTGCAGTGAGACAAATGATTTAAAATATACAAAATACATACTGACACATACACACACACACACACACACACACACACACACACACACACACACACACACACACACACACACACACACACACACACACACGCATGATCAAACATGCACACATACACATTCCTAAAAATGTATCTGGCAAGGTTTACTGATATGCTTCGTTTTCATCTCAGGATCTATCCCTTAATGAAGAAAAACTTTTAAACGCATACAATACACATATATTGTAAACCAATAAAGTTTAATTATAATGCCCATTATTTTTATAATTTGTCTGTTTTACTTCCATTGACTTGTTCTCATTAATCATTAATTGGATATAGCTGAATTTATAAAATGGAAATCTTTGTTCATGTTCAACTGTCCTAGGAACTGTGCCCAGGCCTGGCTAAATACCCTGCTGGACAGGAAATGCTAACATTTATGACCACCCTCAGCTGCGTAGCTTATGTTCATCCTGACAGTTGGAATGGCAAGAATCTCCCTTCTTATAAAGACGGAGGACACAAAACGTCCCGACACTGCTGCCACAACAGAAATGGACAACAACAGGTTAAGCAGAGGACTTAGCCTCAGCTTACCTTTTGTGTGAGGCAATATGATGGATTTCCTGGTGTAGAAATGTTGTTAAACTTTGACACACAGCACTTCAGTTATTGCAACAATAAAGTATCAATCTTGAACGAAGATAATACTAACAGTGTTCCTGTGTAGTTATGCATGGTACCGTCGTTTAGTTTGATACGGAATGCATTTGGTAAGTGTTCAAATACAAACTGACTTTGAAGAATGAACTTATGATAGCCATCAATAGCCTACCAGCCCACTTCATCTTCCATGTTCCTTTTAGTCATTGCAGATTGTACATACCCATCCCTTTCGTAACACCTTAAAAATATATATTCTGCAAAAAAAAAGAATTCATGCATAGTTGCCTGTGTAACCTCTGTGTCCTCTTTCAAGCTTGCCCAGGAGAGCAGTGAATTTAGAGTATACATTTTAATGGAGTCATTTAGCCTACATATGCCCTTGTTGAGGCAAAAACGCAAAGCACTGTATACAAGTGCACAATGTTCCAGCTCATCCGTCTTCACCGCCAATGAAGCTACCTTGCCCGAGGTTGCAAGTACACCTCACTGGCTTCCTATGGGGATTAGGCTTCCAGCACACCAAGTCACCTCCCTCCTAGTGTAATTTCTCCCTCCTTATCTTCAACTTTCCTTCATACTTCTCTACTACACACTAACAGAGGGCATATGAGTTCCATATGAGTGGTTGTTTTTTTAACTCCTATTTCCTCTTTAAGTTAGGGCTCTCAAAATGGGCTCTAATAGTAATCTGAAGACAGAGCAAATGGAGACTTTATCTGGCCATCAGTGACTCGGACTGCTGGCTGGCTTGGGATAGGGTTTATGGCAGTGGGTGTCAGGGCTGCTGTGGCAGGGGCTTCCAAATCTCCTCAAGTCCAATCTCAGGACTGGGGGCGGGGGGGGGGGGGGGGGGGTTGAGAGAGAGTGAGAGAGAGGGTGAGAGAGAGAGAAAGAGAGGGATAGAGAGATAAGGAAGATGAGAAGGACAAAGTAAAAAGAGACAGAGAAGCCCATAGACAGCTGAATAGAGGGAAATAGATGGGGGGGGGGGGTAGATATAATCAGTCAGTAGGGACTAGGGGAGGGCAGAGTTGGATTAACCTGCACAAGGATTATCACGGACCCAGAGTACAACCCGAAGCCTTTTAAAAAAGGTGCCTAGGATGCCAGCCATTATGTGCGTTTTGTGAGTGCGAGGGAAACAGAACTTGACCCTTTGACTGCACTGAACCAATTGTGGAGTAGTACACAACAATGAACGTGAATCAATATCGGCATATATAAGCATAAATATGCAAAGTATGCAGTATTGCTCTTGTTCTTGTTTGTTCACTTATGTGTGATTATGTGCACATACAAATACTAAGGTATTTTATGGGGAACCATGTGTTTTGCGACTTTGGCTTTTGGAACATACACACCAAAAACACAAACACTGATTTTACCAGTCTCTATCGCCTATGGTGTTGCCGCTCTCTCTCTTTCCCTCTTATCTGCTGGCCTTGACGGCAGATGGGCTCTGGGGTATGTCATCTAGTCACTCATGCGCGCAAAAACACACAGACACCCACACACACACACACACAGATCCTGCTTCCATCACAGCGGGAGACACAGGGTTGGCCTTTTGGTCAGATCTCTCCATGCATCCTCGGACACTTGAAGATGGGGTCAGCTCAGCACATGATGGCCTTTTCAACCTCCCTACGTAGCACTATTGATACCTTGCACACACACACACACACACACACACACACACACACACTCACTTTCCCTATCTTTTCAGAAAACCCTTTAAGATGTGTACTTCTTTCACACACATGGTCTCTCTCTTCACAAACACTTCCAGATATATACACAGACACCCACAGCAGAGGTCAATAATCAGGTTATTCTGCCTGGGTTATACCAACAGCAATCAGAGAATGGTTGGGCATGTGTCTGTGTGTGTGTGTGTGGGGGGGGGGGGGGGGTTGTGTGACATTCAATAGGAGATATATCTCCTTGTTCTCTCCCAAGAGAAAAGGATCTGAGGCGTTATTTAAGGGATGAGTCCCTTCCTCTGTCTCTGATGATGATGGAATCAGCTCACAACGGAGACAGTGGGTTCCTCAAGTGAAACAGTGGCCCTGCCATGGATCCCTGGCTTACTCTGTTGACCCAAAGGATATGAGGTGTTTGTGTAAAGTATTGAGCTCCTCTATGTTTTGGTTTTCGCAGTAGCAGAATGTTCTGCACGTTCACATCGCCTATATAGTATATGTATATACCCAAAACCAAAATGACAGAAGCCAAGTGAATGAAAATGTATCAAGACGTTTACAAATTTTTTTTCTATTTTGGGTAAATATTCCAAATTGAGTTCCAAAGTGCATTAGCATGCTATCAGCAACAAACCATAATGTAAAATAAAGCCGTAGCTCATGGAGCTTTGCTCTCAAAAGACTCTCCATGCTTGACCTTACACATAATACTTATTCTAGGTTTAAGTGCTTAGTAAATAATATTCTCCTAAAGGCCAGCAGGTATTAAAAACGGAGAATCATTACTGAATGAGGCTCAAACCAGGTTTATGGTCACAAATAGGCTTTAAAGGGCTACTGCTGGCCAAGCAAAAAGTTTCACTTTGTTTTGTTGGGAGTCAAGATCTCCAGGTATATCAACATTGAGTGAAGTCTTTTGGCATTGAAATACAAGAGACCATTTTATTTGGAAAGTAAAACGTTTTTGTGGCATACAGTTTGTGCTTAATGTTTATTTTAGTGATGGGTCGTTTGCGAACGAACGGCTCTTTTTGAATGGCTCTTTTCAGTGAACGTCGGGAACCGCATAACCTCGGTATAAGAGCTGTTCCTTTGGCTCCCTGATTAAAAAAAGGTTTTGGAGCACTGCTCAAAGTACGATTCTCTGCCTTGTTCCCCAGAGTGTCAAGTGACAACCTCTGAACAGCTTCAGTGACTGACATGCCAACAACCAATCAAATGTATTGTGTAAGCCTGTGACAGTTTCACACATGCCAATAAAGTAACACGCCAATAAAGTAACACTTTCAACTAAATATATAATTTGTCTTTCATAGGAAATCACAGAACATTATTGGACAGTAACTTTAATACTAATACACTAATACTTAATGAATGTGTTGTCCCTTGCAGATGGCTTTGCATATGCCAAAAATACTGCTCAGTACAGTGAGTTTTCTTTCTCTATCAGTATGTGAGCTGCTTTCTCTTAATATCGTCTTTGGTTTAACAGATACTCATTCATTTTCTAGGAGGATATTGATGGTGGTAATAAAAAAATAGGCCGAAACATTTGGAGCCCGGGCGTGCATAAAAATCAAAGCCCTCATCTTCATATGTGTGTATACCTGGCTGAACTCGGTGCTGGACCTTGTACTGGACACACTGACTAATTTTGTAATTTGAAAGGAACATGTATAGAGATCTAATTCAGCAGGCCATTGAAAGAAAGGTAATAGTGGATAGGCTCCTAATTACTGTGTGTACCGTGTGCAAACATGTGACTCTCTCCTAATGTATCTAATTCTATGCATAATACGATTGCCATCCAAGTCCTGCAAACTGTACCTGTCACTGTTTTTTTTGTTTGGTTCCTGCCCCTGCTCCATTCACCTCCTCCTCCTGCTCCTCCTTTTCCTCTACCTTCTCCTCCTCATTAACACCATGAATAGGGTTACCATGTCCCTCATTATCACCTCTGCTGACACGCGCTTGACAGCTAATAATAATACTTCACCTTATTTATATAGCACTTGTTTTGTTATAAAACAACACAAATGTTGGTGTATCAATAAATTCATGAACTAGGCGTAGTAGCCCTAGGCTCTTGGCTCAGTCAATCCTGGCTGATTTTAGTCACCCTCTGTCCAAGGAGTTTTTGTTGCTTCCGTCAGGTCACAGATACAAGTTGCAAAAATGCAGGACCAAGAGACTTAAAAACTAATTTGTTCCTGCTGTCATTGACCTTTTAGATATCTCAATGTGATTTTTATTTTTTACACTGTAAATGTTTTGTGTCTATTTTTTATTGTCTGTTTTATGTGGTTACTGCTGGCTGTAAACCAAATTGCCCCTCTATGATTATAAAGACTAGTTGAACTTAAACTTGAACCTGCTTTCTACCTTATGCACACAATGTTGTGAACCATGCCAAATAGTGCAACTACCGTGTCCCTGCCTCATCAATGGCTGTGACCTGGGTAACGGTGGCCGTAGCAACCTTGGCCCTTCCACCACGGAAAATATCTGTCAATTTGGTGCATTACAGAACCAATCAGATTTAAACAAACACAAGGATCGGTCCAAATTTGGAGGGGCCGCTCGTATCCCCCCTCAATATCGAAAGGCTGGCCCATATCATGTCCGAGGACCATACAGTAACTAGTGACATCAGAAATTGAAAAATAAAAACTCTATGGTCACCGTCCGGTTCAGCCTGGAATGAATCGGCCATTCAGGAGTCTTCCCAAACTTCCCGATGGCTAGCCCTTACAGATGGCTTACAGTCTTTGTGCTAAGCTAGGCTACATTTGCCTACCTACTAAAATAACTCACTATTAAACCTACAATCATAAGATTGATAATGATCATCTCATCTGACAAGGGGTAAGTAGGAACATATCTTCATTCCTTAAATGTTTTTGAAACATATCCTTGCCATGATGTGGTAGTTTATTTATCAATGATCGAATGAGCCTTAATATCACCATAAAAAGTATCTAGTCACCATTGACACTACCCAGCAAGATAACACACCAGGGACAAGAAAATAGGAGAAGTCGGGTGTTCCATCCTCCCCCAACCATCGTACCTCTCCTTCCCTCAGCAGAAATACTCGACCTTTCCCCTTTCTCCCTTTCAAGCACTCACACCATTCTCTCTCTTGCCCTCTCGGTAAGTCTGCCCGTCACGCTCTCATCTCAACTCTTCATCTTTATATTTCTCTTTCTCTCTCTCTCTTCCTCACGGGCATTGATTCAGGTGAGACAATTTCATCTCGGTCACGCCTCTTGTGTGAACCAGTGCAACAGTCAATTCAGCTTCTCTGGAAAATGGCGTTCTCTCTTCATTGAGAGCCTTTTCATTTGTACGACTTCCCTCCCTGGCCCTAACCCTGAAATTACTTTTGGAGGTTGCAAAGGTGGATAATATGTTAGCATGATAGGGGAGGGGGTGTATTGGCCAGTGTCTTTTCTTACGACATTGAGACAGTGTCCCGTCATAATATTATATATGTAAATATTGTATTGTAAACAATAGTATTTATTTTTTGTTTATTTTGTATTTACTTTTTTTTTGTAATTGATATATTCTGTCTTTTAAACATGGCACTGCTGGAAAAGAGACCAGGTTTCAGTCGGTTAACCCTGTATAAATAAAATAAAAAAATAAATAACAGCTTGAATGGCAAGGATCAAAACATAGATTATCAATGTATGGAAGTATTATTATTATGTATTGTTATTGATTCATACATGTCTGCCTGCCTATCTATTTGTGCATGCACTTCCAACAAAGCAACCCTTACCTCTGCCGTCTTTACGCATCATTGGCTTTGGGAAATGAGAGGACCTCCCTGCTCATCCTCTCATCTGAAATAAAAGCCAACCAGTGACCAGACTCAACAAGAGGCAATCAGAGATAGCTGTCAGCAGCAGGGGCTAATGAGTTAGGGCTACTGCTCTAAAAGGGGAGATGATACCATAATGTTGGGTGACTTTTACGCATTGATGAAATTACAACTAAAATTGAAGATCATGCATTAAATGAGCCTCTCAATGCCCTTATGATCCACTGCAAGTGAATTACAATAATCTCTCAACTTTTTTCTCATTCTGTCTAGATACCTTCATGTACAGGGCCAAACACCTCCTGTTCACATACATACAATACGGACTTACCAACAATTCCTGTCTTTAGTCAATTTACTGTATTTTTAAAATATAAGCATGATAGTTATTATGTAATTAGTAGTAATTAGAAAATATTTAGAGACTTGCCCAAAAGCTGGTAATAATATACTGTAATATATATAATATAAATAAAACCATTCAGCCAGGTTTTTTGAATGACCAGCAAAGTTAAATAGACAGACATTTTGAAAAATAAAAAAAACTTTCATAGAAACCCTACATTGTTACAGGCACAGTCAGGGCAGCTGCTTCAGCATCCAAGCCCCATCCAGTGTGCACTGGCACTTCTCTTCATTGACTGCACCTTTGGTAATTGGTTATTGTTTTCACCTGTTTCTGTCTTAAAGCAGCTAAATGCAACCTTTTTGTATTAACAGATTATCAATGCCTTTCTACAGTTTGCACATTGTAATGTCTATGGGAGAACGAAAAAAATTGCCCTTCAGATCAGTCCTCTTGAAGTCTCAATATTTAACACTCATTTTGCCTGCCACCAGTTACGATCTCCCGTGAAACTGTGACAAATTGCTTCATTCATTGCTAAATCAGGAAGATAACATCAAACTTGGAATATCGTTGTTAATCGTGCTAGCGACATGCAGTGACCACAAGCATTCTGCATGTTGTCTTTGCGATGATTCGGTAAAATAATTACACTTAGCAAACGGAAAGGGTTCCCAAACCAGAAACTACAGCTGCTGTAAGTTTTGCTCTTGTTTTGTTATTTTTTCCTCTTTTGAACTTACATGCATTATGTAAACTTCCCTTTATAAGTAAATGGAAAAAGAATGTGTCCCCATTTCTGTTTCAAGTCATTTGTTTCTTTACATGTACCTTTATGCCGCCTTCACACTACATGATTTCAGTCTAATTTTCCTCTCGCCAACAAGTTTTTTTTAAATCGCAGACAAAAGCCCCAGATCAGAGGCTTGTTGTAGCGTGCTCTCGAGACCAACGATCGTGTAGTGTGAACTGCTTACGGCGCGATCTGAGACAGTCGCAGATGCATCGCCGATGCCTCGCAACTCCCGACTGAATATCTAGCAGGTTTAATATCTGGTCGCGTCGGAGAGGCCAAATCCTGTAGTGTGAACGGTGTTGTGACCGGCAATGAGAGCAGTGACATCCTACAGCCAATGAGAATGTAAATTGAAAACAAGGGGGAGGAGTCGTAACACCACTTGTTGCGCGTGTTTTTGTGACTAAACATAGTTTGGAGACTCGTCTGCAATTCCTCCTTGTGAAACATCTTGTAAAACTCCGACTTTCCTTAATAACCCTGAGTTAGATCGAAGTAGTTTAACCTCCCTTCGTAGTATAGGCTCCAGAGCAAGTGGCTATGAATCAATATTTCAAAGAGATTTTTGTTTGTGGCTTTACATAACAGAGACCAATCCAAAGAAGCGAGGTAACTGCCTTACCCCGGTAAGTTCGGAAGTAACTTTGTGATGTCGGGGGTAACTTCACGTTTAACCCATTCTATAAAAGGTGGGTATGTTTTACCCGAGGTATGTTGTCACAGCAATTTACACTGCATCTGTAAACTGCTCCGAGCAGTTTGTTTGTGGTTAACTCGACGTTAAGCGCTCTATAATGTTTTTGTCGACAGTCGTTTAGATCATTCAAAATTAACTCTTGGTTTCACAACATATATAGCATACAGTTAGGCCCAAAAATATTTGGGCAGTGACACAATCTTCATGATTTGGGCTCTGCATGCCACCACATTGGATTTGAAATGAAACAACTACAACGGAATTGAAGTGCAGACTTTAAGGTTTAATTCAAGGGGTTGAACAAAAATATATGATTAAACATGTAGGAATTGTAGCTATTTTTATACAAACGCTCCTCATTTCAGGGGCTCAAAAGTAATTGGACAAATAAACATAACCCCAAGTAAAATGTTACTTTTCAATATTTTGTTGAGAATCCTTTGCAGGCAATGACTGCCTGAAGTCTGGAACCCATGGACATCACCAAACGCTGGGTTTCCTCCTTGTGATGCTTTGCCAGGCCTTTACTGCAGCGGTCTTCAGTTGTTGCTTGTTTGTGGGTCTTTCTGCCTTAAGTTTTGTCTTGAGCAAGTGAAATGCATGCTCGATTGGGTTGAGATCTGGTGATTGACTCGGCCATTGCAGAATATTCCACTTCTTTGCTTTAAAAAACTCCTGGGTTGCTTTTGCAGTATGTTTTGGGTCATTGTCCATCTGTACTGTGAAGCGCCGTCCAATCAACTTTGCTGCATTTGGCTGAATCTGAGCAGAAAGTATATCCCTATACACTTCAGAATTCATCCGGCTGCTTCTGTCTTTTGTCACATCATCAATAAACACAAGTGACCCAGTGCCATTGGAAGCCATGCATGCCCATGCCATCACACTGCCTCCACCATGTTTTACAGAAGATGTGGTGTGCTTTGGATCATGAGCTGTTCCAATTCTCCTCCAAACTTTCTTCTTCCCATCATTCTGGTACAGGTTGATCTTAGTCTCATCTGTCCAAAGAATGCTGTTCCAGAACTGGGTTGGCTTCTTCAGGTGTTTTTTGGCAAAGTCAATTCTGGCCTTTCTATTTTTGAGGCTGATTAATGGTTTGCACCTTGTGGTGAATCCTTTGTATTTACTCTCATGAAGTCTTCTCTTTATGGTAGACTTAGATACTGATACACCTACTTCCTGGAGAGTGTTCTTCACTTGAGTGGATGTTGTGAAGGGGTTTTTCTTCACCATGGAAAGGATTCTGCGATCATCCACCACTGTTGTCTTCCGTGGACGTCCAGGCCTTTTTGAGTTCCCAAGCTCACCAGTGCACTCTTTTTTTCTCAGAATGTACCAAACTGTTGATTTGGCCACTACTAACATTTCTGCTATCTCTCTGATGGATTTCTTCTTTTTTTTTCAGCCTCAGGATGGTCTGTTTCACCTCCATTGAGAGCTCCTTTGACCGCATGTTGTGTGTTCACAGCAACAGCTTCCAAATGCAAACGCCACACCTGGAATCAACTCCAGACCTTTTAACTGCTTAATTGATGACAGGTTAATGAGGGAAGAGCCCATGCAGCGTTGTTATTTTTTTTTGCAGCCTTCTGAGTCAATTGTCCAATTACTTTTGGTCCCTTGAAAAAGAGGCGGCTACGTATTAAAGAGCTGTAATTCCTAAACCCTTGCTCCAATTTGGATGTGAATACTCTCAAATTACAGCTGAGAGTCTGCACTTTAAGCCCATATTGATTTATATAATTGTATCCTGAATATGTTTTCGTAAACAGCTAAAATAACAAAACTTGTGTCACTGTCCAAATATTTTTGGGCCTAACTGTAGGTGTTAATATATAGGCTATAAAGCTCTTGCCAATTCAAAGTTAACTTCCAGAAAGTGAACTCCTTTACTTTAACAGTTAATAAAAAAAGTATAACAGCCTATAGGCCAAATCTCAAACGCGCTTTCCGCTATGGTTGCAGCTGATATGATCGTTAGAGTGTGATTGCATTCATACAGCCTATGTGCTTTAGTAGCCCATGTGTAGGCTATAATTTAATAGCCTAATACTAATGGTTTTCACATCTCAGATATATTAATTTATGTATCCTTTCATCTCACTTATATTACAAATGAAACAAGTGTCCGTAATGCAAAATAGGACACATTAAAATTCTAAATCATAGAGGTTACATTATTTAAATATGTAAAATTGACCATAGTTGCAGAAACATGCGCATACGCCAAGAATACTGTTATGACTATACTCTCAGCAATGCGCTGCCAAGATTCAGCTGTTAACATTTATTTAAACGAGTCATGTCCTGACATTATCAACGCGCTGTCTTCCGGGATCAAAAATACACAGTATGAGCCATTGGCCGAAATATCTGCCTATGTTGCCAACCGCGCCCCTTTTATGTGACCGCGCACATACTCCATGGAGTTAACACCGACTAACTAACACACATCATAATCACCGTTGTAGTGCCGTTTAACACCGATTAGGATAATCAGAGTTTGTCAACTCTGTCTTTCCTCGTACTTTACCCTCCGTTCGTAGTATAGGCCCTAGATATCACACGTGCACTTATCAACCTTCCTTCACAGTTGCTGATGCTTCCTGTATGGGGTAATGGGTGAAGGAGATCTCAGAGGGGACAGGGGCTAGAGGGAGAAGAAGGATAGCAGCATGTCTATTTGTGTGGTTAATTGAATATAGGAGCTTTTTCCCTCAGGGCATTGTTGTTCAATCGATACGGCTGTTCCCACAGGAGCTAATCTGTATTAGTGGAATTAGCCTGTTCGCTAACTCTGATGGCTTGACCGGTGGGACAGCTCTCCTTGTTCATCAAACTGATGACTGGCTATCTGGTCAGGCATATCTGGGTGAACGAGGTGGCCTGAAGGGAGCCTTCCTGTCAGGCACTTCGTTAAACACTGTTTAGTGTCGAACAACAAATCACCTACTGGGTGGTCAAAAATGTTTCCTTATCTATCTTTCAAGACCTCGAGGAATTAAGCAGGAATATCACACAGCTTCATAAAGTCTCTTTTTCAGTGGCAAATCTAAAAAAGTATTAATTGGGTGACAAAGAGGTGGCATGAAGATCAGAAGGGGTGCCAACACCAAAGTGTAGTTCGTTAGATACTAGCCAAAGCTATGTATGCCTATCCTTGTTGATTTGCTTGCATTAATAGCGTATAGCCTACTATTGGCCTACACACCAATCAACATTATTACAATTGAGGGTATGCACGTTACGTCACACTATGTGGAAGTTACAGCGAGAATTCCACTGAGTGGCAGAAAGACAGTTACTTATTAACTAGCCTTCAGTTTGAAGCCCGCGAAAATACAAACGAAACCGCTACTGTAGCTAGATCCTACGAACCAAAATGGGAAAGAGCTGTTGCGCGGTTAACTGTACAAATCGGTTCAACAAGAAATCGGAGCTATCTTTTTACAGACTGCCGAAAGCTATAGAGAAGAGGAATAAATGGATCGCTGCAATTCGTAGAAACAACTGGAATCCAGACACCGAGACGTGGATTTGCAGTTGCCATTTTGTGTCAGGTATGTTATTGTTGGATTTTTGGGTAAAATCGTACCATAACACTGTATAGACTATTCATCAATTAAATACTTACCATCTTCGATTTATATTCTGTGTAACTGTAAAGATTTTGTCAGCATTTATTTAAAAACATACATGATATTGAGCCTTGTGTTCTACATATCGTTAGCTAGCATAGCCAAACCCAGTTTTCCTTATTGGTGTACTTCACAAAGCAAGTTTAGACAGTTTGATAACTTAGGAATTTATACAAAATATGTTGAACGTTTCTTTATTTTTATCATCCTTCTGGGTGACTGACTCACACTCCCAGACCTTTGTAGTCCTGCTTTGTGGAATACATGACACCACCCCCTGGTACACCAGTCAAATGTTGTAATTATGTAACCAAACCATGTATAGTTCTTGTGCATAGATACAAATTAATGAATACAGTATTACATTGCTAGTAAAACTTTTTTTGTTTGTTTCAGGGAAAAAAAGTGATAATTCCCTGCACCCTGACTATGTGCAAAGTTTATTTAGTTTTACCTCCAACACTGATCAAACTCGGGCTGTAAACAACCTGGATAGATTTCAACGATATGAAGATGTTTCTGAGAAAAGACTTGTCAACACAAGTAGAGAACAAGCTGCCACAACCCTGCATCACATTTCTACATCAGAAGCAGTGGTACAGACCGTTGAAGTCCAAAGCACTGAGGTCCAGACAGAGGAGACACACGATGGCATCGCCTCATTACATACACAGATTCAGTCTTTAAACACTGAATGTCAGTCACTGAGGGGTAAAGTTCACAAATTAGAAAGTGAGTTGAAACATCGTACTCTTGACACTTCACAATTTGAGGACCGCAAAATGAAATTTTTCACAGGACTACCCAATTTACAGACTTTTATGTTATTGTTCAGTTATGTGTCATCAGTTATCCCTGCTACTGCAAAGCAGTCCCTGTTACCTACTCAGGAACTTCTTCTTACAGTGATGAAGCTGCGCCTCAATCTGCCTGAAGAATTTTTAGGTTACCTCTTCGGGATTCATCAGTCAACAGTATCAAGAATCTTTCGCCGTTGGATACATGTTATGGCAAGCAGGCTTCAACCCCTAATATTGTGGCCGGAAAGAGAAGACTTAAGATGCAGCTTACCAATGTGTTTTCGGACATTTTTTAAGAACTGTGTAAGCATAATTGACTGCTTTGAAGTGTTCATAGAGCGTCCTTCAGATTTAAAAGCTAGAGCTCAAACATGGAGCAACTACAAACAACACAACACTATCAAATTTCTTATTTCAATCACCCCACAAGGAAGCATTTCGTTTGTGTCAAAGGCCTGGGGTGGACGTGTAACAGACAAACACCTTACAGAGCACAGTGGGTTCCTTGACAAGCTCCTGCCAGGTGACTTGATACTGGCTGACCGGGGTTTCACAATAGAGGATAGTGTTGGCTTATTTTGTGCAGAATTAGTAACACCTCCATTCACACGAGGGAAGAAACAGCTTAGCCGCAAAGAGATTGAATCTGCTCGAGAAATTTCTCATGTAAGAATCCATGTAGAAAGAGTAATTGGAATGTTGAGGCAGAAATATACAATTCTGGGCTCAACTCTGCCCGTAAGCCTCATTAGAGTGGAACAAAATGGCAAAGTAGAGGACAGCCTTATAGACAAGATTGTGTTAACATGTTGTGCCTTATGTAATCTGTGTGAAACCATAGTGCCTTCAGATTGATGAAGTGAATATTATTTAATGTTTTTCAAATCACCCATGATATCTTGACTATGAGACATGGTCAGTGTAAAATTTGAATTTTCATTCAGAATTCCATGAATAGACAAGGGATTGTTTGGTACATTTTGTAAATATTTATAAGGAAACGTGTTTAGTTATGTCACAGTAACATGTTTAGTATTTTAAAGTTTTTGGATGACTGCATATTTAAAAAATGTATATTGAATAAATTAGTTATTATTAATTACAATAAAAACATACATAACATATAATAAAAACATGCGATACTCTGCAAGATATAGTCTGCTGATACTTTTCCTCTACATATTTGATATTTCAGCAGTCAAAGTTGGCCTACAGATCAGATGTTACATCATGATGTTACACCGTGTAAACCATTTTCCTAGCAATTCTGGCAACACTCCATACTTGAAAAACTGTGTTGCCTTCATAACATGGCTTTCAAAATTTGGATCTGGGGTTATTCTCTCAATATATAATTCTGAAGGTGTCCACACACAAAAGTCACAGAATGGTAAATTGGTTACATGAATCTGACACTGTACTTGGAAGTAATAGTTGTGTTGTCTGTTAAGTTCCAGTGTCACATGATCTGAGGTTGAGGATGCAACCAAGCAAAAGTCCTTTTCTTTTGACAGTTCTAACAGTGTTTTGTCTTTTGCCAAATAGGGACATTTGATCTCTAAGCACCCAGAGCCACAACAGTCACAAGACACCTTCCCATCGGGTGATGCACCAAGATGAGGGTATTGCGGAGATGTGTAGAGTCCAGTGGGGGTTACATCAAACTTTTGGTGTTTTGATGACATAATCTCAATGTACACCTCCTTTGCCTTGGTCTCCTGCTGAATGCCCCAACTGGAAATATTTTATAAAACATAGTTAAGTTTGGTGCATAAATATACATGTCCCTTTAACAAATTTGAAACTTCATAATTTGCATTTAATCTTAAAATGAATAATACCTTGTTGCTGCAGTTGTAAACTTTGCTGACTCTGGGTAGCATATTGCTTTCACAAGTGATTTGGGGGGCTGATTATCATTACTTTTTATAACTGCACCAAACTTGGAAGCGGTTATCCTGCCACATCTGTAGGTATACCACGTTTTTGATGAGGCCTGCCCCTTTGTCATCTGTTCAACAAGCTTACACTGAGCATCTGTGATGAACAAACCCTCAAAGACCTTATCACATTTATTAAGAAGCTCATTGTAGGTCAAACCAACATTCTCAGCTTCATATAGTTGTCCTAATGGTGTAGGATAGTCATCTTTAAGAGACATAGGGACAAAGTCCTTGGAGTGTTTTGGAGCTACAGAGAGAACTGCAGCTCTTGGGTTTGCATGCTTGAGCTTATCCAGAAAGTCTGAAATTTCATTTGCAGTAGGTTTAGGTGTAGCACCACAGGGCCCTGCCTTCCTTGGTGTAGCTTCACTGACTACATTGTCCACTGGATTCAAAACCTTTCTACTCTGTGTTCTGGGACAGGTCAAATCTATAGATGACAATGCAGAGCAGCAGATTTTCTTTGTTTGTGTTGGCTGAAGCCACTGACATGGCAATGAAGTACACGGTGTGTCATCGCGCAACCGGACTCCAGACATAACAGCAAACATCAACGCTGCTACATGCGAACATGTCTCTCCTAGTCCTGCCATACATGAACAATGGGCTGTCAAAACTGTCCCTGTCTTCTCTGCAGCTATCCAAGGTTTCAATGGGGGCTCATTCATTCTCTGGCTGTGCTTTACCTGGATACAACGTAACCGTTAGTGACAGTGTTGCCAACGAACAAACTAGACCTAGCTACTAATACTAGCTAGCTTTACCGCGGTAAACCACCTTACGGTTTTCGAAATAAAAGTTGTAATAAAATACAAATAGTTGTACTAACCTGTCCACATACAACCAGAATGTCCATTGGTGTCCTTGTCACTTTAATTTCGCCAACAAATCCCGCTTTGAAATATGACCAAGCGTCAAGGCTTTTGTATGCCTTCAGGCTTTGCTTGGTGTATTTCCCCGGCGTTGAAATAAGGTACATATAAATGTCAGGAAACCCGATTGCTGGCCACATGTCAATGTCCCTGGACCACTGGTTCTCTCTTGTGTTATAAGGATCACTGTCAAGTCCAACTGCTTTTAATTTAATCAGGTACTCATCGATGTTTCCGATGAATGTAGCCATTGTAGAATGTTTTGTTTCGCCACTCAGTCCGACTGAGGGGGCGTGTAACGGTTCGAAAGTGACGTCAGTGCATACCCTCTATAAAAAGTGAAATTATTTGTTTTCCATTAAAGGGGACCTATTACGCTTTTTGGGTTTTTCCCTTTGTTTTAGTATGTTATATAGCTTTTTGTGCATGTAAAAGGTCTGAAAAGTTACAAAGCCCATAGTGCACGCCAAAGGGAGCTACTCTCTCACAGAAAATACTGCTCCTGAACTGCCTGAAACGTTTAGTTTGTAGTCTGTCATTCTCTTCCATAACTTTCCATGATGTCACTAAGTCACACATTTGAATAATGTTTGGCCCGCCCTCAACCAGAGCCAGTCAGAGCGGAGGCGGGATGATTTCGCCATGTCGAGAAAACGCTGTATTTGTCAGCGCGAAGGCAAACTCCCATTGTTTGGCCAGCTGACCAATTAGAGCAGACTGGGCTCGTTGGGAGGGGTGGGCTTAAAAAGGCAGAAGCTAAAACGGAGTGTTTCAGACAGAGGGTGAATAGAGGTTATGCAGATCCAGGCAGTTTGTAAAAAAAAAAATAAGTTTTTTACATTTTAAAGCGTAAACCTATTCTAGTAGAACTCCTAAATAAAGGTATGAACCTGAAAATTTGCATAATAGGGTCCCTTTAATGAATGTGTTGTCACTTGCAGATGGCCGTGCATATGCCACTTTGGATTTGCTGAGACACTAGATCGGGCAATGGCCCGTTTCTATTGGTTGTCTCGGTTATATTTAAAATTATAAAATGTCTTAAGTATACTAAAGTACAAATTTAAATCAAAAGTGCTGTATACTTTTAAATATTTAATTGTAAGTATTTTTATTTAGAAAAAGTGTGTTATAATATCATTTTAGATCAAATGTATTTTAAGTGTACTTGCAAATATTTCATTGTAAGTGCACTTTATTTTAATATACTTCAATTCAAATACAATTTTTGATCAAATGTATTAAGTGTACTTTCAGATATTTCATGGTAAGTATGCTTTACTTCATGAATAGTATATTAAAATACAATTTTAGATCAAATGTATTTCAAGTGTACTTTCAAACATTTCACTGTAAATATACTCTTTTTTTAATGTATTTTTTATTGAAAAATGTATTTTAAGTGTACTTACAAAAAGTAACTTATAGCATAACATAGTGTGCTTTTGAGTAATCTAGGAAGAGTCTCTCGTCTCTGTATGCGTATGCGTGTGTGTGTGTGTGTGTGTGTGAGAGAGAGAGAGAAAGAGAAGGGGGGGGGCGGGGCATTAGCATAAGGGACAAAACGCCTGGCCCTGTTAATGAGAGGTGAAAGGAGACAGTAATTAAAACCCCAGGGAAAGTGAGGCCGAAGTGTTAGGGAACTGGATAGAGAACGGAAAAAATACACTCACTGCTCCCCCTTTTTTTCACTACAGTTGAGACATCATGTAACCTCACGGGACACAGCCAGAAAAGAGTACAGTGTATGCACGCACGCGTGCACAGGCGCGCACACACGCGCACACACACACACACACACTAGGGCTGTGTTGGAACCAAACAGCTAACAATAATGGTACAGCACAACATTGAGCAGGTCAGGAACACATCTCTTTATTTTGCATTATTTTATCAAAACATGCTTTGCTCAGTTCATGTCCTCACATTTTGCAAAGCATATTCAGGGAGATGTTTTTTCCATACCTTGTACAAATCAGGCGGCAGTTGCAATCGTTGACGGTCTTTGGCTCTCATGCTCTTTTACACAATGTTCCCCTTCCAGTAGGCCACAGTACATTCTGGCCTTATCTGACACAGTGCAACTCTACCATTTCAACTTGGCTTAGCGGTGAGCAAAAACATGACCTTGCACGACCCAGCCATATCGGGCCTTGTGGCAGTATAGGGGTTTGGGGTGTCTAAATGTTGTCAGCAAGTAATAAGTCATAACAGGCCCACTGGCTCCGGGAGAGCACAGACATACATTCTGTTTATTTGCACATTCTCAAAAGCAGGCACAGGAACACATTATTCACACAAATAAACTCGCACACACATGCACACACCATGTCACACAAAAACCCAAACATGCCTTCCAACCTCAGCTACTAATCAAGAGAGCTGATGACTCTTGCATGCTTGCCTGGGACAAGTAATCAATGAGCAAGCAACCAAGATCCACATTTTCAATGTAATGTAACCATTCTAACTAGTTTTTAAAAGCATGTTCACACAGTTTCTTGGCAGACATACTCCTTGTGCATGTTTTCGTCTGAAGCAAAAAATGTAAACTATTAAAATCTCCCTTTAACTTTTATCTGCCCTAAACACATACACACAAACATGAGCACACCTCAACCACTTTGTATGTTTTTTACAAACACCTATGCCAGTGGCCTTAGGAACACCCACATGGCCATTTGACAAAGACTCCTATACACACTCAACCAACATATAATAACCCTTAAAAAGGCTACACTGTAAGAGTTTGCACTCAGACCGTTTCCACAGATTATTATGCGTCATGTGACGCTCACATTGAAATTGCAAAGTCATATTCTTCTTCTTATTATTATTATTATTATTAGGTTGTGCCCTAACTACGTCCGCAGTTTTGACCTTACCGATTCCATTCCAGCGCCAACACGTCTGGCCTATTGCCGTGCAGTGTGCTTATATATAGCTAAGTGATTGGTTCACGCATTATTTGTTTACGCATTTTGTTTTAAATATTTTCATAGTTTTTTGTCCCCATTGAAATGAATGGGGGGAGAGTGACAGCTGTACTAGAGTGCAGTGCTTGTTCCATTTCTATGGCTGTAGCCCTTTCTAGTGGGCGAAGTGAACAATGGCCCAAGACGAGATATGGCCGCTTCTACGTTAAGTAAGTACATTTTAAAACTTTCAAAACCAGAGTTACAAGGTGCTGTACAATGTAGAAACGTGAAATGTAAAAATATTAAAAACGTAAAATGACAAAGAAATATTAAAACATAAAATGACAAGGAACTGTAAAAATATAAAAGCATAGATTGGCAAAGAAAGCACCTTTAAAAACTGCACTAAAGGTTAATGGCTAAAACACACATTACAAAACAATGTGCTTACGAAACAAGTGAGTTTTTAACCGCTTCTTGACGACCCCCACAGAATCTGCATTCTTTATGACTATTGGAAGACTGTTCCAGAGAGTTGGAGCTACGGCAACAAAAACCCTGTTCCCCTTAGTTTTTTTTCCTAGATCATGGAACTGCTAGTAGGTCTTGGTCTGAAGACCTGAGAGCGCTCCGTGATCTCGCTGAGGCCAGGGGACACAATAATTCTGCGATATAGAGTGGGGCCAACCTGTGTAGTGCTTTATAAGTGATTAGGAGCATTTTTATATCAATCCTGCAGGCAATAGGTAACCAGTGAGGTGAGGCCAACACTGGTGTAATGTGTGACCTACGTTGTGGCTACGTTGTGGCTCTAGCGGCCACATTTTGGACCAGCTTGAGCCGAGACACAGAACAGCAACTTAGGGTGGTGAACAGTGCATTACAATAGTCAAGACGGGAGGTGACAAAAACATGAATGATTTTGACTTCAGTTTTATTAGGGTTAAGCTGGAGAAAGTTATTGGACAGCCAGTCCTTAGTAGCTGTTAAGCAGTCTTGCATAGTCGCAAGCTTACTGAGGTCACTTTGTTTAAATGAGAAATACAGCTGTGTATCGTCCGCATAACAATGGTAAAAAAAATACCCTCAAAACAACTCATTAATAAACCAAGGGGAAGTATATACAAGGAGAAAATAATAGGACCAAGGATTGAACCCTGGGGCACACCACATTTCAACAGAGCCGAGGAGGAGACATAGTTATCGATAGCCACCGAAAAACTCCTACCTGACAAATAGGAGGTAAACCAGTCAAGTGCAGTCCCAGTTATACCCGCCCACTGCTGAAGCCTACCAAGGAGGATAGCGTGATCAATAGTGTCAAAAGCTGCACTTATGTCAAGGAGGAATAGAACAGAACACTCCCCAGCATCAGCACGCATAAGGATATCATTTGAAACCCTGAGTGGTGCAGTTTCAGTACTGTGCTACTGACGAAAGCCTGACTGTAACTTTTCAAAGATATCGTTTTTGTCCAGGGCATGTAGGAGTTGTTTACATACTACTTTCTCTAAGACCTTGGAGATGAAAGGAAGTTTTGATATAGGTCTGTAGTTATTGAGGTGTAGTGGGTCAAGGTTTGGCTTTTTTAATAATGGTTGAATAATAGCATGTTTAAAGTAATGAGGCACACATCCAGAGCTAAGGGAGCTGTGCACAACAGAGAGAATGTATGGGCCTAAGGAGCTGAAAACATCTTTAAAAAAAGAGGTTGGAACAATGTCATGAGGACAAGAGATGGGATGCATTTGGGATACTATGGCTGTGGGGTCTTCTAAAGAAATTGGGCTAAACTGGCATACTTAAGAAACATGAGCCAGATAGTCAACTCCAGAGGTACAGGAAGACAATATTTTAGACCTTATGTCATTAAGCTCATCCACAAAGAAGGATAGAAACCTTTTACAGTCATCATTGGAAAAGACTGGCACTGGGGGAGGGGCATGGTTAACCAATCCATCGATTGTGCTAAACAAAACTCTAGAATTATTTTTGTTACAGCTAATCAATTTGGAAAAATAGGCTGCTCTAGCTTCTTTCACTTTCTGATTAAAAGATGAAAGTAGTTCATGTAGATTAAGTGAGCCACCAGCTTACTGTTTTTCCACCTATGCTCAACCTTTCCACACTCTCTTTTTAGACAACGTAAGTCTTCATTCATCCAAGGCGGAGTTAACAATACAAATCGGTTTGTTTTTAAAAGGAGCAACCAAATCTAAGGTTGACAAACAGAGCTTGCTAAAAGAGCAGACTAAGTCATTTGTCTGGACACGGAAAGTCATGTCCCTATTGAGGTCTGCAAAGACAGAGGAGAAATCCACAGCAGACTGGCTATTGAGAGTGTGGGTTAAGGATTGCATGGAACTCAAACGTGCCACCATTGCTTGGCAAACCTAGTTTATTGTCGTTCAACCATATCGCGGATACAAACCCAAAGCGGAATGGATTCATTTGGAGATTGATGATCAGCCAAAATTGGCATAGGTTTATTTTATTAATTTAAACACTTGATAAACCATTATACGGTGAAGGTGTCAGTAAATTAACAAAAAATTATAGATAAGGTCTAATGATTCTTCATCACAAAACAAATGATCTGTCAGGAATTGGTATTTTTGAATACTAATAGGCTACTATAGTTCTTTACAGAAAAAACGCACAAAATACCTAATTCTCCTTTACAATAATCACTGAATGTTTACATGTGGATAGGTGAGCCGCTCGCCCAAGACACGTATTTAAAACCCCTGTCAACAAACAGGGTCTGTAGCGTAGTCCACTTGTGCTGAGGGGCAGGTTCTGCGAGCTAAGGTGGTCATTCCAATCTACGTGACGCATCACATTCGCATTTGCTCTGGGAAATGCATGTTCTAGTTCATTAAATAATTTTTATCTTACCTTCACACATAGGAAGAACAGAATATTGAAAACATTGTTTATGGTGACGTCAGATGGTATGCAATAATGCCCATCAAAAAAAAAGAAATACTGTTTAAAAAAAAAAAAAACCAAGCAATGATCCTTTGTCCTGTGCCATTATGTTATTCAATTGAATTCAACTATAATCTACCAGATTAGAATATATCTAATAAAAATTACTTTATTACCAGAATTAAATAAGCTGGGTGTGCAGTCAACAGTCAAGCATTTACTCAGAGAACAGAACACAGCAACAGTGTTTTGTTAGCATACTTCTCTGGTTTTGTTTATTTTATTTTTGCATGTCTTGCTGATGGATCCTAATTAAAACACAAACTGATATTGGATAAGACTGGCCATCGTGCACCACACAGTGGCCCGTTGGCAGTCACTTCTTGAATATCAGATATACATTACTTTGGATACAGCAAACACATGCATGTATAATGTCGATGCACAGCAGAGCCTTTGATTTGTATGCATAGTTTGATCAGCATACTGCATATGAAACCTCCATTGACACTATGGTTCAAATTAATAGATACACCGAGTACCATACGGAGAAAGATTTTTTGAAAACGGACACACACATAAAAACATGGCACCACATCCAGACAGGCAGTGCTGGAGACTTCAAGGCTCTTACGTTTCAGGGTCACGTCATATTAGGCTCCAGAGTGTGGGTTAGGAAATGGGGGAGGGTTAGGGTTCTGGACTCAGCTTGACATTTGGCAATAGCCCAATGGAGGCACGGCTGCAGGGAAGCCAAGTGCAAGGGGATGGGGGGTGGGGTTGGGGCACGTGCATCTGCAAGAAGAGTCCGTCACCTAGTGTCTTGTGGGGCAGAAGGGGTGGGGGGGGGGGGGAGTATTTGAATGACTGAGCAAAGTAAGTCACGGCTTCTGTCCAATACAACAGCTGCAACTCCGGCCAGAATTCCACCAGTGCTAGAGTTAATAAATAACCATGGTGGAGAGCCTGGCTAATTTAGGCAAGGTCTGCCAGGTAAAAGAGAATGTGAGAAGTGATAAGGACAAAGCCTGTTGGGCTTCTCACTGATTATTGATTTTTTATGGATTTTGTTTGATAACAAGCGAATAGAGAAAATACGTCCAAAACAGATTGTGTATATTGTGTATTCTGTGTAGTCAGAAGATCTTTAAAGTATAAATGTTTTTTGGCTGCCTTTATTCTCCAATACAGCAACTCAGTCCTACACATTAAATTATTTCTGCTAATGCTATTATGAAGAGAACGATATTGACTATTCCAGTAAAACGCTAACGGAAGGCCTATGTGGGATCCTGGTCATGGGCTCGTCCTAGATCTGGCATTCCAACCCAACACACGAGACCTTAAAATATAGAGGCCTTGAAGAGAGATTTATGTCCGTTCGCAGAAGGGGAACAATTGTGGGTCACATATAAAAAGAACATGAAAGGTCTACCTTGTAAATTAAGGCAAGGGGGTGAATGAGACTCAGCAGCACAGGTTAACAGGACTCTTTTGTTCTGGCAGGGCTGTGGGGACTCGGGGGCTCACCCTCCTGCAAGGAACACCTTTGGTAATGCTACTATTGACTGTGTCTGACAATATAGGCATAGGGGCAGAACAGGGAAGAATAAAGTGCAGGGAACTGGGGGAGGGGAATCGAATCTATATTAATGCTACAGTGATACACTGTATGGACATGTTCAGATTTCAAACGTACGGCAGTAAAGTGGTCTTGCTAAAGCATAACTGAAAATGCACAAAAAGTATAACCCCCCCCCCCCCAAAAAAAACAAACATTTGATGAAAAGAAAAAGACAACATGATTTGTAGGGACACTTACATGTCAGAGCCTCAAATCTCCACATTATAACATGGAATATTGTACAGTTAATTCCATCTAACCCATAATTGCTGATTTACAGCTAAACCTCTTCAAATAAGTTTTCCACCATTTAATGTAGGAAATGTTAGGGATCATTTTTGAAGTGTTACACTGTCAACAAGTGCTTTTTGTAGAAAAACAGATTTATAGGGAGTAAGTTTCCTAACTGTAGTGCCCAACATTATTAGTTTCCTTAAATATTCTATAACCCAATAAAATATTAGGCATTAACATTATATCGTAATTAAGAAGTGGTACCAGTCCACAAGAGCAAGAAACATTGACAAATAATTTCCATCATGCATTTCGTATTGACTTAGTGTATTTCACAGGTTTATATTTTCTGTCATTTAATAGCTTTTGCACCACTATTTTGTTGTCATACTTTGATGGTTGTTTACCCTTTTTGGAATAAGAGATGTTGCTATAATGATGGGGAAAAGTTATACTTGCATACCTATAGATTTTTTCAGTTTTTTATCAGGAAATTATAAAAGTATCGTTTATTCCTCCTGTATGAATTTGTTTCACCTTTTATTTAGAAAAAGGGAGCAATACAAGTAAATAATGACTGTTAGTCCCCTGTTTGAATTGAATTGAAAATTTAATTGACACTTTTTAGTAGGTGTGGTATTTTGGGGCAATGTTATATGTTTTGTATTGTAATATTGTACATCTATAGAGAAAGGGATAAATAAAGATTTAAATTTATATGGTGTTTTTTTTTTTATTATTTAGAAGGTTCATTAAATGTTATGTTTTATGTTTCTTTACAGAAAATGTCCTAATAACAGCATTAGCACAAACAGGTTTGACCAGGCAAAAACTGACACAATGCTGTCATTTAAGGTCATTGTATGAAATGTATTAACAATGTTTCTGACAAATGTGTTTTTGCCTTTTCCTCCCAATCACCCCCCTCCAGGTTTCTCCATCGTCACCCACGTGAGCGTTGAAGTCCCCCAGCAGAACTATAGAGTCCCCAGATGGTACCCTTTCCAGGACCCCACCCAGCGACTCCAAGAAGGCTGGATACTCCGAACTGCCGCTTGGTGCAAACGCACACACAATAGTCAGTAGTCGCATAGAGGTGACCTTCTCCTTCTCCTGCCTGGCACCTCTCACCCTGGGCAACTCCAGAAAAGGAGAGAGTCCAGCCCCTCTTGAGGAGTTTGGTTCCAGACCCAGTGCCATGCGCAGAGGTGAGCCCAACTATATTATATCTAGTTGGTACTGCTCCACCTCCCACACTAGCTCTAGCTCTTTCCCCGCCAGAAAGGTGACGTTCCACGTCCCTTGAACCAGTCCACAATACCAGGGGTCAGCACGCCAAGGTACCCGCCTATGCCTGCCACCCGGTTGGCATTACACCAACCCCGATGCCTATGCCCAATCTGAGCCAAAGTGGTGCATTGTTGCTGGACTTCTGTGCTAGTCATGGATTGTCCATAAAAAACATCATGTTCGAGCATAGGGAGGTTCATAAGTGTACTTGGTACCAGAACACCCTAGGCCGCAGATCGATGATCGACTTAGTAGTTGTATTGTCAGACCTGCGGCCGTATGTCTTGGACACTCGGGTGAAGAGAGGTGGATGAGATTCGCCTCGAGATGCAGAAGGCTCTGGACATTGTTGGGCTGTCTTGGTTGACACGCCTCTTCAGTGGGACAGTACCTATGGAATGGCAGACCAGGGTGGTGGTTCCCATCTTTACAAAAGGGGACCGGAGGGTATGCTCCTATTATCGGGGAATCACACTTCTTAGCCTACCTGGGAAAGCTTATGCCAGGATGCTGGAAAGGAGGCTCCGACGGATTGTCGAACCTCAGATCCAGGAGGAGCAATGCAGATTCCTTCCTGGTTGTGGAACAGTAGACCAACTCTTTACCCTTGAGGGGCTGTTGTGTGGGTCATGGGAGTTTCCCAATCCAGTCTACATGTGTTTTGTGGAATTGGAGAAGGCCTACGACCAAATCCCCCGGGAAGTCCTGTGGGGGGTATTGCGGGAGTATGGGGTACCGGGGCCATGCTACGAGCCATCCGGTCCTTATATAACCGAAGTGAGAGCTGTGTCCGTATTCTTGGCACAAAGTCAAACATGTTTTCAGTGGGTGTTGGACTCCGCAAGGACTGCCCTTTGTCACTGGTTCTGTTTGTGATTTTCATGGATAGAATCTCAAGGCATAGCCATGGGGAGGAGTGTGTCTGGTTTGGGGACCTCAGAATTGCGGTGGAGTGCTCTCTCCGGGTCGGGAGTCAGTTGCTGCCCCAAGTAAGGGAGGTCAAGTATCTCGGGGTCTTGTTCACGAGTGAGGGTAAAATGGAGCGGGATTTTAACAGGCGTATTGGTGCAGCGTCAGCATTAATGCGGGCGCTGAGCCCTAAGGCGAAGCTCGCAATTTAGCAGTCGGTCTACGTTCCAACCCTCACCTATAGTCATGAGCTTTGGGTAGTGACCGAAAGAATGAGGTCACAAATACAAGCGGCTGAAATGAGTTTCCTACGTAGGGTGGCAGGGCTCAGCCTTAGGGATAGGGTAGGAAGCTCGGTCATCCGGAGGGAGCTCGGGGTAGAGCCGCTGCTCCTTCACGCGAAAGGAGCCAGATGAGGTGGTTCGGGCGTCTGATTTGGATGACTCCTGGACGCCTTCCTTTGGAGTTTTCCGGGCACACCCTACTGGAAGGAGACCCTGGGGTAGACCCAGAACACGCTGGAGAGATTATGTATCTCACCTGGCCTGGGAATGCCTCGGGACCCACCAGGAGGAGCTGGAAAACGTTGCTGGGGAGAAGGATAAGCGGCGGAAAATTGATGTTTTAGACTTGTTGAACCAATGGAGTACTATAGTGTGTATTTTTCAATTGGGATTATTTTAAACCTTTGGACTATCCCTGGTCACCTGGAAGTGTAAGCCATCCACCCTACTTGATTGTCCATCGCTTCTGACCATCTCGATATTCCCTCCTTAAAATCCACTGCTCTGCTTCATCTAGCTGGCCATTACCTCCCTTCCCTTACCGAGAACTACCCATTCATTGTGCTCTTGTTTGTGTGAGTATTTAGACAATTTGTGAGTGCTCCAGGTTATAGTAAACAGCTTAGCCGGATGGCCATTTCTTGTAGACAATTGATACTGATGCATAGTATCATAGCATACTATTGAACATGAGCCTGAAACTTCAGGTTCAACATTCATAATATTTGACCAGAAAGTACAACAAAAAAAACTGAAGCTATAATAACAATTTTTTTGAGGCACAAAATATCATAGGTATTCTTACTTAGAAAATTAAACATCACAGTACTGTAGCATGATTTTGATTTCACCGAATAATTTGCCGAATTGCGTAAATCGGTGATGTGATGATTCTCTCTGGCTTGAAGCCAAAATAGCACCTCTTTAGGTCCTTCTTCTAATCGTAGATTCTGAAGCCAAAATAGTGCCTCCAGTGGTAAAGAAGTGCAACTGCCCTGCTGTTTCCCATTGACTTTCGCTCAAACCTGAATTGTCTTTTACAAAAAAACTAAAATTAAGTGTTACTTATACATTTCTTTTTATAAAATGTGGCTCTGGAACTTTGATTCTGTTTGTTCAAGACAATTCTAAGACAATACTTATTTTTTATGTAGCACACATTTTACTGATAGGCCTATAGCGAACAGGTAGAAAAGTAACTACACAATCATATATCTGTCATAGTTTTTGCTGACCTCTGCTATATCGATACAAAACACACTTTCACGTTAGTTTTCCCTACAAATTGGATTGAACGTGCTAGCAAATCATCTACTCATATTAGGCAAGGTTGCATTCATCTTGCAAAAAATGTTGACTACTGGCGCAAAAGACAAAGAATGTACCTGTTATAATACAATGAACGCAGTGTTTTTAGTCAGGACGCAGGAATTAAAGATGGTTCGGCATGTTGAACGCTAGTGCGAGCCCATTGGGAATTAAGCCGCATACATGTGATAAGAAATTTACACTTGGTTCGCCGCAAGGTAGGGCACAGCATAGTGCAGACACCAGATGCAAAACCCAGCGCAAATATACGTCATCGACATTATGAGATTTACTGTTGTTAAACTAACGTTTGCAGACGAAGCATAGCCCCTAACAGCTACTCCCTAAAGCACATAGGCTGTATGAATGCAATGACATTCTAACAATCATATCAGCTGCAACCACAGCGGAAAGCGCGTTCGAGATTAGGCCTATAGGCTGTTATACTTTTTTTATTATCTGTTAAAGTAAAGTATTTTCTAGTTAGAAAATTCACTTTTTGGACGGTAACTTTGAATTGGCAAGAGCTTTATAGCCTATATATTAGCACTTGGGCTATATGTTCTATAACCAAGTGTTAATTTTAAATGATCTAAACGACTGCCGACATATTTGCGTCCACTCCAGCAGTTTTACAATGCTGTACGCAGCGCAATTTTCCCGACTACAGCGTTATAGAGCGCTTAACATCAAGTTAACCACAAACATAAACTGCTCGGAGCAGTTTAGAGATTCAGCGTAAATTGCTATGACAACATACCTCGGGTAAAATTTACCAACCTTTTATAGTATGGGTTAAATGGGAGGTTACCCCCAACGTCACAGTTACTCCAGAATTTACCGGGGTGAGGCATTAACCTTGCTTTGTAGTAAAGGTCTCTGGATTGCTACAGTTTGTTTTGCGTTAATGCTTAACACACTACATTGTGTGGGATACTTAGTCATGCTGATATTACTAAGTAATGTCAAATTTAGCAGGCTTGAGTTTACCATGTTATGATCTAAGCATATTTTTTATGCTAAATGCTGTCCTGTGAGGGTTTCCAGACAATATTTGTTTGTGTAGTTATTTGACCTCCAGTAATAAATACATTTGCACAAAACAAGCAAATTTTGTCCTCTCCCATGTTGATAGTATAAAAACATGAAAAATTTCCCATTTTTGGTCAATGTTGAACAGATAAAAAATGTGCGATTAATCGCGAACTTTGGACACCCATGCGATTATTTACGATAAAATATTTCATTTCATGAAAGTGTATTCAGCCAAGTTACAAGGTAGCCGAAGCTATTGTTAGCTATCAATTTCAGTAACTGAAATAGCTGAATACCAAGCTCTCCAATGTGTTGCATTGAACTGTCCGTGTGAATCGTTAATTTTGCTCCCTCTAACCATATAACATTTATCTCATTGAGTTATAGCACTGACTGCTCATAACCTTTCAGGCAGATTCCAAAGTTTCTGTCCTTTGTTTTTCTGATGTTTTTCCTCTGCACCCGTCATCCATTCCGTAGTGTTCTAGTGCCTTAAGTTGGCTCCATGTATCTATGAAGCAAGCAGACCCCCAGAACCCCCTTTTGGTTTCAGCAATGGACATTGGAACAGCGACCCCATTGCTGCTTGTAGTTTTTTTTATAGTTTGATAGAATGAATAGATACAGAGCGCCCCCTAGCGTTCTGAGCACAGCATCACAAAAGTCATAACGTGGAGGTTGCACTAGCCCTGCGGCAAGATATACTTCCTACATTGGCTACATTAATTAAGGAAGTAACTTTTGCATTGCTTCTGTGCTTGCTATATTCTAGGACAGTTAAAATACTGGCTCTTCATCAGGCCATTCAGCCAGAACACAGCTATGGCAGTTGGGCTTGTGTTAAAAAAGCTAGGCCATGAGAGGGTGGATGTATGGGCAAAGTAAAGATGGTGCAACCCTTTTCCTAAGCACTGATAAAGGACTTAAACCTCGTCAGTCCATAATCTAACTAAGGATGAAAAGGGGAAGTGTTGCATTGGATTTGTCCAACGAGCTGTGCCACGCCTCTTTTACCTGACCCTGCTGACTCTATTGTAACTCACACTAATCAGAGAGAATGGCCTGTCTCTTTAGAAAATATTACTGCTTGTCAATCTCTTTCTTTGCTTAAACAAGGCCGGCTGTACATACTCCATGGTGCATTACCTATAATTTGGATGCATGCACGTTGAAGCCATATATTAATTTGATGTAAGGGAAATACTGGACAGTTAACGCACATTAACAAATATCTGTTTATTTCAGCTTGGTCTGGTCTAATATCTCTCAGTCTATGACAGATTATTTTCTGAAGCAACTGCAGGTTACTGCAAGTGACAGTAACATTTATTGAATAGTGTTGGGTATTTTTTATTGTTCATAAAACAAGACTACTCCTCAAAGCAAAAGCTGAGGGGGGTAGTGATTTCCATTTTTACGTGGGGGGTGTGGCTGGATAGCTCAGCACAAGATGAGGGAAACATACAGATCAAAGTCTTGGTGTGTGTTGTGTTCATCTGCTGTGCTCGCCTCCCGCGCCAGTCCAATTCCATTCTTTATAACCATTACACTGAGGGAGTCAGGGGTATGAGCAGCCAAGGCTTTCATCGAGACATCCCCCAGGCACCAGGAAAAAGGAAAAGAAACACACATATGACCCAGGGAAGAGCTAGTAAAGGTAAGAAGAAGGCGCCTTGCCCAACTTGTGGAGCTCAGCTGGTGGCTGAATACTGGGCTGATTGGCCCACTGAGCACTGATTACCACAGCTGAGATCTATGGGACAGACCAAATCCCTCAACCCCGGACCCCACCCCACGCTACTCTGGCTCTGCCATCACTCATACCTGACATCTAGGACTAAGTACTGTCCAGCCTTCCCCAGCTGGTTTTTACCATTCCATCGCTGGCACTGAACAGACCTCAAACCCTGTCATTTGACCAATCGGCCTCCATGTCTTGCTGTCTTATTTGGCTTTTACTTCAGACTTCTCAACCTTCCATTCTGATTCCAAACTTGTTTCCTTGACTCTCCATCTTCTATATCATTCTCGTTCCTCCGCCCTTTCACTCTCTTGTATTCCTCTTCTAGATTCTTCTAATGTCTTCATTTGTTTGGATCGTTTTCTTGGGGGTCGTAATCCTCAAACTAATTCATTGATACGGGTGACATTCTCGACTAAGTCCATTATGGAGCCACAAATCCAGTGAGTTTGAACAGAGGGGTCTGAGCTACTGTACAAGAAACTGGGGAGATAGAGAGTGACAGAGTTAAAAAAAATACTGGCAGTCACCTAAGAGCCCAGTCCAAGAACAGAGAAACTCCAAAGCAGAGTGCTAAGTGCTATCAATGGGCTCCCTCATCTGCAGTAGACAAAGCAGCCAAGCTTAGGTAAGTGGTGTGGTATGAGCTTGAAGGGAATGGATTGTAAAGCATGGGCCTGGGACTATCTGGGGCTTGTGTGTGTGTGTGTGTATGTGTGAGCATAAGCTTTTGCACATTCTGCATATATCTATTGTCATCTGGGGTCAAGAGTTCTGAGTGCACTGCGTCTTGATTTAAATGTCCAGCTACAGTGGCATGTGACCTGTGAACGTGGTGGCAAAGTTTGCTTGAAGTTTTAAGGCTGCAACAGAAGGCAGACCCACACGCTGTACGAAGATGCAGTGCATGCCAATGCATGGCATGTTAAAACACATGTCCAAATAGGCGTCTGCTAATGAAAGACCACATTTCTTGTACCTAAAAATACTTTAATTGTATTTGATTATAGGCTAATCTGGCTACCAACTTAATTCGTTTGCAGATATCATTTAGCTAGCATGGGCTAATTGAATGACATCATGTCATAACTAAAACCTATGCGAAAGTCGATTTTATTGCTTGATAAACAACAAAACTACAGGCCCCAAATTTAAGTTGGGCATTAAAACGGTAAGAGCAACAGCTGACTCCAAGGAGAGGGGGGCCTGAATTATGACTGTCCCCATTGTGGAACAAGGACAGAAGGACCGTAGAGGTAATTAGTCAGATGATGTTCAAAGCAAGCAGATGGAAGGCAGTGGGGGTGCTTAGTTTTTACCAGTAGTAGCATAGCATCACTAGGAATAAATACAATTTAATTGAATATTGCATCATCCATACGAATTCAGTATTTGGCAAATAAATGGAATTCTAACAAGTAAGGATGAGGTAGTCTTCATTAGTAGGGACTGCATCAAAATGACAATAGCACTGACGTGCTGAACTTGGGCTATGTGTTTATGTAGGTCTGGTGCTCTTGAGAGCAAAGCTGTGCTAGACTTGGCTAATTAACTAAATCTATAGCCCATACAGGGCCTATGAATTGCCCTTTAGAGAAACTATGGAGTAGCAATTCAAAAAGTTTAATATACCCACCAGAAAAACTTGCCTGCGATGGTTAAGGTAGAAATCACTTAGAAATCTAACATCTACACGATGTCATGCTTGCAAGTATGAAGTCCTATGCATACATGTATGCATATGAACTTTACAGTAAGCAGCATGTTTGTGTAGAGTATGCTTTTCTAAGTGCACGTGTATGAATGCTAATGGTATTTTACATTAGGCTCAAAGAAGGACAGAGGACAAAATGTGATCACATTGATCGCAGCAAACAGGAACAGGACACACAAGCGCAATCCTTTTCATATACCCATGCTCACCCACACTAATATTACCATGCCCATAGAAGGCAAAACATCCCAGCAGGGAGTCACTACAACAACATTCCCTCACCAAACAGACATTCTCTGCTGGTGGGGAGTGTGTGTGTGTGTGTGTGTGTGTGTGTGCGCGCATCACGACATAGGCGGCTAAGTCTGTCTGTCTCTTTCTCCTCTCCTCTCTTGTCTCTGGCCAGCTGACACATATTCTGGCTGATCTGTCAGCCCGCCGGCAGCATCAGAAGGGGACAAGCATGATGTGTCAGAGATAGAGTGTCACGTTAGGGCCCCTGGCCATAGACAGACAGCTAGGAGAAGTATGTGTATTCCTGTATTCCTGTGTGTGTGAGAGAAAGGCGCGTGTGACACAGAAAAGTGTGTGTGTGTGAGATAGAGAGAGATACATGGAGGTTGGGAATGAGCAAATGTTTGCAAGACAGTGTTTGATAGAAAGGTGTGAGAGAAAATATAGAATAAAAAAGCGATAAATAAACTCCAATTGAAAAAGGGAGTCCTGGTCTTGTTGTGGCCCATGTGCTATTAATTGTGGACGTTACTGACGTGTGCTAAGGGGGTGGTTGCAGGTGAAGTCTTGGACATGGCCCAGTGTAAGAAAGGTAAGACAGACAGTTGTGGTTGTGTACAGGCAAGCATGTACATAAGCAAGTGTGTAGGTAAATGGCCAAATAGTGAGGTAGTGTGTGTGTGTGTGTGTGTGTGTGTGTGTGTGTGTGTGTAATTGTTTGTGTGTTTTAGTTGGCAGGGATATAGTAGGATTTCTAACTCAGCAGAATGCTCCTGCTCTTCAAACTCACCCTCCAAAACACACACACACAGGCAGGCACACACAAAAACAGACACACACAGAAACACATACAAGCGCACACCTCACATCGATCTGACCGCCAGCAACACAACCATTCATCAAATGGCTGGACACACCCAGGTGTGTTTTACTATTGGTCAATGCTCAGTTGTGCATTTGAGGACCAGACAACCGTCACCAAAGTGTGAGAGAGATAGAAGATATAAAATAGCAAAAGAGAGATATGCCACAGCCCAGAGGGAATATAAACCGTCCTGAAACAAGTAAGCTTACAAGAAACAAACACTGGTAAATTCAGTGAGAGGGGTTGTGAAAGGCACTATACATTGTATAATTATTATTTGGTACCAATAAACATGCAGTTATTTCAGAGTGTTTTTAATCTAGCAGAGGTGATGAAGCCTGTTTAGCTTTATACTACAACAGGCACAAATTAACTGTCAGAAATAAATATCTGGTTATCATACTGTACATACTGTGAACAGGGTTGACTAACAACTAACACAATATTCACATTTTAACAGTGTTTTAGAACAGAGGAATGTTGTCCACATGCTTTTGGGCTTGGTAGGTATCTCCGATGTGTCCGAGGTCACACTAAACAGTTTTGAAGGGCCCATAATGTAGATAATCATACATTTGTGTGTGCTTCCTTGGTGTCTATTGAGCAAATTAAAAAGTATTTGAACCAAAAAAAATATATATAATATAACAAAAATTATATTTTTTCATCATTATTCTAGGGTGCCTCTTCCTTCCCTTCCAACTCTCGTGCCGTTTTCAGTAGTGAACGTGAGTTTACGCCCATTGTTCACATTCATTAGCTGAGTTATGTTATTGGCTGGGGATAGTAACATTCCTCTGTTGTCATGGCTGCGGCCGGAGTAGCTCAACCTTACTTATACTAGCCTAAATCCGTGATTGGCCAATTAGATTGACTTGGATTTTCTACATCACAGCTCCTAAATCAGAGGTGAACTAGAGAAAATGCAAAAGGCAGATATTTAAGGCAGCACAGTGGCATGGTTGCCTCACAATAAGAAGGTCCAGGGTTCAAACCCCACCTGACCCAAGGACGTTTCTGTGTCGAGTTTGCGTGTTTTCCCCGTGTTTGTGTGGGTTTCCTTTAGGTACTCCGGTGTCCTCCCACAATCCAAGAACATGCAGGTTCATTTGTGACTCTAAATTACCTCTTGGTGTGAATGTGAGTGGTTGCCTGTCGCTCTGTGCCAGCCCTGTGATTGACTGGCGACCTGGTACCCCGCCTCTTGCCCTGTGTCAGCTGGTGTATAATACAGAAGATACAGATCATGTAAGTAACAGAGCTTTGGAGTTTAGTGTATTTTGTCACGTTTGACAGAGCCATGCTAGGAGTAAGTTGGAACATATTACCCAAAACTCTTGTCGATACCACTAGTACCAGAGCTCATATATAAAGTGATGGCAGCTAGACTGCTTGTCTATAGCTGACATACGTGAGATCCCAGTATATAATAACTTCTGCGGGATGGATGTATAGAAGAATTACGCAAAAACTAATTATAAACTAATAAGAAACCAACCATGCCTGTTCATAAAATATCATGTCCATTCAGACCATGGGGAGCGCTGATCCTCTTCTCTACAGCACAGTAAAACAAACTGGACAGGTGAAAAAGCCCTTTTAGTGAGTGGTCATCATCTGTATTGATCACACCCATTAGGCCTCACTGAGATCTAATACGGATTGTTGCTTTACAGGGCGAAGCCACTTCAGCACTCACGCCTGACATTGGCCCAGAGGTGACAATCACTGTGATCGGTGCCAGGGCCACCGTTGTCAAGACATAACTACACACACTGGACACAGCACTCAACCTCCGTCCTAATCATGGTGTACCAGGTACTATTGCCGTGGCAATAGATACTTCAAGTTCTTATGATTACACCCCCTATACAAATACCTTGACCTTCACGTGTGCCCTGGCCTCCCTCTCAGCCCCTTCTCAGTAGCCATGGAAGGTTAATTGAAACGAAATGCAACATTAATTTCCTTATTGATGAGAGCATGTGACTAACCACTAACTACAGGGAGAGGCTGTGTGACCTAGTTGAAATATTCTTGGAAGTCTTAGAAGGTCCTGGAATTTTAAATGATCTCAGTTCTCCTTTGATTGCTTGTGTCATTTGTGTGTTTGAGTGGGTGTTTGATTATGCACACACACACACACACACACACACACACGCACGTACGTATACGGTATATATATATGCTTAAGCTACAGCCTATGCTATGAGTATTTTACAATTGTGTCAAGTTGGGAACTTGGCTACATTTTACATTTTGCCTAAGGGATGAAACTTTGACCTACCCAATACTTTCTTGTAAGCTTTTGAAAGGACCAAAATGCTAAATTAACTGAGAAAAACATTTATATCAGATCTCCTTTTAGTGTCTCAACCTCATTAAAAAAGGCATGTCCTGCTTGTTTTTTTGTGCGCATCTTTATGTCCTCATATGTTGGTAGAAATGTGGGCACGGGTTTTTTTGCAAGAGTGTGCCCACAATAAATTACTCACAAACACAGGACAATAATAGCATCATCCGACATTACACAGATTCTGAGAAAATGCTGCATGTCCATAAATGTGTAGACAAATTCAAGTTCCTCTGCCATGTCGGCATTCCAACGCTTCACGCCTCTCATCTGTCGAGGCACGATAAGATATAAAACTCTGTGAAAAGAACCAGCAGTCTCCTCTTCAATCTCCTTAAACAAATACCAGGAAAATGTATAAATTTTGAACAGCTACAGCTGGCTCTATCAAAAGATACAGTACATCGTTGCTTCATTTCATTCCCCAAGTCTGCAGGATGCATTTGACTTGTTCTAATAAACATTTTTCAGTTAGAATAATTTTTTGTTCTCTAAATTTTCTTCCCTCACTGACTTCCTGGTTTAATCTCAAAGTCTATTAAAAAGTAATTAAACATCATTCAGGTAATATTGTATAATCCATTGAACAAATCCTGGATCAAAGATGCAAATAGCAGTAAGAGGGCACGTTTAGCATGCCATCTTCACAGTACTATCAATATGCAACCCTTGTTGGGAAAGCTCCCGCCCTGACTCTAAGACCCTTTCAGACTTCTAATGCAATGTGTACATTACACGGATCAACTGAGTCAAGTTCCAAAGTATGCTGTGCACATATGGGAATTTCACAGATAAAATGTGCCACTTGCAATAGTGTTTCCAACAAGTTTAGAAAATTCCACCTACGCAATGCAACCAAAAGGTTTTTGGTATTTTTTTTGTTCAGGGCCTAGTTTGGCGGCCGAGTTTGGGAATATCAAATTAAAGCTGGGAGTGAAAAACAAAGCTAAAAGTATCTAATGCACAGCAAACACTTCCATTCACACATGGAACTCTGAGGTGAGCTGTGTTGTTAGATCCCAGTAGTCTTTTAGGTAAACGAGGGAACGAGGATGTGTGAGGATGTGTGAGGGAGTGTGTGTGTGCGTGTTGCACTCTCTGATTATGCATCATAGCCTTCTAAACGTGAATGTCTTTATATGTGTCTTTGCGCGTTTGCGCACATACATTCCAATGTGCCTATGTGTCCATAGGCTCACACAATTATCTGTATCAAGATGCTGGTGAATGGAACAAGAAAATTACAAATCACTTGTTTATTTCTAATAGAAGAGGCAATAGTGGGCACTAAGTTGATCTATTACAAACTAAACGAGTAATCGATATTTAGGTTAAAACCAAATGACTATGCATACTTCTTCTGTTTCTGGTCCTAGTGTGTGATGGAACGTTTTACAATGGTCTGGTATTCCTATAGTTGGCTGGACAAATTATTTCTGTTCACAAAGAAAATTTTAGCATCACCTTTTGTGGATTCACAACCAGACCAAATCGGTTTGGTTCTGTACTTCTGTGTGAAAAAAAAATACAGGACAGTATTATTAGCACCAGCCCATTGTAAGCCATAACAAAAATACAAATGGTTATTCTCTCTTACCACCACATGTAATTTACCTGGCGGCAGCCTATGCTTTGTCTTGCATGATAAAAAGTAGGGAAGTCAGGATGGTGTTTTGGTCATACAGGGGGAGGAGGAACGGATGGAGGGAACAGAAAGGAGGGGGGAAAGGATAGAACTGAGGTTGGGGAGCGTTGTTTGTCTTAATGATGTGCGGCACAAGCTCTGATAAAGGATTGGTGTTAGGAGCGGGGGGGGGGGGCTATCTGGCTCCTCCAGCCAAGGTATGTTTGCTTTCCAGTAGTCAGCAGACAGTTTGTGCGTGAGTGCATGCATGCGTATGGGTTTTCACTTATGGGTGTGTCTTCTGTATGGGCGTGCATGCGTGTGTATTTGTGTGTTGAATGTTGAACGGAGGGAAGATGGTGTGGAGGACTGAGTGCACAGATGCTTTTTGGGGAATTAGATTCTGCCTTTGTCTAAGCCCAATTAAGGTACAAAGCGGGGGGGGGGGGGGGGGGGGGTTAGGATAGGTTCTTCTAAAAGGGAGGGGAGACATTGCCCAGCTAGTCAGAGAGGCAGAGTAGGGATGGAATGAATTCTAAAACTCAGAACAAGGCTAGTAATGGACCAGTCACTGACCAAATGTGATTACCATAGATCCATTTCTGTCATGCTTTAAAAAGAAGGGGAAAAAAAGTAGAAACATGTCATTGCTGAAAATAAGGCGCATTTGAGGTTAAATCAACACCATAAGATACAGACCATATGAACACTTGGATGTAGTGGAAAAACATATATTTCATAGATATGAGGGTTTCAGATTTATATGGTCCAGAATCCATGGCAACATGACTTATTGGTTCGTCTGATGGAGAGACTGATGAAGGGACGGGGGGATTAAGGTGGGGAGAAGACTGAAAGAAGGATGTGTTTCTCTTCCTCAGCATTCCTTGTCAGCATGATGCAGGGAGGGGCACTACCCCCCGCTACTATCATTTTTTTAAAATAGCAAATGTTAATCTCAAGTGTCCGGCCTCTATTCTGAATACTGAAAACTGTTGAAACTTTGCATCTGATCTTGATAAACTGCTACATAAAAAAATAAAATACTGTATGTTGTTGCTAGGACATTAAGCGAGACATGAAAAAGCAAACAAGGAGAAAAAAAGAAAAGCTCACCAAAATTCAGTTTGTACCCTGGTGCTTTCTTACTCGACTCAAAGTCAAATTGTGCAAATAATTTACAGGCCATAACAATAATTTACCTGTGGATTAGCAGTGTTCATCAGCATGCGGATCGCTGCTTCCTGCGTGTAAATAAAAGGAAAGATTTGTAATCGAGAGTTCAAAGGCTAAAGCTTTTCAATGAATAAACAACATTTGGCCTCTTGTGGCCAGTATTGTAAGGTAAGGACGTGTGTTCCTTTAAGACTGTGGAGAATGAGTGGTCAATCACTGACCAGCAAACGCCTGAGTCTTGATTACAAGAGCAAGATAATTAGGACAAGGTCACAAACAGCACGGAGTCATGAGTGCACCAAGAGATTATAGCTGTGTTCGGAATCGCCTACTATGCATACTTAACATACTTAATTTGACCGAAAATGAGTAGGCAGTATGCCAACAATACATAGTATGTGAAATTTGAGTATGGAAAACGTTCCCGGATGACATACTCAAATTTGTGGGAAAGTTGAGTACCCGAGAGAGGTTATTAGACGATGCTTCGCGCCCCAAAATGCGCAATTGAGTATGTAGTAGATAGTATTTAAGTTGGCGATTCCGAACACAGCCTATGGTTAAATGGTTTAAATACTGCAGTTTATTGTTTATCAGTTTGTAAGGTGGGACTTGTGCATCTATGAAACCAGCAAGTTGCTTTCTGTGTTTCCTTGTAATAACTGTATTTTGGTAACTTAAGTGTTAAAGAGAATGCAATGTTTGGTCACCAACTTACTGTTTGCAGTGGTAATTATGGTAACGCTTTATATTAAGCTCCTTGTAATAAGCGTTAGTTAATACTTGATAATGCTCTTATAAGTCCTTTATAAGATGTGTATTAACATTAGGATGTGTTAAAAAGACTATTCAAGCGTTAATAATAGGCTCATTAATACATTTATTGTTAGATTATAAGACATTTATAAGCACTTATAAAACTTAAAAACTTAACAATCTATAGACAGCTTAAACATTAATGGAAGCCTTATGAGTTTTTTTATAATTCTTTATAATAGCTTTACAAACATTTATTGAGTCTTACTAACTTACCTATTATTTCATTGTTAAATTTTTTTTTTGCTGCTTTATTATTAATTTATTAACCGTTAACTATGCGCTTATTAACAATTAACTATGCTTTTGGCAGCTACCGTATCTAAAGCGAGAACAATGCTTTAAGCACCTAACATCACTCATTCCAGATGGGAAGCTGTGAAAAGCATAGTTAAAAGTAGTTAACTGTTAACTGTAAGAAGTCCATAATAAAGGATGTATTGCCCTAATTAAGCATTTTACTCGCTTTAGAATGAATAAAATATTTATCTAATGATCACGATAATTTTTTAAGTGTAGGCTACTCAAAAATGTTATTCAAATTTTTCAGTAAACTTAAAGGCAATATTTCTTTAAATACCTGAATAACCTACACTTTAAGATAATGTGCTGAAATCAAATTATTTTATTGGTCACAGGTAATAAAAAAATATAAGCTCCCGCCACTTGAAAGAGATTAGTAGCATTTACTTAAAAATCTAAAATTGTGACCATTACATGAATATTTTATGTTCACAGGACTTTTAATCAGGTTTAGTGTCAGTTCAACATAAACTAAGTTAATTGAACATTTTTAGAAAGATTAAATGTACACAACAATCAAAATGTGCATGCTATTGATAACTTGGGGCATACCGTGTGTCAATGAGAGCAGTGACAACCTACAGCTAATGAGAGGGTAAGACTTAAACGAGGAGTCACAACACCAGCAACACAACAGCAGCACTTCTCATGTAAGTTTTCGTGATGAAACGTAGTTTGGAGACAAGACAGACTCGTTTGAAGTTCCTCCTTGTGAAACATCTTGTAATGTGAGAAGCCCGTCGCCGATTAGTCTCGAGTGTGAACCCCACAACGACTTCACAGTACCCGATTAAAAGACAGTCACACACTACGCGATTTTTGACCGATTTTCCACTCGCCAGCAAGTTGATGGAGATCGCGGACAAAGCCCCCAGATCAGAAGCATTTCAAAGTGCACACCCATGAGTCACAATTGTGTAGTGTGAAGTGCAAGCAACGTGATCTGAGACTGTCAGAGATGCGTTGCCGATGACTCGCAATGCCCTACTGGATATCCAACAGGTTAAATATATGGTCACGTCGGAGTCCAAATCATCTTGTGTGTGTGTTGTGACCCGTAATGAGAGCAGCAACGACATACAGCCGACAGTCGTGTAACGTGCACAGCACGCGTGTCGCACAAGCGGGTGTTACGTGTTCATTCATATTCCCCTTCTTCAGTGGTGAGAAACTGGTGTTTTATGTGCATTACTGCAACCTAACCATGGATGATACACACCTCTGGAGTAACCATTGTTGTTGACTCGCTCTCTCGGCCCTCAGAGGGTCGATCTCACCAAGTTCAATTCAGATTTGATTTTCAGACAAATGGAACGACACTTAAGATGGCGGCGGGGATGTCAACGAGGGCATGTTGAACTACTATTGAAACGCAGCAGAACTATCTTAGAGAGTCAAAGTATAGGAGAGTCGAATTATCAGAGTCGGACTGAAATTGCCTTTGTGCATGAGGGTCGAACTTCTCGCAAACATCACACTTCATAGCAGGAAGTGCCTCTCGTCTCGATACTTAAGCTGTATTTCAATTGTAGTTCAACTTCCCCTCATTCACTTACCCTCAGCCCTTGGTATGACGTAACAGCATACATTGCGCGGAGGCCACTTGGAAAACAGAGGGAAAGTGGTCGGGGGATTTAAATAGAACAAACCTGCCCTTGTAGACTTTCAGTCCAAAACTGTCATTGATCAACCGCCAGTTGTAGGCTTGGCGCTTTCCTGCTTTTTACAAATCATCGGAAACACCTGCATACTCGTATAAATGAGGCTTGTGCAATGAGGTGTGTCAGTTTCTGATAAATTAAAATTAACACATTTTTCTGTTGGTGGTGAGCAACTGGAGTTTTACGTCCATTAGTGCCACCTAACCATTTATGTATTCTCTTGCACCAAATGCATAACATCAATGCATTGTGGGTGATGTACACCTCTGGAGTGACCATCATTGTTCACTTGCTCCCTCAGCCCTCCGAGGGTCGATCTCAGAGAGTTCACATTTAGATTTTCAGACTAATGGATCGACACTTAAGATGGCGGCGGGGATCCCCCTGAGGGCAAGTGCCATGGGGAAGTCAGCGAGGGCATGTTGAACGGCTACTGAAACGCAGCACAACTGTTTTCCCAGTGTATGGGGGGAACCTTCTTACTACAAAGGGCCATTAGCATATTTACAACATCCATTGAGTGCCACAGAAAAGGACGAACATAAATTATTTAGGTTTTATCGGTTGCATATGCCCTGGGTTTGGGAGACTCGGATCTTAAGCTACAAAACCCAATGCCACGAGATCCGCAGCTAAGCTAGTCTTGAAACCAATTACAGTAATTTGGTTAAGGCCAATAGTTGACGGGCGGTTCAGCAAAATCAAGGAATCCACTGAAAGGCAAATTCTTCGGCAAAAACGATTAATAAAGCAGTTTGTATTTGTTGCATATTTAAAAAGGTGGTGGAGCTTATAACTTTACAAGAGAGGAGGCTGCATCAACTGTGTTATGACTAGGTGATTAGCTGGATTGATAGAGAATATTTTATACTATGTTAAACTGACAAGTTCAAACTATTTGGTCACAACAAGAAAACAACAAACACATTTATGTGTGTTTTTTCAAAACTAGCCTAGCAACAAAACAAATCCAGTAAGTAATTTAAGTAATATTCTGTGCACAATGCTTTCACATGAGGGCCTGTTTTTGGGATCTGGAAAGGTGAAGCAGTGTGCCTACACAAACATGAATCACAATTGGAAAAGTAAGCATTAAATCACTTTCATGAGCTATGAAAAAGGAGTATCAAGGTCTAAAATGTTGAAAAATCATGACACTTTGACAAGATCACAGCCTGAAATAAGTTATAGTCAGTAACGTGTTTTTGAACCACATTTCTATGTGTTCATTTTCACAGAGTGTGATGCACCCAATTTTTTTGAGGGGGCACAGTTTCACAACTCCATTTACTATATACCACTTTCGTGAATATCAGGGCTAGAAATTTCCTTTTTTTAATGATAGCAGAAGTTTGCTACCAGTTTTGAAAGGCACTTCACCAATCCCTTTTTTGTTGATATGCAACCGAGAAATCTGAGATGCTAAATAAATATTTCTTAATTGGAGCAATTTTTGGCCATCTGTAAATAGTTAAATTGACGAGCGCTGCGCTTTGGCAAAAATTAAAACTATTGTCAAAGAGATGCGAGACACGCCGCTTAGAAAAAGCAGCATGCCAGTTGCGTCTTCACAAATTGGTGAAGACTAGGCGTTGGAATTTGAAAAAACGCAATCAGTGGACTCGGCCCCTAAACTGTATTTTGCAGTGCAAGAAAGTGGTAGGCTAGAAAGATTATGCCATCCTTGTTAATGCTAATTTTGAGCCCTGACAGATTTACATATTACTATGGATTTGATTTAAAATACTTTTGGGGGGGTACGTTCCCCCTCTGTTTGAATGGGCACAACATCTCTGGTTTCACAGGTCAAAGGGGGGAGTCAGGTTCATGATTCTATCAAACCTCTAAACCAGCTTTAACCTGCTATTAAACCAATGTATGGAACCGTCAAACCAATCATCCCATGCCTGCCAACGTTCAGTAATGCTATTACTTAAGAGTGACAGTTACAAAAGTAGCTCCAGTCACAGCAGTGACGCAATGCCGCCAATACTGAGGATGGGGTTGTTCTCTGTGTCAGCTGTCAGAGATACCAGGCTTGAAGGAGAACAGTGACCTTTTACTTTTTGTGATAACATCACCACACTCATTTGCATACCTAAATAGAGTCAGCTTTCATAATTTCTGAAAGGACATTTGAGCGTGCTTGTGTATGTATGCTTGGGTGTTTTGGGGTGACCAAAAATCACATGGAGGCGTTTTTTTTTTTAAACATTACTTAATATGATAACCCATGCATTGAATTGTTATTTAAATGTTATGGTACAAAACAGCACATATAATACATCCCAGGATACACGAAATCACCAAACGGCAGCAGATAACACAAGTTCACCACTCATCAGAAAAAGCAGGATTTGTTATCGTTTCCATCCTTTTGATTCTTTCAAAGTAATGCCAACCTTTCCCAGGGTTCAGTCTCACAGTTCTAGGGTGTGCTCATTCCTTCACACGTCCATATTATTTGCCTTGTTACCAAGCTTCATCGACAGTATCATTGCAGGCTGACATCTCCTCAAACACGCTGCTGTCAAGCCGGTGAGCTGGGGAGCAACTCGAGGGACGGGGGCTCAAAAATGTCACTTGCATACTCACTGGGACGAAGACAAGAAAGAGACATCGCTGCATACGGCCATATAACAACTGTTTGAATCATTACAAGAAAATGGCCACCGCTCGGGGATGTTATGTGACTGCGGATGAAAATGTGTGTATGGAAAGACAGCATAAGGGAGAAAATCAACATTGCTTATTTGTGTTGACTTAAAAAAGTGTAAAAAGTAGTGTGTTTGTGATGTATATTAAATTATGTATAATAAAAACATAAAATATCAAATTTGATTTTCAGCCCTTACTAAAAAATTTACTGACTAAACATCCTTTAATTTTCTAGGTGTGTGTGTTGCCACCATGTGCTGGTGTTGCTTCCCACCCATGTTACAGCATATCTGGCCCTCACTACAAAGCCCCTCTGTACTGGGCATGAGCTCTGTCTTGCGGCGCTGCTCTCCTGAGCATGTGTCTCACCCGTTGCCAGGACCTCCATGGCTGCTTGAGCCTCTGGTCCCTGGCACCTCCTCCAAAACGCTGCTAGTCCAAGCTCTAACTGCCAACGGAAGATCACTCTCTTTTACATTTATTAAAACGATAACATTGGCTACCCCTGGAGCCTTGGTAGCCTGAGCCAAGCCTGCCACTGTCGATAAACTGGGGCTGCCTCTCATGGCCCTTTTCTTTGTCTTTCTTGTCCCTCATGCATTCTCTGTGAGACGGTGCCCCTTAGCAACCCTATGTGGGCACTGCGCTCCGGTTGGCAGGAACTTGTTTATTCAGCGCTGTAGTTAGGGAGTTAAAATTTCGTAGAGTTGAGGCCAAAAGTTTACATACACCTAGGCTAAAGATATTCAAACTCAGTTTTTCACAACTGCACACATTTCATGTTACCATACATTTCTTTGGCAAGTCAATTAGGGCATCTACTTTGTAAAATGACCTCTGATGTGAACAATCAGATTTATTTCACTATATCAGAATTCAAAATTTTACATCCAGGGTCAAAAGTTTACATACCCGTTGTTAGTATTTGGTGGCATTGCCTTTTAATTGCTTAACTTGAATCAAACACTTGGGGTAGCCTTCCACAAGCTTCTCATAATACTTTGCCGGAATTTTTGCCCATTCCTCCTGACAGAACTGGTGTAACTCCGGTTTGTGGGCCTCCTTGCACGGACACACTTTTTCAGTTCAGTCCACAAATTTTCTATGGGATTCAGGTCAGGGCTTTGTGCTCTCCAGTACTTTCACTTTGTTGTCTTCAATTCAAGCCATTTTGCTTTGGAGATATGCATAGGATCATTGTCCTGCTGGAGGACCCAGTTGCGACCCAGTTTTAACTTTCTAGCTGATGTCTTGAGGTGTTGCTTCAGTATTTCTAGATAATCCTCCGTCCTCATGATGCCACCTACTTTCTGAAGTGCACCAGTCCCTTTTCCAGCAAAACACCCCCACAACATGATGCTGCCACCCCCATGCTTCACAGTTGGAATGGTGTTCTTCGGATTAAAAGCCTCACCCTTTTTCCTCCATACACAGCGCTGATCATTATGGCCAAACAGTGACATTTGTGTTCCATCTGACCAGAGAACACTCCTCCAAAAGGCTAGGTCTTCATCCTGGTGATCCCCTGAAAACTTCATTCTGGCTTTTTTTATGCCGGTCTTGGAGTAGGGGCTTCTTCTTTGCGCGACAGCCTTTCAAGCCATGGCGACGTAGGACTTTAATGGTGGATGTAGATACTTTGGTTCCTGATGCCTCCAACTCCTTCACCAGTTCCTTTGTTGTTGTCTTGGGGTTCAATTGAACCTGTTGGACTAAAGTTCGTTCAGCCCTGGGAGTTAATTTGTGCCTCCTTCCTGAACGATGCAATGTCTGTGTGGTCCCAAGATGTTTATATTTGCATACAATTGTTTGTACAGATGCTCGTGGTACCTTGAGTTGTGTGGAAATTGCTCCTAAGAAAGAACCGAACCTGTGGAGGTCCACAATTGTTTTTCTTAGGTCTTGGCTGAGTTGCTTGGATTTTCCCATGGTGTCAAGGGCAAAAAGGCAGTGGCTCTAAAGGTAGGCCCTTAAATACAGCCACAGGTGCAAATTAACTCCCAATTAACTTCTAATTATGACAATATGACAAAAATCAGAAGCTTCTAAAAAGCCATTACATCAATTCATGGAATCTTACACCAAGTTGACTGTTTCTTTAAACTGTATGTAAACTTCTGAATTCTGACCTAGTGAAATAAATCTGTCTCTAATTGATTATTTTAAAATTACCTCTGAAGTGAACAAAGAAGATGCCCTAATTGACTTGCCAAAAGAAATGTATGGTATGGTAACATGAAATGTGTGGAGTTGTGAAAAACTGATTTTGAATATCTTTAGCCTAGGTGTATGTAAACATTTGGCCTCAACTGTAAGCTGTGCCTTGTTCCCACGAATAAACAGTCATCACATCAAACAAAGAATATTTGTTCCTGGCACATATTAAACCAGGCAGACTGTTAATGTAACATGTATTCTATATGATAAACAAGATATACGTATACACAATATACAATTTGCATAATTTAAGAGCGGGTTTACACCCATACCATGTGGTAAGTCTTCTAGCATGTGCTATTGATAATTTGTGTGGACTGTAACGGTACAGTCAGTATAGCATTTCCAAGACCTGACTAGCTAGCTGGGTGGGGTCCCAAGATGTGGGAAGCTCCAGATTATGTACTGCACTGTTGCCTCAGGGGCAGTTGTGGGAAGAGAAGAAGGGCGGGGGATTGTGTTTATGTGCATGTTTGAGTGTCTGTGGGGATGGAGGTACCATCTCTTCTCATTAAGCACCTGGGAAACTGAGATACATTACACTACACTGTATAGTATCATGATGTGCTAACCTATAGATATTTAACTCTACAACCAGGGAACCTGATGATTGCTGTCCCAATATTTTGGACACCAAATTGACAATGTACAGAGAAACGTAAACCTGACATTCAAAGTTTCAAATGAAACTATATTATAGTGTGTGTCTTTGGTGTGTGTGTGTTCATTGTGCCGTTGGGAGGGGCTTTTGATGAAGAGAACGAGGCGAACAGAGTAGCTACACTGAGAGGAGAGCAGGCAGCTTGTGTTAATTACAAACAGCATGGAGCGATAAGGAGAGGGATTAGGTCAATCATGAAGGATGGAATTAAAAGAGAAGGAAGTGGGGGGAAAAGCAAGCTTTAACAAGCATTGTTAGAGGCTCAGTCACATGCTAGCGTAGCCCCACCTTAAGAGCTAACGCTATCCATCATTAACATTCAGAAGGCTTAGGCTAGGCATAACGAGGCCATTTCAGGTAGCAATTACTTCAGCTTGGCTAACTCAGACACACTGACACTAAGGATAAGATAGCACTTGTGCTGCGAGGGCAGAGAAGGCCAAGGGAGTGAGTGATTGTGAAAAAGCGACTGGATATTCTGTTCCAACCCGCTTTAGCGTGTCCTCCGAATGGACATTATGGGCTTTTGCGATGAGCAAGCAGGAATAATTACCCAAATACTATCCAGCAGTACCATCTTTAATCAGAGCACAGTGTATTTACTGCCACACAAATTACTTGAGGCCATTATAGGAAGCCATAACATGGTGGACAACGGATTGTTCATAATTTTTATTATAGTCTTCTTTTTTTTTTTACACCATTGTCATTAATTAAAATTTAGCATTTTTCCAAAATGTAAATTAAACATTAAATCCAAAAGTTGTGACTGGTGCCTTGGAGGGCTGCAGTTCTCATAGCAAATTTTATAGCTACTCACGCTAAATGAAACCCCCGTCCTTGGACAAAGACTAGTTTCTACAGATCTTTACATTTACTTATTACACATTCACCACAGCTTTCTTGATAAATGGTTAGGAAGAGCCAGAGTATTTTCAGTTTGTTTTTGCTGCTCTGCTTTCATGTTGTGTGCCTTTTAAATGGGGTCCAGTAGCATTCTAATCTGCTGCAGCAAAATGTAGTCAACAAAATACAAGCATCAAAGATTCTATTAACCGGATGTCTTTGCATTCCTACTGGCACGATATGATGCCCCTTTCCTAGGGGAAATAGTCGGAATGGCTCCCTATAAAAGTGTGATTAGAGAGGAACAGGTTGGTCAAACTTAAAGACTATAACAGAAGAGCTCTTCTCAGTGTTTTCCAAGACATAAACAGTGGCAGCCCATTATTATGGGCCAATGGGGCTTGAAAAAAGAAAGAAAATTATATGATAATATAAGGGATTTGTGAATTGAATGGCAATAAAAAGTTCACAAAATTAGATGCAAGTCGTGAAGATCATAACAAGATAGAATTTTGTTAGGTGGTGCCGACCCCACGTCTGCACAGAACCAACAGAGATTGCTGATAGAAATACAACTAATGCGTTCATTCAGGGGTGAAGCAGCGATTTTAAAAGTGCTGGGGGTTCTAGGGGTTTAGGGGTAACGACATGACATTCTTTGATGACTCACTGAATTAGCGTTCCCCCACTAAAAAAATCCCCACTACACCACTGTCTAGTGATGTGCAAAAATGCACGAACAAATCTTTTTGAACAAATCTTTTTAGTGTTCATATTTAATCAAACTATTATGTCAAATTACTTGAACTTTGGCCACTTCCGTGCTAAACAAAACCCACTATTCAATGCTTTCGTATCAACATTTAATTTATATTGTCACTCACGTGTCCAAGTCTGCATACATCATACACTGAGAAAACAGTTCTCATGCACAAAGTCACGTTCAGTCTGACTCTTTGATAGTTTGACTCCCTGAAGTTCGACTGTGATAGTTCGACTCACTCACAGTTCACTCCAAATCACGTTCAGTCTGATTCCCAGTGTCGTGACTGTTAGTCTCCGAGATAGAGATACTAGGCTACGGACCGCAATGACTCAATATTGGCTACCAAGCAAAACCTAGAAGAAACAGGAGGAATGGTAGTGATGTACAGTTAGACTCTTTTGAATTGAAAGTTATGCGACAACTGTGTGTAGTGTCCGCGATGGGGATACCAGGCCATTTTACCATGATTTTGACTACTCAAAATCGGCAACCGAGGAAAGCCTCGAGAAGATACGGGAAGTATTTGGTCAATCTTTTGTCAAAGTCTATGTTATTATAACTAAGTTATAGTTTATGTGCATTAGTTGACACATTTTGATGAATTGAACATGCTAAATTCTGGACAGATTAGCCTTGCTGGGATTTGATGATGCAGCCTTTACATGGTTTCAGGACTACCTCTCTGATAAGAACACAGTGCATGGATGCTAAAGGTTTGAAATCAAAGGTTGTAGCCATAGAAAATGGTGTGCCACAAGGTTCGGTATTAGGTCCTACATTATTTACACTTTATTTTAACGATATATGTGCCTCTGTAAAAGACTGTACATTTCTATGCAGATGATACCGTTCTTTATTCCTGTGCTCCATCCATGGAAAAGGCCATGTCAAACCTGACAAGGGCATTTAATTGTGTACAGAAATGCCTTAGAAATCTAAGATTAGTCCTTAATGATTCAAAAACTAAATATATGCTTTTCTCAAGGGCCAAAAAGTTAATATTATAAGGCATATAACATTTGCTCCCTTGATGGGGCCCAAATTGAGCGTGTTGCAGTTCACAAATACTTTGGAATTTCACTAGATGAAAAGTTATCATTTCAGACGCATGTGCTTGAACTCACAAAGAATGTGAAGATTAGACATGGAGCTCTATATAGGAAAAAGGTCATGCTTTTCACTTGAAAATAGAAAGACAATTGTAAAATCTACCCTCGTCAGTCATTGATTATGGTGATATTGTGTATATGCATGCAGCCCCAAATATTTTAAAGTCCCTTGATGCAGTTTACCACAGTGCTTTGCGTTTTGTAACTGGGGTAAGTTTTAGAACTCATAATTGCACACTGTAGACAAAAGTAGGATGGTCTTCTCTTAGCGATAGGAGAGAAAAACATTGTCTCTTTTTTGTTTACAAGGCACTGCTGGGCACTGCTGGGCCTTTTTTTTACCTTATTTTGTTATTAAAACTCAAATCCAGTAGTCATAGGACACGCTCACAGGACTATATCACCCTTGAAAGCCGCAAAGTGAACACAGAACAGTTTTTTTTTGCTTTGGATAAATGGAACAAGATTCAACAGGAATTGAATACAATTTAAACTTTTACTGGAGGATTTGGGAGTTGAAGAATGTTCTTGTTTTGGTTGAAACTTAAATATTGTAGGCCTATTGTATTGTAAACATTTTTTATTTACTTTTGCTTATTTTCTTTATTTTAATTGATATATTCTGCTTTTAAACAGGACAATGCTGGAAAAGAGACCTGGTCTCAGTCGGTTAACCCTGTATAAATAAACTAAATAATAATAAAAATAATACTAATTATTGGCATGATAATGATGGAATTTTAACATATGAAGCTGAATAGTTTTAATTTATATTTTCTCTATAAAACTAAAATATTAGGCAACCTAAATAATCAAATGATATCCTAAAACGTAATAGACCTGGGGTTTTAGTCTTTATTTTCCCACACAAATGACAAATAATCATTTAGCTTAGCTTAGCTGAAGTGGTAAAAAAAAAACTGATTTGAGAAAAAAACACAGTTTGAAATCCGAGTCATTTACATGAACTGATTTGAATGAGTCGACTCATTAAAAAGAGTTGAACTGCACATCACTAGCCAGATCAGGCGTGGCCCCTTGCTTTACTGCGTTTGACATGACACTTGCTTGTAAGTAAAATAACTATTTAGAATAAGAAACCGTAATTAGCAGTGTCGAACTTGTTTATGTGGCTACGCTAAAGCTGACAGATACCTTTGATGAGAAATTACAGAGTAATGATGACACAATCAGCTTATCCTCCTCTTCTAAAGAACAAGTTGCCGACAATTCAACCGAATATCGAGATGAAACCAAGCCCAGCATATCTGTTCATCACCCATATATTTTTTCTTCCCTCATTGCCTTAGGAGATGTCAAGCAGAACGGAAAAGAAAAAAGAGAAAAGAAAAGGAAGAAAATCAGCTGGAGGTCACCATTGCTCGTTTCTCACATATCTGACAACTAATCACTACACCGTCACTCCGATTGATCAACAGTCACCTGGTAATTGATATCAACAAAGACTTCTTTTTTTCTGCCTCCACAGGCAGGTCTGTCTTACAGGAGGCCTCTCTTTGCCATTGAAATGTTAGAGATACTCTTTTCAAGCCTCTTGTCGAAGAGGCAGTCAATTTAATTTATCAAACCGGGGTTCAGAGGAGAAATCAAATTAAAGCAAACAACTGTTCAAACAAGACCTTTTTATGGGTTTGGGTTGTTGCAATCCCTTCAGGGCCTGGGTGCGCCACTTCTATCCATTGCCTCTCATCGACAACATGAAAGTGGCATTCATTAATTGCTGGTGACATCATTCAAAGATACTGGGGGTCTTCACTGCTCAACCCTCCCCTGGGATTCAAGCTGCTGCACCCCCCAACATGGCATTACATTTGCAACAGAGGTAATGCTGCCCTGCTGCATCATTGGCTTTAATTAGGGCAATCATAAATACTTTGCAGTGCTTTACTTGGTCCGAGACTTCAACCATTTGTTTTGGAAAATCATTTCAGGTCGAAGTAGGCATCAGCATCCCGCTTTCTTGGTGAGGTTGACTGTGTTTCAGTCCGACAAAATCATCGGCCTTTAAACATTTATTGAACGTTAATACACATCGGGTTTGGCATGGCTGGGTCAGCTACATATTGAACCTTCCTGCTGTACGGGACCAACATCCTGAGCCCACATACATCGATCCCACTTTGGGACACTTGGAAGAACTAGTTCAGGCGGGTAACTCGGACAACAGCTATTATCAACCACTCGCACACGCTCAATAGTTTACCCTGGTCTTTTGTAACCACAGTTCACTCACCACGCTGGCTCCTTAAACTGCTCCGCGGCTCACTGCTGCCTACCCTACTATGCTCCAGCTCTCATTGCTGCCTACCCTACTATGCTCCACTCACTGCTGCCTACCCTACTATGGCTCTCACTGCTGCCTACCCTACTATGCTCCAGCTCTCATTGCTGCCTACCCTACTATGCTCCAGCTCTCACTGCTGCCTACCCTACTATGCTCCAGCTCTCATTGCTGCCTACCCTACTATGCTCCAGCTCTCATTGCTGCCTACCCTACTATGCTCCAGCTCTCATTGCTGCGCAACAAGTTGCTGAGAAGCAATAAAAACGTGTCAATGTGAACACTTAAAAAAAGCTGATATATCAAAGCAAGCACTCACTAAAACACTAAGAAGAATCATTGTCTGATTCAGATATTTGACCTGGCCTTTGAATTCAGCCCCTCTTACTGTATTTGTAAAAATAAAATAAGAAACGCTGTGTGATGCATGTTCCCTGCTTTGCTTGACAGCAACCACCTCTCATCAAAAATCATGTGGACCTGCGCACTGGGTCCCTGGCCTCTGGCTGTTGACAGGTTCCCAATCATTCATAACGTCGGTGTTGCGGTTCACCTGAAATCTGATCGGAGCACAGCCTTATAAATTGTACATTTAATCATTTCAAGTGTGTGGGCATTTTCCATCATTGTGGGTATTTGTATGCTTATATTTTGTTAGTGATATTAAGTGTCACTGTGATTACACTGCAATCTTGTGTATATGTGTGTGGGTCTGCAATCCAGTGCCATTACACCCCTTTGAAAGCCAGAGCAATGTGCAATGTACACTGCACAATCCATGCACAAGCAGTTGCTTCAGCATTCATGTGCCAGAACAAGCCCATGTTCGGTTTTTGAGACAAGCATGCCAAAAGTGCTTTGTGCTTATTTTTTGTCATTATGTATTCTGGTTTTAAAAATCAATAGATATACCCAGCTGTTCAACACATTCCCCATCAAGAATCGTACAGGTCACTTAAGTGCTTTTCACCGTCCTCCAGTACTTTTCACTGTCCGTTTGCTGGCCTTTGCAGATCTTTGAGTACTAGCTTGCAATTCCCCAAAACAATCACACCTAAACAGTCCATATTGGTCACACAAAATTACACATCACACATGGGAAAGAGCATCCGCACATACATTATCCTGACCTTTCTTGTGTCGGATCTCTAGATTTAGCTCTGGACAATCAACGCCCAACGCATGAGGTGTTGGTTTTGATAATACATACGATCTAGAAAAACTAGTGGGTTGTGATCTGTATAAACCAGTATGGGTGTAACACTGGAACCCACATACACTTAAAAAAACAGAAAAGCCCATAATAAAGCTAAGGCCTCTTGCTCTATATAAGAGTACTGGGCCTGACACGGATAGAAAGAAATGTAAAAGTAACAGATAGGGCGATCACATTTTAATCCTCTTGGATTAATACTGCGCCTGGACCCACTCCGCTGGTGTCAATCTCCATTTTACTAGGATATTTTAAGTTTGGAGCAACAAGAACTGGGGCACTGCACAGCAATGCCTTCACACTTTCAAATGCTTTCTGACAAGCTGTAGACCATCTAAATGGGACCGAAGGGCTGACTAAATCAGTCAGTGGTGCAACCGCTGAAGAAGAGTTCTTACAAAACCCTCGGTAGTACCCAGCAATGCCGAGAATCCAAACCGAATTCAGGGTAAGATTAGCATCTGCCAACCTCTTGAACACAATACGCAGTGTGGTTACATGGTCATTCCTGTCAGAAGAATAACCAACTAAATCATCAAGATATGTGGTACAGTTTGAAACATCTGCTAACACTATGTTTACTAGATGCTGGATTGTGGCAGGTGCATTATGTAATCCAAACGCCATGACCGAATATTGCTGGAAACTGTCTGGGGTTACAAATGCTGAAATCCATGAGGCACGAGCTGTAAGGGGAACTCGCCCGTAACCCTTTAATAGGTCCAATTTAGTCACATACTGAGCTCAACCGATAGTGTCTATGCAATTGTCCATTCGTGGTAATGGATATGAATCGGGAGTCGTGACTTAATTGACCTTTCTAAAATCAGTGCAAAAACGATGCATGCATTCTGGCTAGGGTGCTAAAAGACAGGGGGAACTCCAAGGGCTAGAGCTTGCCCTAGCCAGAGAATTCTCTAGCAGGTATGCCACCTCCTGCTTCATTATGGCCCGCTTTGCTGCATTAACACGGTAAGGATGCTGCTTTTTAAGAGAAGCATTCCCCACATCGATATCCTGTTCCAGCACGGTTGTCCGAGTGGGAACTTCACCGAATAAGCACGGGAACTCGTGAATCATAGTGACAATACTGCACCTTTTAACACTATCAAGATCATTCAAGTGAGAGTCTAGAGAATCTCAGAATTGAGCGATCGGGGTGACTGCTGAGAAGTATTGCGCAACACTAACCCATCCTCGTCACCATCAAGGGCATCATCTGCACTCTGAATTACCGCTGCAGGGACAACAGTTTTGACACTGGGGCCTGCAGCCTCGTCTGGGTTATTCTCCTGGGGTTCTCTGGAATGGTACAACTTAAGCATGTTAATGTGACAAACGCGAGACTTCCGTCTCCGATGAGGTGTCGCAAAGACAAAATCAGTGTTACACAGTTTTCTCTCAACCTTCTAGGGACCTGAAAAACGGGCAGAAAGAAAAGAACCTGGTAACGGTAACAACACTAAAACTTTGTCACCTACTTCTAGTGTGTGAGGGTTAGGGTTAGGCCTCATCAAATCGGCGCTTCATCTTTCCTTGCGTTGAGGAAAGATCGTCGTTAGCTAGAGCGCGTGCAATGTGCAGACGGTCACGGAATCTGCTCACATACGATAATACATTCCTTGACATATTACTTGAGGTAAATCGTTCTTTTAGAACCATGAGTGGACCACGGACACTATGTCCAAAGACAAAGTCCGCTGGACTAAATCTTAATGGTTCTTGCACAATTTCCCGAATAACACTTCAGAGTCTGATGCCACCTCTCAAGAGCGTCTTGTGACTCCGGAAGGTACGCACTAGCAACTCGGTGTCTGATAGACAACACGGTTAATACTTGTTTAAAAATCCTAGACAGAAAATTTGAACCTTGGTCATCATCATCATCATCTTCATCCGCTTTGTCCGGGGTCGGGTCGCGGAGGTAGCAGTTCCAGCAGGGCATCCCAAACTTCCCTTTCCCGGGCCACATTAACCAGCTCTGACTGGGGGATTCCATGGCGTTCCCAGGCCAGTGTGGAGATATAATCCCTCCACCTGGTCCTAGGTCTGCCCCGCGGCTTCCGCCCAGCTGGACGTGCCTGGAACACCTCCCTAGGGAGGCGGCCAGGTGGCATCCTTACAAGATGCCCAAACCACCTCAACTGGCTCCTTTCTACGCAAAGAAGCAGTGGCTCTACTCCGAGTCCCTCACGAATGGCTGAACTTCTCACCCTATTCCTAAGGGAGATGCCAGCCACCCTCCGGACGAAACTCATTTCCGCCGCTTGTATCCGCGATCTCGTTCTTTCGGTCATGACCCACCCTTCATGACCATAGGTGAGAGTAGGAATGAAGATAGACCGGTAGATTGAGAGCTTTGCCTTCTGGCTCAGCTCTCTCTTCGTCACAACGGTGCGATAAAGCGACTGCAACACCGCACCCGCTGCTCCAATTCTCCGGCCCATCTCTCGTTCCATTTTCCCCTCACTCGAGAACAAGACCCCGAGATACTTGAACTCCTTTGCTTGGGGTAAAGACTCATTCCCTACTTGGAGTAGACAATCCATCGGTTTCCTGCTGAGAACCATGGCCTCAGATTTGGAGGTGCTGATCCTCATCCCAGCCGCTTCACACTCAGCTGCCAACCGATCCAATGAGTGCTGCAGGTCGCAGACTGATGATGCCATCAGGACCACATCATCTGCAAAAAGCAGTGATGCAATCCTCTGCCCACCAACCCGCAGCCCCCCTCCCCTGCGGCTACGCCGTGAGATCCTGTCCATGAATACAAAGAATCCTGTCCATGAATAACCTTGGTCCGTCTGCAAAATTCTTGGCAAGCCAAACGTGGAAAATAATTTAATTTAAAACTTTCAAAACAGCCGGGGCAGTAAAGTTTTTGAAGAGGAATAGCCTCTGGATAGCGCATAGCTATACACGTCACCATTACTAAAAATTGGTTACCAGCCTTAGACTTAGGCAACGGGCCAACACAACCCACGATAACATGTTCAAACAGTTCACCTTGAGCAGGTATCGGACAAAGTAGAGCGGGAGGAACAACCTGGTTCGGTTTACCCGTGATTTGGCAAGTATGGCACAAACGGCAGAACTTGGCTACGTCTCGTTTAAGACCAGGCGAAAAGAAATGTCTGAGAACACGGTCATAGGTTTTCGTGACCCCCAAATGAACAGATCATACTTGATCTTGATCCGGGTCCACGGGGGATACCGGATCGGGATGAGTAATTTCATCTGTCGTCAGAGTCGTGGCTAAAACAGAGTCAGAAAAACTCCTCAAACACAGGCGTGAATCTACCTCCAGCAATGTCATTCCCGAGAATAAACTCAATGCCTCTTACTGGTAAAGTGGGACGTGAACCAATTCGAAAAGCCCCACTGACCAAGTCACACTCCAAATGTACCCTGTGCAGTGGGGTATGCAGAAAACCCATTTTCATGCCCTGTACAAGGACACTTGACTCACAGAATGATTCCCTGGACAATGGAATAGCGTCAGCTAGGATAGACTATTGGGCAGCCCCCATGTCACGCGGGATGCGTACCTTTCTTTCATCCTTCCCTTTTCCAGTTAACGAAACTGGTCCCTGCAGAATAATTGGTTTGTAACTTGGGTTTGGAGATTCATAATCACACACTGTTTTAATCCTACCAGGCTCAATGGAAACAGGGTGAGAAAGTGTTTGAACCAAGCCGACCCCTTTTGGCTGAGTAACGGGTGGCTGCGGCTTCTTATTAAGCATAACACAATTGGGTCTGCAATTACATGACCAAATTCATGGCAGTAACAGCATTCCCGTGTCTCATGAGACGAGCGGGAATCAACCCCCTGTTTACTAGACTGGGTTTCTGAAGCAGTCGGTGAGCGCGCTGGATTCTTAGCTCCTGTGGATCTCCAAGAGGAGAAATTAACAGTTGTATATGTCAATTCGAAGTCGTTCACCTGCAAGACTGCCTGGGACAACGACACTACTTTTTGTTAATTCAGATAAGTCACTACCTGCTCTGTCACACTGTTTTTAAACTCCTCCAATAGAATTAGCTCCCTAAGAGAATAGCGGTAGAGAGGTATTTTAGACCGGAAAAAAGATACTAGTTAACAAAGACCACCGGCAGCAGAGCACACGGACGGGTAAGAAGCGGATAAACGATCTAAAGCCGCCACACGGCTTACAAGCAGACAATTGTTCACAACTAAGGGAGAGACGGATTGGCGAAACTAAAATTAACGGGTCAACATACACTCGACGATATAAACAAGTTGTCAACTAACATGCACCAAACACAGGACAAACTCTCTCACAGGTGTTGACAAACAAACAGGAACACTAGGTTAACAACAGGAAATCTAAGACAGGTTAGAATACACAGAATAGGCAAAGAGCCCATCTCCTCCGAGATCTCGGCTTGTCTGGATCTGTCGACTGGAGTCACTGGGGGGTAAATGTAGGAGGCGGGCAGGATGCTGATTGGCTGATGGAGTAATCGATGATGATGGGTGGATTGACAGCAGCTGTACCTGGATGGTGAGTGATAGTAAGAGGGAAGAGACAGAGTGCACACACGCAATACAAGGACGGTGTGCATCCGTAACAGACATCAGAAAAGCATTTGAAAGAGCAGGCAGTGATTTACACAGCCACGGAGACGTCATTTCACTGTTCGCTATCAATATCCAAGGCTAAAAAGCCGCATTGGACAGCAGCTAATCAAACCTGCCTGCCTGAAAATTGTAGAGAGGCAGTGTGGCCCACAGGTATTGGATAAAGGGAAAACCGTCCCACTCTCTGACAGTACGGACAACGACAGAATTGATGACTGGAGATGGTCAAAACCAGCTCAACGAGAAGCTTAGGAATGTTCACTTTGCCATTCAGTTGGATGAAACGACAAATGTCAGACAAGTCCGGGCTCATCGTTTATGCGCAATATATTCACGGTGATGACTTGAAACAAGAAATTCTAATGTCTACCAATCTAGCCACAACAAGAACAGGCCAAAATATTTTTATGGCTGTGGACTCTTTCCTCTCATCCAACAATCTGTCCTACGAGAATCTTGTTGCATGCTGTACTGACGGGGCTGCAGCAATGATGGGCAAAACAAGGGATTTAACAGCCTATTAAAGGAAAAAGCCCTGGTGTGCGCAATTTTGCACTGCATGCTACATCATCAAGCATTGGCTAGTAAAAAACGTTCAGAAGACCTTAGTAACACCCTGGCAACTGTTGTTAAAAGTTGTAAACTTTTTTTAAGGTTCGCCCTACTAACAAGAGACTGTTTGCCCTACTGTGTGAGGATGAAGCGCATCAAGCACTGTTGTTACACACAGAGGTACGCTGTTTGTCGAGTGGACAAGTGCTTGTGTGTTTTTTTGGAACTGCAGGAAAAACTAAAGGAATTCTTGCAAGATCGACCACTGTGCGACCAGCTGACTGATACGTTTTGGCTCAAAATGGCATACCTAGCAGACACATTCACTCTCTAAAATGAGACAAACTAGCGGATGCAGGGCCCTGAATCGAACGTCATGCAGTGCAAAGACGCTCAACGCCTTTGTGTGCAAACTGGAGTACAGAGTGGGGAAAATGTCAAATGGGGAGCTGCAACAATTTCCACTGCTGATGAAACTGTCTGGTGGCACTGTGCATGGCACATGAACTTGCTCCAGGAGGAAATTAAGTCCTGTTTTGTCGATGTTGACGAGTACTCATCAAAGGAATCGTGGGTGATGGACCCCTACATTTCCAGCCTTGAGGACGTGGAATACCTTGGCTGTGAAGATGAACTTGCTGACCTTCAAGCCAATTAGGTGTAGGTTTGGATAGTCAAAACGTTTTGGATAGTCAAAGGACGCACTGTTGCACACAGACTGACCAAACACGCAGTTACAAGGGCTATTCCCCCATTCAGCACTACATACCTGTTTGAGACAGCCTTCAGCGCCCTTGTAGCAAAACAAAACAAAGGCCGTAACAGCCTGGATGTCCACCAGGACGTTAGGCTGGCTGTCACTAGCATCACACCTGACATTCCATCCCTGGTCAGAGGTATGCAAGGCCATGGTGGCCATTAGTTTATGAATTAACAGGATGACACTGAGTAAAAAAACGTAAGGAAGACGTTATTGATTGTTATTGTTACTGTTTGAGTCAAATTCACACATACTGTATAGCTGTGTCAAAACCACGTGTGTTCAGATGATGTGCATGTGCATATGGAAACAACAAACTGTCCCTGTTTCAGTTAATTTGTCTGAGGGAAATATAGGATGGAACTATATGTATGGGTGCTGATTAATCACTTATGTATTATGCTGATAATGAATCATTTAATTATTTTGCTAAGGATGTGTGTGTATAGGCCTACTCTGTGGGGTTGTTAAAAAAAAAAAGTTACGCTTATACTAAAAATGAAACATTCACAAAAGGTAAAGGTTCTAAAAATCTGGTTTTTCTAGATACAAGTATGGGGGGGCTCCAAGGAAAAAAGGTTGGGAACCACTGGCCTAGTTGCTAGAGAAGCAGACAAAAGCCAGAAGATTGCTAGGTTCGAATCCCGGTCCCAGATAACAGATTCAAATCCCGGGCCAGATGACTATTTTTATGCAAATCGAAAATCTACATTTCAATGTCCACAGGATAGGATGTTATAATATCCATTATGCCATACTCCAAGATGAGCACTTAAAAAGCCAATATTTTAGAATGGACCTGGGTTGAGAGCAGAATATGTCATTGGGGTTTTCGAGTGGGCACCCTCCATCCCGGATGTTTATTTAATTTGAGCCCACGACACCTCCAGAAGGTGAGCAATGACGTCTCAAAGCCACCCCCCTCTATATCCGCTCTCGGCATGGCCAGATATTTTAAAAGATTTTGTTTATTAAGCTGTGAGATATCCCTATACCTATCGCTATTCCCTTTTCCTGCAGGCACTTTCTGACAACTCTGCAGGAATACATACCACCTGAAAATAAGAAACATTTTCCCTACTCTGTTCCTGCAGGCTTGGTAAATGGTGCTCTGCCGTTATACCTCTGTCCTGAGATTAAACCACTTTCTATGGTTTTTCCACATGATGTTCTTTACCTTTGCGCCCATGTAGGATCCTTCCTTTTCAGCCACACCCACTGGCTACTTTTTTCTATTATATTTAACATAGCTTTTAAGGTCTGGCGCAATCCTTTGCCACTGATCCCTAAATAGTTAGTAGTTCGGTTGTTGACTTTGCCATAAATCCACGGTATCCAAATTCCACAGGACACACCTTTGTTCTCCAACTTCGCTGTTCTGCCTCAGCTGCTAATTCGCTATATCTTTCGTATGCCTCATCTATTGCTTCTTCCGGCGGGACTGTTAGCTCCATAAAATCAACAATTTGCTGTGTGAAGGACCAGAGAAAACTGCCGCCAATGTAGACTGCCCTTAAGTTTATAGTTTATATAATACTGTGCATATACAATCTTATGCTAGTTTCCTTTCAGTCCCCCCGCAGCCACCCAACAGTGATTACAGAATTACAGTGCCTTGCAAAAGTATTCACCCCCCTTGACATTTTTCATGTTTTGTTGCCTCACAACCTGGAATTAGAACTGATTGTTTGAAGGTTTGCATCATTTCATCCAGAGAACATGCCTACAACTTTGAAGATGGGATTTTTTTTTTTTGTGAAGCAAACAACAATTAGGACAGAATAACAGAAAACTTCAGCATGCATAAATATTCACCCCCCTAAGGTCAGTACTTTGTAGAGCCGCCTTTTGCGGCAATTACAGCTGCAAGTCGCTTTGGATAAGTCTCTATGAGCTTGCCACATCTTGCCACTGGGATTTTTGCCCATTCCTCAAGGCAAAACTGCTCCAGCTCCTTCATGTTGGATGGTTTCCGCTTGTGAACAGCAATCTTCAAGTCTGACAACAGATTCTCAATTGGATTGAGATCTGGGCTTTGACTAGGCCATTCCAACACATTTAAATGTTTCCCCTTAAACCACTCGAGTGTCGCTTTAGCAGTATGCTTCAGGTCATTGTCCTGCTGGAAGGTGAACCTCCGTCCCAGTCTCAAATCACAGGCAGACTGAAACAGGTTTTGCTCAAGAATATCCCTGCATTTAGCACCATCCATCTTTCCCTCGACTCGAATCAGTTTCCCAGTCCCTTCTGCTGAAAAACATCCCCAAACGTGATGCTGCCACCACCATGTTTCACTGTGGGGATGGTGTTCTTGGGGAGATGGGATGTGTTGGGTTTGCGCCAGACATAGCGTTCTCCTTGGTGGCCGAAAAGTTCAAATTTTAGTCTCATCTGACCAGAGCACCTTTCTCCATACATTTGGGGAGTCGCCCACATGCCTTTTGGCAAACTCAAAATGTGCCTTCTTATTTTTAACACTAAGTAATGGCTTTTTTCTGGCCACTCTTCCATAAAGCCCAGCTCTATGGAGTGTACGGCTTATTGTGGTCCCATGTACAGATACACCAGTCTCTGCTGTGGAACTCTGCAGCTCCTTTAGGGTTACCTTTGGTCTCTGTGCTGCCTCTCTGATCAATGCCCTCCTTGCCCGGTCTGTGAGTTTTGGTGTGTGGCCCTCTCTTGGCAGGTTTGTTGTGGTACCATGTTCTTTCCATTTGAAGATGATGGATTTGATGGTGCTCCGGGGGATCATCAAAGATTTGGATATTTTTTTATAACCCAACCCTGACTTGTACTTCTCAACAACTTTGTCCTTGACTTGTTTGGAGAGCTCCTTGGTCTTCATGGTGTGATGCCTCTTGCTTAGTGGTGTTGCAGCCTCTGGGACCTTTCAGAAAAGGTGTGTTTATACTGACAGATCATGTGACACTTAGATTACACACAGGTGGACTTCATTTCACTAATTATATTAATAATTAATTAATACTTCTGAAGGTAATTGGTTGCACCAGAACTTTTGAGGGGCTTCATAGAAAAGGGGGTGAATACATATGCACATGCCAATTTCCAGATTTTTATAAAAAAACAAATAATGTTTATATATATTTTTCTCATTTCCCTTCACCAACTTAGACTATTTTGTGCAGATCCGTCACATAAAATTCAGATTAAAAAAACATTTAAATTACAGGTTGTAATGTAACAAAATAAGTAACTAGCCAAGGGGGGGTGAATACTTTTGCAAGGCACTGTATGTCACCACCTATTTCTAAACCAAACCTATGCCACTGGGTTTAGGGAAAGTGTGTGGACATCCTAAGTGGCTTTAATTATCTTTTTAAAATTCCGCTAAGCTATTACATTATTTACATACCACATTCTTTTTCTTTTTTCAAGTAAGCAGAGGGGGTATGAATGAAACGGGGTAAAGAGAGAGAAACAAGTGAATGTTAGGACATGAAAGGGGATTAAATGAATAAATAAGGTGTATTAGTTACCCTAGAATTACTGTGGGCTTAATGTGCTAAAATACGAACGGGCCGTAATGGACAGACTGGTTTGAACCTGAATAACATTCAGGCAAATATGCTGATAGAAAAGTTTTCCTCTTCCAATAGCAAATGGGAGAAACCTATGGTGTGTGTATGGTTGACATTCCTTTTGCTCACCCCTTGATACACACTTGTTTGTATTTATTTATTCTTTACTTTTGCTTGTTTTATTATTAAAATCAATTTTTTTTGGCTGAGGCCTGTTTAGTATTTTCTAAAATAAATATTACATTACATAAATATTTAAATGTAAATTACATTAAAAAACATTACATTACCATTTTTGTATAAACACACTTTTAGACCTGTCAGTCACTCGTGCTCCCTTGCTGTGCCTACCTGATATTATCTGTAAAAGAGATTTACTCACTCCCAGGAGGGAATTTATGAGAGACAGGCAGCTCACTCAGAGGAAGGCCGCCTAAGAAATTTTATAAAGTAAAACATTATTTGAAGGATTTATTTCAATTCATACCAAGGATGCATGATAAATTCAATCCGTTCATTTTAGTGAAACAATCATTTTTGATGCCTTGGGAGGACAGGGGTTGCAAGTCGATTGGTCTGGATTGCATGTAGTGCTATCACCCATTCAGCAGAGACCTGTACAGACTCTCTCAAACCCATTTGGTTATCTTATAGAGTTGATACAAAGATTGACATTCTGGTGGGTTCTTGAATGGGCTATTTTGTCAGATAGTTGGTTATTAATGTTATTAACAATTTACAGTATATATATGATTTATAAATATAACCTACAATATTGTGACGCTTACAAAAGGTTCAGTGTGTTAATTCATGTAATTTTGACACGAGAGAAGGGCCTGGATCTCCTGAATATATTTTATTTGCTACGTTGGATAGTTTGTTTGATTTTCCTATCAAATAATGGCTTGTTACCAGGAGGGGGCAGTAGCACTGTGGTGTCACCTGTACAATGCCCTCAACCTTTCTCGCGATTCTGAGAAAGCATCGAAGTACCAACACATCTTCGCCTCGTGTAATAATTTGTCCTGTTTACACAGGAACATTATCTGCTTATGGTATTCCAGAGCCTGGGACCTGTAACAATATAGTTGCCTACCTTCCGCCAGAAAACATGTTTCTACAGACTTAAATAAAAATTAAATTAGCATTTTATGGGTCCTAGCCATATAGCAGGTGATGTGATCAGTGGTGTGTACAGAAAATCTTACGTAGAGGTTCCAAGAGGGATACAAACCAGGTGAAAGGGGGACCGGGAAAATCAAATTCATCAAATCTTGTGTAAATTCTGGCAGGGGAGGGGGGCAATCAGATTCAATGTATGTGATCAAAACATTTGCTTACTTTTGGCCAAATTAACAAATATATTTACATTTTACAAATTCCATCCATCCATTCTCCGCCGCTTTTCCGGGGCCAGGTCGCGGTGGCAGCAGGCTAAGCAGGATAGTCCAGACGTCCATCTCCCCAGAAACCTTTTCCAGCTCCTACTGGGGGATCCCAATGCGTTCCCAGGCCAGATGAGATATATAATCTTTCCAGCATGTTCTGGGTCTACCCCTGTGTCTCCTACCAGTAGGGCGTGCCTGGAAAACCTCCAAAGGAAGGCGCCCAGGAGGCATCCTTATCAGATGCCCAAACCACCTCCACTGGCTCCTTTCGATGCGAAGGAGCAGCGGCTCTACTCAAAGCTCCCTCCGGATGACCGAGCTCCTTACCCTATCTCTAAGGCTGAGCCCAGTCACCCTACGGAGGAAACCCATTTCAGCCGCTTGTACTCGTGACCTAGTTCTTTCTTTCGTTCATTTAATATATATTCGCTTAGGGAGCAATAACTCTGATAAACTAATCCAAATATGATTTAAACTTGACTGTGTAAAAAACTAAATCATTGGGGGAACGTAATTGAATCATGCCACATATATTCCATCTAAACAAATCAAGTAGGCCTACATTCAATTAATTCAACTAATTGAATGAAGATGTTTGCACTTAGTCTAATGAAATTCATTGAAGTTGAAATTACATTGAAACACAATTCACTTGTTGAATGAACTACCATAGGTTACGTCCATTATACTAATGTCAACCTTGTTGAATTAACACAGGTGTAGGGGCGGCCAGATTCACCGCACGGACGATGAGAGAGACCGACTGTTCGGAATCCCCTACTATGCATACGCAATTTGATCGAAAATGAGTATGCAGTTTGCAAAAAGTACATAGTATGTAAAATTTGAGTGTGGAAAAAGTTCACTGATGATATACTCAAATTTGGGGAACTGCTGAGTACCTGAGAGAGGTTACAAGACGATGCTTCACACCCAAAAATGCAATGCGACTTCATTCTCGCTTGGAGTCTGACAGAAAAAAGTATGGCGGAAAAAAGTACTGGGGGCGGAGTAAAAGGTGACTATAAATGTAAGTAGCTATACAGTGACTTTTTTCATTAATCTTATATATAATTAATTGTGAAAAAATGAATGTCAAAATGTCTGTTTTGTAGCTGGACATTGTTTCATTATACGACTTAACTGTTACCTTAGTTTATTTAGCCTTGTCAGGACTCACTTCAGCTAAGGCAGTCACGTCCCTATCTTTCCGACTGTTCTTAATCATATTAATTTCCCCCCAAAAAAGCTAACTAGCTATCAAGTAATTTATTTTGGTTAATACTATGACTTGGGACAGATGAAGACACAGAGAGGCTGATTACATGGCGAGGCCAAAACAAAGAGCTCTTCACTGGTCTGCAAAATGCTGCTGTAAAGGGGTTGGAGTAGGTTACCATTTAATTGATAAAGAAATGTTCTGTTGTTTATAATGTATATTAGAAGGGCAGCATGAACAACAATTTTGTTTTTGTTCCACAGTGCGCTTATTAAGCAATGTAATTTGTGTGGAAAGGTGATCACTGACTATATAAAAAAGAAGTGGGAGAACCTGAAACAAAAATACAAGGTCAGTTGAAGGTAAACTTATCTAGCTATTACCTATATGCATGTCCTTGTCATTATAAATGGTATACATTTAATAATAGACTATTATGATATATATAAGTTGCACACATCTATTAATAGTTAAGTAGTAGATATGAACACCGGTAATGTGTTATACACGCCCCACTCTAACATATTGGTAGAGCATATTTCTACATGGAAAACCGTCTTAATTGTTGATGTGTAGGCCACAAACAGAACATGGCATGTCCATGAAACGGTTAGAAGAAATTAAAATGTAATTAAATGTAATGCTGCGGTTTTTTTAGGACCTGAAAAGTCCCGCACGGGAAGAAGTACAGAAGAGGGGGGGATCCATTGCTGCTAACTGGAAATGGAATGGTGCCATGGATGAGGCAATGGGCCATAGGCCGTCCATAGCCCCACGTGTGGTGGTAGCGTCAGCTTCTAGTACACCAGATGAAGCAGTGGATTCTACCCCAAAAAACATTCCTAAGAGAAGGAGAGAGCCAGACTGGGCCAACCTGCTCAAACAACAACAGGAAAGAGATGAGGAGAGAGAGAAGCTGGCAACAGAAAGAGAAGAAAGGAGAGAACGAGAGGCATTGGAGAGAGAAGAAAGGAAAGAGAGAGATGCACTGGAAAGGGAGGAGAGGAGAGAGCGAGAGGCACTGGAAAGGGAGCTTCACTTTACACTCTCATCACACCCTCATTCTGAATTATTCTTTTTCTGTGTAAAATAACATTTGATTGCCATTTTGATGTGACATTAAGAGCGCAGGAAGTGGTAAATTTGCCTACAAAAACACCAGCAGTGCTCAGTGTTTCCCCTACAATGTACTCAACAGCATTGAATGATAAAAAAAATATTTATAATTCTATAAACATAAGATTGGGGGTTGAGGATGTAAACAATTGATCTCTATAAATAAATAAATAAATAAAAATCTTAAGTGCCCCCTAGAGAGTGGAGCTCTCAACATAAACCTACGCCTACTGCAGCACCGCTGCTATGACAAAATGGAATAAAACACCTTCTCATTCACGTAAAAATGTGAGACATGGAATAACACATCTTCTCTTCTCAAGCATGGCAAAAGATTAATAATATCTGTAAATTGTTTTCTCAACAAAATAATTTGTGAAATAATACTGAGTTATGCATAATCATGCTCTTGCAGGGCAGGAAGAAGAGCAACAGGTGCAGAAATGGCAGCAGCAAGGCGGTTTCTGAGGGCATCCCCGTCTCTGTTGGAGCTCGTGCCTGTCCTCTGGATCATTGGCGCCATCAACCTGGTCGTCTGCTGCCACTTCAGCCTCCAGTATGTCCCCACTGGCAATGCAGAGGTTGTGTTAAAAGGCACAGCTGATTACTACCTCGGTGACAAATTCCACCTTCACTTCCAGGGCCTTGAAAAAGATGGTGCACCAGCGAGTCTTCAGCATTCCAAAAGACCTCCACCACACATCTGGCCTTAGACAGAATGGAATTGTATCTGGCCTCCACCACATTGCGAATAGGTTCACTGAAAGGCATAAGCAAGGTGATTGGTTCAGCCAAACAGGGATATCCTCCATCCCCAAGAAAGTACCACCCTTGAGGCGGATACAACATCTGTGTACACAAGGCTATGTTTGAGGATCCGGGCATCATGGACACTACCAGGGTATCCAACAAAGACATCAAGGCATCTTCCTTTGTGGTCACATATTTCCTGCATGTGAATAGAGCGAAAGAGCCTCCTATTGAAATAGTCTTCTCTATATTCCCTAGGTGGCTTAATGTGGATGTGGCACCCATCAGTGGCCCCAGCAACTCCGCGGAAGTGGAACTGGAACCAGCAAAGCGCCTAAATCCTTCTCCAATCTCCTCAAGGTCCTTGCGCAATGGAAATCGAATGGCTTTCCTAAAAATCTTGAGGATGCCCATGCTCACCCGGTGCACCGTGTCCTGTACAGTGGTTCTAGGGATGTCAAAGGCCTCTGACACAACTCGGTGTGAGGTTGCACTTGCAAGCCAATACACAAAGATCAGCACTTCCAGTACTTTTCCCCAATCATGTTCCAGCGCCTGGATCAAACGTTGCATAGTTTCCCTGGAAAGACGGAAGTCCTGTTGCAGTTCACCTCCACCAAAGTACAGCCTACGGTGTCCATTTTAGGACGTGTCAGTCTCAGTCTTACTTTGTATCACTCTCATCTAAACTTGTGGTCGTTGTCGCTAAAACTTGCTTTCAAAGTCAGTTTAATTAAAAGTTTTATTAATTCCCGTCAAAACTTAGTGTCATTCTCATCAGGATTTGTTTTCAAAGTCAGTCTAACTAAAAGTTGGTTTTGATCTCACAACAAGATGGTGTCATTTTCAGTTGGCTGTCGGTCTCGTCATAATTTGACGTCAGTCTAAGCATAACTTGTTCTCAATGTCTACAAAACCTGGAGTGTTTCTTACCAAGACTTGGGCTGACTAGTGGAGCAGCGCCGCTATTGCATTATTGGTCTGGCTAGTGACTAAAGGCTAAAGCCATTAGCTCCCTCACATTGCTGGCTAATATAGACTAACGCCTGGCCTCATCTAGTCACCTAACGCTACAATAGGCTACGTCTGTTATACTAATGTCAATCTGGTTGATATAACTAATATGGATTTTGTCTGTAACACCACTTTCAGTCTTGTTATTTAAATTGTTTAGTTTGGCTAATACACTGTAAAACGAAATACATTTAAAACCATTATGACATGGTTAGCGATCATAGATTTGGCTTCTTACGAGATAAAAGATGTTAAAGCCTGAACAATAATGCTCAGGCACAGACCGTTACACAAAATAACCTTTTATTGTTGGATAGCCTTGATATTACAAGTATGGCAGCCAAACCTGTCCATGGTGCTCACACAACACAAGTGAACCTTTCCAGAAGATTCTATCCATAAACCCAAACCTTAAACATTAATAATACTTTGTATTACAATATAATACTTCATTTTATAACAAGCCACAATTACAATAAATAGGTAGATTATAATTAATATCACACAATGCCTTGCTTCAATAGCGCTTTTTGGTTATCTTGGGCACAGTCTGGCTGAATGGATGTAACCCACGGATGTAATGGATGTAAGAATAAGATAATATATATATTTACGGACAACCTATTATTGTCTTATTCCAATAATAATGTTGGAATAAGCCTGCCATTGGCGCCGACTGTTTCAGCAAAATTTGATGCTAGCAAAGATAATTATTCATTCATTCATCATTATTATTTCATCATGTTAACTTGTGCGAGCACTTAATCTTTGGAGTTCTAAATTAGTTGATACTAATCCAATCAAGCCAAACATACAGCATAAATCATTATTTTTCTCCCTTTGAGCTTGACTAATCGCTGTCTTGTCTTGTTTTTATTTACAGGAGAGAAGGACAGGGGAAGGTTGAAGCTCTTTTCAGACAGCAGTGTGGAAAAGTTGCCAAATTAAGATATTTTACCCTGTTCTGTGCCACTCCTGAAAATTACTGCCACAGCCTCCAAAGCCATGAGACATTTGTTGAGGAAAGGTCCTGGAATGCAGCAGTTCAGAACTTGTTATAAGCCCAAAGAGGGATAACATCAGGCTTGCTAGAAAATTATTATTCTCAAATCCACCCAACACTTTTGCATGGCTTTGCCGGGAGCTAGAAAACAAGTGCCCAAGCACAGAAGAGGTGGTAATATAGTGTAAGAGTACAGCTAAGTGCTTACTGCTTTAGTTTGATGTTTTAAGACTTACCCCGGGCAAGAGTGCATGTTACCCAGTAGGTACCAAATATGTGTCTTCAAATAGGTGGACATGTACCATTCAGAGACACCAGAGGATGTTAAACTGCACATTATCATTTCGCTCTATTGCCCATTATTTCTTTTCAGTTGTAATTGTGCAATAAAGACATCAGACAACATAAGTGCAAACGGGTCTAAGTTGGGTGATATTAAAATAAAGAAGTAAACAACAGCTTTACGGGAAAACAATGTTATTGATTGTAAAAGTTACCCAATTAGTGCTTCAATTAAGTAATGTGAGATGAATTAGTGAAAATGGAAAAGGATGGAATGTAGTGACAGAAAGGTACCAGTAACAAAACTGTGAAATGAAGACATATCTGAAAACATGAGTGCAAAAGAGTAAGATGGATAATGCAAAAATAGGCCAAGAAAAAGCTTGAGCTGGGGATGCTTTAAAATAGGTAGAGCATGTTACTTTAAAGTTATGTAACAAAACAGGAGAGCTTCACCTATAGTTCCAAGTCACAGTTGATAAATATGGGTAAGGAATATCCAAGGCCATGAAGGTTGCAGAAATTGGGGATAAAATAATTGTTTATTTCTGACAGAAACAAACTACCTTCTGGTTGAAAATGTATAATTGTGCTACATTCAAATCACACATTTATGAGGACTATGGTTAGCAGCTCCTCAGCTCTACTTGTAGGATGAATTGAGACAGCCACCTTAATACATTGCTGGACAACATTCATAGCCTTGTTTTCCAGGCTAAAACCAATGGCAATTGGTAAACGTAGCTATTTATGGAGGTTGTCATGGAAAACACTTCTCTATAGTCATAAAACCTAGTTTAATCATCATTGACAGGACTTTATGAGTCTTACATGTAGCGTTTTTATGTATCTATATGTACAGAGTGTGATTTGACTAGTTGCCGGACCACAGCAACTTGTGAACGCATCTTGGAAAAGCCCAGACTCAAGTTTTGACTCTTATGCATGATCTTGATCCGTTTTCTGCCAGTCATCACCAGTCTGAGCCGATTTGGCATATGTACTCTGGCAGATGTATGCTACATTGACTTGACCAATGTTCCAATCCGTTGCACTTCACATGCGCTTCTGTGATATTGATTTAACAATGTTATGCAAAAACTGCATATATGTGAGATGAATCCTCTGTGGTTTTGACCGGTCCAGGCCCCACCAGAGCTTAAGTATAGACGGGCACAACAGCTTCACCTCCAGGAGACCGATGATTAACATATGTTTGTCTTTTTTATCAATAAAAGTTGTAACTGCATACTTCTTTCATTGTTTTATATGGCGTTTTCTTTGACTGGGATTTAACCATTTTAATGCCAGGGCTCTCCTCCCCAACTCCTACAAATGTTCCATCAACACATGCCCCCTCCCCCCCTCCCGAAACTATTTTGCTAGGGCACAGTCGCTGAATCCTGACTTTAGAACCGCCCAAGACAATTGTGATTGGTTTAAAGAAATACAGCGTGCACCCCCCCCCCCCCCCCCCCCCCCCCCCCATTTCCAGAATACTTCCAACGAAGTGTGGAGATAGTCTCGCGATGCCAGACCTAGCTTTGGCATGACGCAGTTCTTCAAACTATCCAATGTATTTTCTGTGCTGGTCGGTTCAACTGAAAATATCTTTAAGGACAACCTTCAATGGGTGAGTTTCTTGAAAATGTTAAACACCAAATTGTTACTATCTACATATCTACACATTAAAAATCTGAAGTAGTGAAAAATATTTGTCTTTTTGCTATGTTGATAAAATGTAAAAAAAATCTTTGTAAAAAAAAATGGCCCACTCCCGCTTCTCTAACCTCCTCTGCATGCAGTGGGCGTGGAGCATGCTTAATAGCGATCCATATCCGAGCCATTGAATTGAGGGACCTCATTCTTGTTGGATTGACATTAATTTTGTTCATCTGAATTTTCGTTGAGTCATGTTCAACCAACAAGAATGAATCATTTAATGAACATTAACACGATTTATTCATGTATTGCGAACATATTTTAAGTTTGCTCATCAAACACATGCCCTAGTTGATTTTTTTGGGCGGGTTTCCCATACAAAGATTAAGCCAAGTCCTAGACAAAAATAACAACAATGCGATTTAGACTAGAACTGTGTTTAATCCCTGTAGGGGAAACTGGGCCATAGTGTCTTAAATAACCTAAACCACCAGGAGTTAGGGCCATGGGAATTAATTGATATATGCAAAACATTTTAGGAACACTCACATTCGCAGTATATGCAGTAGACACAGCATCTGATACCCCCTTTCCACCAACACGAACCTAGAGCCAGTTCTGTGCCGGCGCTGGAGCCAGTTTACCGTGGGTTCAATTTGCAAGCCTTGGAAGAACCGTTTGCTTTTCCACTGGCTAGAGTACCACGTCATGACGTCATTATATATGTCAGTATATGTCTCTGCTTTCGCAGCAACGCAAGCCTCAACTGCAACGCACAACAACAATGGCGGACTAGCCATTAGCAAGCCACTCTAGTTAACTGAAATCGCGTTTTCAACTTCCAGTGCCTCTTCGCCGTCCTTTATTTATTTAAAGACTTGCCTGGCGGCCTCCTTTTTCAAAGCGACGCCCCCTTGCACTTTTTCATTTTTGGCAGAGCACATCATGTAGCCTATCTGATGTGGTAGATTGTTTAACTTTTGCCAAAGTGGAGCGCTCATCAATGTCACTTCTTTATCAGCTGGCCAATCAAAAACTATGAAAGGCGTTACTAAAAGTGGTGCTCGGTCTTACACCAGTAAAAAGTTGGAGCCAGCTTGGAACCCGTTTTCCATCCATAGAAGAAATACCAGCGAGAGGAAGAAATGTGGCCCATTCTGGCATAGACAACGACAGAGCCTGTAAAGGTTAATGCCCGCCATGCATGAAACAGCAGGCCATTGGAGGCCACCGTGCTCGGAAAACACCATTCCAAGAATTTGCATCAGTCTGCATGCGTAGTGGCTCTATGTTGCTGATTGATGCGATACTTTGGATAATTACCTTCCTCTGCGGGCGATAGTTTTAATGACACGAGTCATCAGAACATGCCATTGTGGATGGATGACAGAGGAGGAGGAAGCAAGTATAAGGAAGGAAAAAAAGGAGGAGAGATATCAGCGCGGTCGAGCATTGAAAGAATTGTTGGCCGTAGCATCGTAGCCCATTAGGTGGGCTCTAGTTGATGCTTGGCCTCACACGGTCCATATCTCGATAATAACTGGAGACCACCACGCACCCTCCTTTCCTCTGTCTAACTGGCCAGCTTCGACTAGGTCCATTTGGCGCCCTGTGATGCCTTCAGCCCAATTCTAATTCAGGGGAAAACAAGTGGCCTTGAAATAACAAGGCCTAAATGTACCCCTTCCTAATGTTGAGGCTTCATCCCTCCCTATTCCACCAGCCAATTCCTGAAAGCAAGGCAGGAATGGACAATAGTCTTGGCCAATAAGATGGAGAAAGGTCTGCTCAGATCCCACCCATGTTTATTGGTTGCCTGATTGGTTAGGAGTGCGGGGTCACTCAAACTCTCATGGATACGGCCAACAATGATGGCAAAACTAATTTGGACATTTGCTGAACCATGAAATGTAGGCAAGTATTGCTAAATGAGCAATTAATCCAGGCGAGATAGCATGTACCTGGAAAATGCTTTCATCAGGGATAGGAAAAGAGCCGGAAAATGGCATAGCTCTTACAAATATCATTCATACGTACTCAAAAACAAATGACTAAATACATACAAGCCTAAAAGGTAATATAAGGTTCTCAAATGTCTTTTATCCCAAACACAGTGCAAAATATAGACACACTTAAAACCTCTGTCATATATTTGAGCAGTGTTTTGCCATTTTTCTTCTTTCGAGACTCCAGACTAATTGCCTGATGACTTTAGCACTGCCATCCCTGTGGGCCCTAATTGTAATGTATTGTTGAGGAGGATTTCAGGGCTCCCCTGGTAGTCTTATTTATTTTTTCCATTTATCAGTCTTGTTAAATATAGTCAATACCACTGTCAAAGTAAATTGCGGACTGCACTATTCCACCTCTAAACGAAACCAGGACATAGAGCAGGTGCCAAAAGGAGTTTAAAAGTCCAACCACTGGTGTACAGATCTTAGAGAGAGCTACAAAGAACAAATGAAACAGCTGGACTGCCTTTTTGTATTTTGTTCACCTACTCTCAATCAAGAATGCATAGTATATAATCCCACTGGCACGTTACTAAAAAAAAAAACATTTTTTTCCACTCCCTCCTTTTTCTGTATCTTTTTCACTTTTTTATACTCTTAGGTTTCTCAGGCAATGCAAAAATAAATGTGTGACTAGATTTAAATGTATTCTAGTCCTAAGAGATCACAAGGATAAAGCCCCACTCCAGTAATGTGATCAAGTGTTTCTGCAGTTATCTAATCATTCAAATGTTTTTACTTTGACTGAACATGCATACATAAAGTTGTATGCAAAGGTTTGGGCACCCTTTGACAAATAACTTATTTTGGTGATATTTTAATTGAAAAGATGTAAACACAGTCTCTCCAGCAGATGAAAAAAAACAATATTTTCAGGAAACATTACTGCATTGTTATGTTTTATGTGATAACTGATAAAAATGTAAAAATAAATTGTGGCATGTGCAAAAGTTTGGGCACCCTAATGCCGGCTTTACACTACATGATTTCAGCCCGATTTTCTGCTTGCCAACAAGGTTTTGAAAATCGCAGACAAAAGCCTCAGATCGGAGGCATATCGTAGCGCGCTCTTGTGAGCAACAATTGTGTAGTGTGTAAGGAAACCAATCACTGAATCTCCCCCCTCTTTGGTTAAGATCAAAGGAACAGGCCCAAATGGCCATGGCAAACACTCCAGTGGGGAATGTATGTTTCTCTCACAAAGAATTATAAATCTTGACTTTATTCAGCAGCATACAGTTGCAACTCTAAGGATTAATAAATTGGGATTAAGAAATTGTTGCCTAAAGAAGATTCAATGAAATTATTGGACATTGACAATGAGAAGAAATTGTAATATCAATTGTTTGTATTTCTAATAATTATTTATTGAGTGTTGTTTGTCTAAGTGAACCATCATAGCTAGCATAGTTATGTTTGGTATTGAAATGGTCACAATTATATGTTATAAGATTTGCAGAGATTATATAGAACATACTCCAAGTGTATAAGCGTAAATAGAAACAAACATTATAAAGTAAACTGATTTTCTTATCAGGAAAGAATTTCACACCTCTGCCCCATTAGCATGCAGCCAATCAAATGATCAGGACACCTTCCCTTGACACCATCTTCCTAAACAGAGCATGCATAGCTTTCTCAAGCAGGAAGCTGTGCTTTTAAAACATCCGCAAGTAACCTGGGAGGCCACTTAGTTTTTACCACGGATTAACTAAACCGCCCCCCTCCCCACACCCCCTCTTTCCTTGAACCACGTGGTCCACTAGCAACCTTCAGAACAAAGGAATTAGGTTTTTGACATTATAGACGGAAAACTCCTTGCCACACTTTCGAACCTAAATTCACCACTTCAGAGCAAATAAACCTTTATTCAAACCACATTCGGGACTTCACAACTTCCAACGTTATTCGAAATGATTCAAAGCTTTTAACCAAATCTAGTGCCTAGACAGGTTTAGTAACTGCTGTTTTGTGCTTAGAATAATCTGTCAATTTTATGTTTAACTAGAATGTATGTTTAGCAACTAACCATAGTGTTAAATATCTACTAACCAGTAATAGTTTATTAATGTTATCATTGAGTCATTCTTTGCAGTAACGTAATTATCATGCTTTCTTTAGATTACTAAATAAATAAAATTGCTTTGCATTTAAACACAGCCGTGTCGCTTTGTTTTCATACAGTCATTTATTCACGTAACATAAGACTTCACTACTTCAGAATTTAGATCAAAACGTTTAACCAGGCTATTACAATAATAAATTGAGACTGTAAATGAGACTGTAAGACTAAAACAAGGGTGAGGAGTTGTAACACCACTTCTCGAGCGTGTTTTAGTGACTAAACGTAGTTTTGAGACCAGTCTGCGATTCCTCCTTCTGAAACGTTTTGTAATGTGTGACCCTTCGTCTCCGAGCAGTAATGTAATGTGAACACCACAACTTCAAGATACCCGATTACAAAACAGATCAATCGTGTAGTGTGTGCAGTCCCGCGATCTAACGACTTTTAAAGTCATGGTTTGTAGGAAGCATAAGAGTGCCTAAATCTTAGATTATTTTTACAAGGTCTCAGACCTTAATCAGATTGTTAGGCCTGAGGCATGTAAACAATTGTCATTAGGAAATGTCAGCTGGTGCCAATTTCAAAGCTTTACAAATACTCTAGCTACGTTCGAATTCTTAATTTTGCTCAGGAACGTTCCTAACTGAGTGAAATGACCCAGAAGTATCTGAGTGGCAGCCATGATAAGTGCTGTTCAAATTGTCTAAGTGCTGAGGAAAGGTGCTTCATAGCTTCCTAACTTGTGCACAATAGCATATGATACACTGGACCAACCTTTACGAAAGGAAAGAAGCAAATGCCGCCCCACAATTCCTTGTGGCAGCAATATTTAAAGTGATACACCATTAAGCTGTCGATCGACATGATTGACAAGGGATGCAGATCATGTAGCCTAGTTGTTTATTAAGCATTTTCCATCTTTTGTTGTGCCCTAACTGGATAATATGCTTATATGTTTCCAAATGCCAACATGTTAGAAACTTAAGAATTAGAATGTGTAACTATCGTAGCAGATTTGTATGGATAACATAAATGCATAACTTGCATACATTTAACGATTTGGCTTCATGCAATCATATTAATTGGGATTCATGCGTGGCGATAAATATGAGTTGACGGGGATGAGGACGTGAGCAACCATTCTCAATGTGGTATATTTCGTTTCACTTTTGTGACAGGTAGCCTATATTCCCTTTTTAATTCCAACCTTGGTAATAAAGTAGGTTAATATATTTATCCGTCTTGCCCACGTTTATATATAGGCTATGAAACAACACGGTGACAACGCACGAGCTAAGTATTTAAGATTCGCTTTTTCTAGGCTATAGTTCATCTTCGGGACATTGTAGTTTCTCCACAACCGACCCACAAAAGCGCCGTGGCGTGATTACGTAGCCTAGTGTAGTCGGATTCCCATAGCAACGCGATTGTCTTTTCCTAAGTCCTTATGAATTGTCCTTCATATCTTTCCTTAACCTTATGACGTTTTCCCTCGGGGTTAAGGAAAAGTACATACTGAAAATAATTAGGACGTACTTTATTGGACAATTCAGATCCAGCCCATACTGAGAAAAGGCAGCGTCAAAGGCGTTCGTTCACGAGGGATGAACTGCAGGCTAACACTCATGATTAATTTGAACTGCTAGCTAACACTGGCTTTTCTTCAACTTTGAATTTGAACCATTTCTGTTCAATAACCCATATGCAATGTATTGGGGATAGCCTGCAGATACACATACATAACATCCGGTGGGGAGGAGTCTGTTTATTCTGGGTACAATGGCTTGACATCACTAGAGTGATTTTTAACTTTTGGACATCTGTGCAGTGCTCAAGTCCTTTTGACAAAGTAAAATTTTCATACAAAGCCCACTTCATGATGCTACGACAGATGTGCGCACAGGCCTTATGGAATTTCAAGAGTTGACCTTTATTTGACTGCAATTAAAATCTAGGGCATTGAGTAAATGTGTTCTCTCTTTTGCATGCAGGTCAAAGAATCACCCACCCCTCGGTTCCTCTCCTGTGGTTTTACTGCGATACTTGGAGGGAAGAAAGGGGAAGGGGAACTTAATGGGCATTGGCATTTTATTGGGCACGTATGTCCCAGGTGCTGGGAAACACAGTTAATTGCACAGCTGTTTCTGCTGGGGCTGACACTGCAGTCATAATCCCTGCCTGAGTGTTAGGGGAGACACTCAAATAATGATAAAGCGCTACCACAACAATAACATACACAGTGATGTTATAGTCAACAGATAGTAAAGGTATCAGGGTTCAAAGGTCAGGAGAAGGTGAAAATGTTTTTGGAATATTTCATACAATGGGCAAAACTCAACGATTAGTTGTATCGGTAGATCGAGAAAAGTTCAGTGTTATGAAAGCCGTTTGCTCCCCAAAATCGCCATTTCCCACCCATCACACTACTGGCTAGTAGACACCTATGTCCTACAGAAGCGTTAGCTGAGCAGTCTACCCGAATACCAATTTTACCATTGTAATGTGCATTGTATTGTCCAATTTCATGAAGTTCACAAGGTTATTACATCCATTAGTTTACAACAGATGCTGAGGCTGAATTGCTAACTATCCTTGAGCCAAGCTGGACCCTCTGCCTGGACAGAGAGAGACGCCTTTCTGGCCACAATCGCCATCCAGACTCACGACCCATTCTCAGCATATGCCGCCTTTTCTCTCTCACTCACTCTTACCTCCATGTTTCTCTCTTTATTCTACTTCTGAAGTCAACCGCTTTTATTTCACAGAAGTTGGAAAGAAATGTAAGGAGTTAAACAGCTTATATAGACATGGAAAATTTAACTGCTAATATGTATTTGCAATTAAAAGCAAGCTATTGGCAATTCAAATGTCAAAAGTAGTGTTAATAATTAAATCTTCGGGCCCTCATTGTGCATTTGACTTTTTGCCAACCCAAATTGTATGTGTGTGTGTGTGTGTGTGTGTATGTATGTATGTATGTACGTACATATATATATATATTCATACACGTACTGTATATAATGTGTGAAATGCATTTCTAATTATTACACATTTTCAACCATGTTTTGGTTGAATAGTGACATTTAGGGACAAGAAAGGGATTACAGAAAATAAACTTTATAAAATATATAAAATAGTGTATATTTTGATACAATTTGACTGTAATTTTAGTAGATAAACTAACAAACACTAAAAAGAAGAAGACGAAGAAGAGAAAGAAGCTGATGCTACACAAGTTAGAGGTATGCTAATTGATTTGCTAAAGTTATTGTTATTCATAGTTCCACTGCAGAACTGCCCTATGTGACTGGTCCAAGTAGGCATTTATATACAGTACCTTGCCTTCCTGGATGCTCTGTGACAAACTTGTGCCACCAGAAGAGAGGGATCAAGTTTGGTCAGTTCATGGGGTCATATGGGTCAATGTGGCCTGTTGGAGCCATTTATGGAAAATAAGGAATAATTTATGAGCCTGATTAATGTAAAACATTTTGTAGTTTATTGCCCAGTGGGCTCAATGTAAGATGTGGTTTTGGCCGTTCCCAGTTAATTTCGAGGTTGTGATGCTTACCTGTGCTACACCTGTGTCAGGTTTGATGGGAAATATAGATGGCTGCCGCCATACAGTCATTGTGTTTTGATTTGCCAATCGCAGTAGATCGGATATGGCTGAGGACGTGGTGCAAATAAGTTTTCAAGCATAATCTGTTTGTCTATGAAGGATTAGAGCAGTGATATTTTTGTGTTTGTTTTACGTAGAACTAGCGCTACCTTTTGATTTAATGTGTCCAGAATTTGCGCTCTTGAGTTGAATGGGACAGGTGCTAGATAGTGTGAATCATCTATGGCTTTAAGCCTTCTGTACAAACACATTCATCATTCCACACCCCTGCTGTACTATCCCTCGGACCCGACGCGTTCATATGACATCCCACCAACAACTGAACCGCGAGTACACCTTATCGCCCCTTCTTCACCGCGCACTGTTTTTGCTGCCCCAATAACGCGCTTAAGCCCGTGCAGAGTGTCCTGACCCGAGCTCGAAAATCGCAGCATTTACATGGCCTTCCATCACTCCCATCAAGTGAGAGAATGGTTTGAGGCCCGTCCACAGCTGGTCATTCCTCCCTCCACATTCTCCATTTTTACATTGAAGAGTTCTTCTCAACCTGGAGATGGATGGTGTACGACCATCATCCTCATAACCATATGTCACTGATTGATGCCATGAATGCAGGCTGTCTTGACATCTATTTTCATAACAAGGCAAAGTGATTTTTTTATTATTTTTCTTTTATTCTTCTTCTGGAAATGACGTATATTTTGGTTCTGAAATAATTCTGAAATAGCTGTCATATTAGCACAGTAGTTGGTATGTTCATCAAACACTTTTTTTTTTACCATTGCATGTATAGTATGTTACAATAAAAAACAATTGGGTACATATATTTATTTTCTGTGGAAGTTGGTTTCTCCTAACTTGTCAGCTGTCTCATTCAAAATTGCCAGTTGTTCAAAGTACAAAGCTTGTAGTTTGTAAATTGATGGTTGTAGTCAGTATTTAGTGTCAGTAGTTAATAGCTGTTCAAACGGTCTTGTAATTTGTTGATAATGGTTTACTGTTTGGTGAATATATCTGGTTTTGAAAAGTCATTTTAGTTTTGAGTGTCTTAGAGCATTTTGAAAGAAATATATATTGTTATGGTAGACTGTTAGTATGGTGATTTCAGTTATGAAAACACATTCTTCTCATTAGATGAGGAGTTGTTCTGTTTTGATGAACTATTTTCAGGTTTGGTTAGGTTAGTGCATTTTACAAAAGATATTTAACGTTTAGGCTAGTGAGTTTTTGTTTTGATGACTGTGTTATTGTTTTGATAAAATGCTTTCTGTTTCAAAACAGTGGGTTAAGCAATTGAGAAAAACTGTAAATGGTATTAAGGGCAAAACAGCGCAACAGTGTGACTATAGGTCTGGCATCGCAAGACTAAGACAAAAGAGTCCATATTAACGTGTTTGCTTAATAATCACATTTCACTTCACAATACTAACCTATAAAACAAACGCACAAGATTTATCGAAAATACACATTTCGACAACATTTACACATATGAAGACACAACCTAAGAAAAAGAAAATACACTCTTGAGATGTACAGTTTTATGGGGAAATTTATGTGTGTGTGTGTGCTTGATCCTTCAGCAATCTACCCACTCTCTTGCACAGGGACACAAGATTTTTGCCAAATAAAAACCCAGGGTAGAGGGGTTCATTCAGTGAATGTAGAGTGGAAAGTATCTTGGAAGAGACTGTAAAAAGAGTGTCACCAGGCCAGTCCAGATACACTTTATCTGGAGGGGCCAGAGGGGGTCACAGCTAGAACAGTCCTCACTATCAAACAGCATATATACTGTTTTATTATTGGGACACTTTTATCACACTAGAACAAAGTGTCACATTAAACATCGGTGTTACAATCAGGAAAACTAAAGTTTGGTCGAAGGTTTTGGTCAAATCACCCAAGCAACATAATAAGAATCTTGATAGGAATCGCTCACTTACCTTTATTAATCACGTGCCACAATCTGCTATTTCACCGACGACCTTCCTGAGCGGAAAGTCACTCAGAACTTATGCAGCCGTCTTGGATTTGACATTTGCTGTTTTTCTATTCCACTAAGAAAATCCAGTTTTTTCCCAACATGACCCTGTTACCCTGTGCAGTGCTTTCATACATGGGGAAACTCAGTCTGATTATGAATTGCAGGGTCATTTTTGATTGATGCAATGCTGAGACTGGCAGCCATCTTGACTTTAACCATTTTTTATCAGTTTAGCAGCTGCACAGGGAAGTGTCGTAATGCCATAAATCCAGCAGGGGGAGACTCCATGATTTCAAATGTGACAGTTCTGATGGTCACATTTAAATAAAGACATTTATGATAGTAATGATGTACAGTACGGTTTGAACCCACATTATATTGTTCTTCCCTTAGCTTTAGAAATACACACAGCATGAACCTGTTGAGCTATTACCCAGCTCTGCAATTGTTTCAATTTACAGTATAATTACATTTCATTAAAGAAAGACTTATCGTGTATTATACTAGATACTTAATCTACAAAGATTCCAGTAACTTTAAAATGTAATTATGACATTCAATAATAAACATTTAGAGTCCTCCTATAGAGTTCCTATGACAATGGTACTGTATACACAAAAGGTATTTTTCCAAAGGAAATTGCTGTCAAACGTATTAAGTGAAAAATCTTGTCTGTATGAGCTTTGATATAGCTCAGTGCGTTACCGCCCAAGCATTAATTCTTGCGTTGTGCCTCTGAGTACATTTGCATCGCAGGTTTGAGTCCTGCATCAACTGCTCTGTTCAAATGTTGGGTAGGAGGAGTCTGGTGGCCATGAAAGGTGGGGGTTATGCAAATGAGTGTAATAGAGAAGCTGAGATTTCAATGGAGACAGGCCAACTGTATTATTAAAGTATGTTCTCTATATTAATCTTAATATAATAGTAGCTTATTATTATGAAAAGTTTAATTGATTTTGCGTGTACATACATTTCAATGAATAGCTTTGTAAAACCACTGCTTTTCATTGCCACCAATCTTCAAAAGCCCCTGTTCTACTGTCCAACCCCACCAACTGCACAGTTAAGGTGGGACTCCAACCCACGATGCAATGTCCTCATAGGTACAATGCAGGAATAACTGCTGGGGGTAATGCCAGCATCAACCCATTGAGCTAACCAGGAGCTCTCCTGACAGCTGATGTTTTAGTATGGTTTATTTAAACTGATGGACCGTGGATCATTTTGCAACATAAAGGAGCAGGATTTTAAACAGTAGCTAGGTTTTGACAGCATTAACCTACTGAGCTACTCGGGACTTCCTCCAGCAGTGATGAATTTTGTAACAGAAAACTCTATCTTACAAATTAGACAACAAATAACAAACGGTTCATTGTGGTCTACTTTTTAGTTTTAATTAAAGACGAACTAGAGTGCTCTTTTTAAACTGAGTGACCATTGCACCTTTTGCAACATAAAGAAATGGGATTCAAACATATGCCATACCCAAACATGTTTGGTCACCACAGAATTAACCTACTGAGCTACTTGAAAACTCCGCTCACAGTGTTCTCGTTCAGGATATTTAAACATGGAAATGTAGTAAAGTTATGTAACTTAAGAAATAACAGGATTTGAACCTGTGCGCATTTTATCTGGTATCAAGAGATGTGCACGACAATTGAGCTATGGCGGAGCTTGGATCACCGGCAGTTAGTTGAAGCCCAATAAAAAATGACTTACAGTCTCATCTCTACCTTTTCTTTCAACAACTATCAGCACATTGATTCTAGTATTGTAAGAATTCAATCCAGACAATAAATAACAAACAGTTCATAGTGGCCTATTTTTGTTTTTGTTTTAACAAATAAATTGGCATAATGAAAAATATGTTTACAGGACAACGTACAGTTTTCAAAAAAGAGGAAATAATAGCTCATTTTAAAACATTTGCTTAATAAAACATGAAATTTTAAAAATTTAAATCAAAGAGAAGAATTAAGTAAGTGGGAAATGTCCATACATACATGTACATATCCTCCAGCAGAGGGAGACTCAATCTTTTCAAGGTGATTCTCTATTAGATAAAAATTTGATAGACCTACAAAATAAATTTATAAAGATAGTTGCCCTGTATTGTGTTTATTTAGCTTCTCCTTTTACTTTTGTTTGCTTACTATAAATGAGCCCCTCTCCTTTCAAATGCGTTCTTGTGATTAAATCAGATAATTTTTTAACAGAGATTTCACATCAATTGATCATGTTCAGAGTAAATGTTCAGCATTGTGATTCTGTAAAATAAAGGTTTAAAGGAAATATAACATCTCCTACAAACTGAAAAAATTATAAAACATGAGTTCTTTAAAACAAAGAAGAAGAAAATTATTAGAAAATGATTAGAAATTATAAGATATATACAGCATGATAGCCAAACACGATATAACACACCCAAATAAATAAATGTCTAAATAGCTCTCATATTTTGTTTTCTGGTTTTACAAGCTGAAAATGATTTGATAAATAAATCCCAGATGCTTAAAAACTCAGCACAGATTGAAATGTGGGTCCATTTTGGTTTTGAGCAGAGGAATATCTTTTTATGAACAAAGATTTGTTCAAACCCAATAGAAACCTCCAACAAATGGTTACAGTTACAGTTACAGAATTTTTTTTGTGTTGCAGCAGCCCAGGATCTTCTGTGCGTTATTTACTGCTGGTCCTAGGTCAGGCTCGTGGACTGGTTAGCTTGTGGAGAATGACAGCAGGCAGATTGCAGTACTTAATTATTCACAGAATGAAACAAAGCAGCTCAATCTAACAAACTGGAAATCTACAATCATATTACAGTTTTTCTCCATCGCTTAGTTGCATTTCCTGAAACTCTAACCTCAAAAGACTCAAAATTCAAAGTATTTGCATCAAAACTGGACAGACTGTGTACATAGTATTGTTGTCAATGTAGAAGATTTCATGGACACGCAAATATGAGAAAAAAACAAGTTTATTATACTGTATCTGCTTGTGAGTATTTAGTGTTCACAGTTGGCACCTGTGGGATGGAATTGACAGCATGTGTTCTCTGTTTCTCTTCAATTGTGAAAAGGGAAGTTGCTCACTCCAATCACCCATCATGCTGGCCTTCTCTTATGTACAAACACAATGCTCATTGTACATAGTATTTTGCATGCAATGATTTACCAACTGTGTCAATGCAAGTGGGAAATGTATACAGTCGATTGAGAAAAATACAATCTGTTTTGACTGGTTGAATGAGAATTGCATCTACATAATGACAATTGAGTTTAGTGTTTTGCATTTTGTGTGAACACAATGAGAACTGAAATAGTGTAGTGGCCAATTGCATCAATGGTGTGGGGTTTTGAGGCACTGTTTAGAGAATGAGGTTACAGATTTGGTAATTGCGTCGAAGCGACTGAGAAAAAACGTAACGTGATATGTCTGGTTCAAGACCCCGTAGTGGCTTAGTTTGTTTTCACATAAAGATTCCTACATGTGATTCATCATGTTCTATGTCTGGGGTCTAATTAATTTGACACAACTGTGTCTAAAAAGATTTCAAGATTTAAACTACTTCTCTTCAGTCTGTTCTATGGTACCGTCATAATTAACCTGGTTAGAAAAAAAAAAAGTGAAGTTCTGGTGCCACCATGTGGGTCTGTCCAGGCTCTCATCGAGAGTCTTTGAGAAGACGCAGGGACGTCACCGTGTGGTTAAGCACCGTGTTTCTGGCCTTTTCAAATCCACATCCCCTGAATTTGCGTGGAAGGAAAGATTAAAAAGTTGTATTTAATATATATATATATTAAATACAACTTTTTCACCTTGTTTTCTTTTTTCTTCCATTCCAAGCAAATTCAGGGGATTACAGGGGGATTACAACAAATTCAGGGGATACACACACACACACATATATATATATATATATATATTTCACATCCTTAAGATTCCTTTAGGTTCTTCATGTCACACACTACACGAGGACATCAGAAAGGAAGATTTAAACCCACTTTTTTCGCCGTCAACTTGACAGCTTATCTTGGCGTACATACCTTTTGGTGCTTTAAAATCGGGTTAATATGGTCGATTCACAGATTCAAACAAATGTTTTTAACCAGCAAATTTAGAGATTGATACGTATAGGAAGAACTTCTTAGGTATTCTTGCACTTAAGGCTAATATATTGTTCACTCTTGAAGGGAGCAAAGTACACCACTCATCATGCTAACTTAAGAGGAAATAATTGCTCATATTAAGACAATAACATGTTCATAAAACGTTAAATCTTTTATTTATATATATATATATATATATATATATATATATATATATATATATATATATATATATATATAAGAAAAGCATGGATGAAGCAAGTAGGAAATGTACACCATACTCTCCAGCAGAGGGAGACAATCTTTTCAATGGGATTCTCTATTGGATTATAATTGAGACCTAAAAAAAACAAAAAAAAAACAATGGTAGTTGCCCTGTATTGCATTTATTTAGCTTTTACTTTGACTTTTACTCACTTACTGTACCTATAAATGAGCCCCTCTCCTGTCAAATGTGTCCTTGTGGTTGAATCAGATGTATGTTTGATGCCTGTCGTACAATGTTGTAATAAAGAGATTTCAGATTAGTGATCTAGTTTAGAGTAAATGCTATATATGTCGGCAAAGAAACAAAGTTCAAAGGAAAGAGAAGAACAGGGACAAACTCAGTCCCTATTAATATCTCCTTATTCCAGAATCTGGCAACACAGTGAAAGAACCAGAGTGAATATTTTATGCTCTAACTTACGCCCAGTGTCCACACTCCCCACCTTTACGGTCTCAATTGCTTTATTTTACTTTATTGTCTTACTGTTATGTATATTTGAAATTGAGATTTTAAAATTGTATCATTCTACTAATTGGTGGCCACCTTGTCCTAAGTATTTCACTGTTCAGATTGACCCTGTGTTAGACTGTGCCTTTGATAAATAAAACACTTTGCTTTCCCATTGTTTTATAACACAAAGTCAAAGTTTATTGGGGAGAAAATTATTAGAAATAATAAGATATAAAGGCATGACAGTCAAGCAACAATATAAAACGACGAAATAAAAACATGTCTAAATAGTTCTCATATTTTCCAGTTTTTATTAATGATAAATCAATAATTTATTCAATTTACAAACAATTGAACAATGTGTGTGTTAATACTATAACAATAGTTAAAGTCTTCCATGACATTTTTTTTTAATCAGACAGCCCTCTCCTCTCTTGTGGAGCTATTGCTAATCTCAGCTATTATCTCCACTAAACAGTATTAAGGACAAAACAGCACAACAAAGTGTGGAAATAGGTCTTGTACTTGATTACTTAATTTCCTTTCATTCCTACATCTGCTTACGACTAAGTGGGTACACCTCAAATTTATCCCCATCTGGCATACTCTCTGTGCTTTTTTACAGTTCAATTCCACCTTGAGAAATACACAGCACTGTCCTTCGGTTCTCCTACTTTAGTGAAATCAAGAGAAGAACGACTATTCTCATTTCCACTCACACTGAAACAGTCTTAAAATGGATCCTCAAATTTTTTTTAATATAGCCTACAAAGGTCCTATTGTAAGAAAGTTATGAGGACACAAGGAAAAGCATGCACCGCATGTTGGAACGTCATATGTAGGACTGTTAGCGTGATAGTTTACATATCTAAACACAATGTAGTATCTAGTTTGCTGTCTGATTCAGTCCAACAAGTACCTTGTGTTAGAGTTCCCCCTGTAGGGCATGAGGGATATAACCGCCATCAGGTAGATAGTTGTTTTTGTGAAGCTCTGCATGCATCATGCATACATTTGGGTATATATATATATATATATGGGTGTTTCACTCTGGTGTCTGCTCCTGTGTGTAGGATTAGGGTATATATATATATATATATATATATATATATATATATATATATATATATATATATATATATAAAAATATAGGAATAGGCTCCAGACAATTCTCCCCGCGCACCCTGCAATGGATGGATAGATGGATGGATAAAAAATAAAAATATAATTTCTCCTTTGGTTCTAAGTCATTCACTTTGAAATATACTCTCATCAACAGGATAGGAGGGTACAAATGTATTCCTATCAAACACTTGTAAAAGCAGACTGTTAAGACAAATACGATTTTTTTTATCATTATCTTTAATTACAGCCAGCTTTCTGTAGTAATAAATAACATTAGTGACCATTTGTTTACTTTATTTCATTGTTTAAGCTGTAATGTTTACAGAAATACAACAGCAGGGATGTGTATTAGATCAAAAAACAGGAACATGTTGAGAATCTTTTCATATTACTCACATTTACATAATAGTTATAATAGTATAATGTAAATTCCACAACTTAATTAATACTGTTATATTATTGGTTGAGAGAATCTTTTCATATTACTCACATTAGTTATAATAGTATAATGTAAATTCCACAACTTAATTAATACTGTTATTATTGGTATATTCGTTTAGCAGGGAAGTGAACATCATGAAATCTGTTTGAGTTATTTACAATGCCGAGTATCTGCATATTTAAGCATCAGAGACCCTCTTACTTTGGAACGTTTGTTCAGCTCTCCAAGGTGTCTGTATCACTGTGTTGCCTCACAGCACAGAAATACACTCCGTTGTCTTCAGGCACCAAATTCTTCAAAGTGAAAGATTCTCTCTCAGCTACATTCTTCTCTGCATTGAATTTGTCTTTGCTATACTTTCCATAGTCAGGATCTCCAGCGGTTGCTGTATATACTATTTGTTTTATTCCTTCCCATGGCAGCTGTCTGTACCAGTATATTTGGTAATATCCTGCTCCTTTAGTATGACTACAGTCCATTTTAGCAGAATCATCCTCGTCTCTCCAGAGTATAGTGGTCTGGGTGACATCATTCCCCTTAGCATGAACTTTGGAATGAAACAAAATATATTAAAAGGTTAATTTGAGCGCACTGGAATCAAGGTATTAATTTTTTTAAATGTATTTTTAATGGTATAAAATATTACCTGTTGCAAACAGTAACAAACTAATCCATGAAATGACATGCGTATTCATGTTTCTGATATCTAAAAACAAATTTGAATCTTGTTGAATAAAGTAATATAATAGCAAAATAATATGATATACATGTGAGCTGCAGGTATCATCCTTCCTGAGGGGTTGCTCATCAAATGTGTCCTCAGATGAGTTCAAACTGGTGGTAAAACATTGATATTAATCTTACAAGTCTTACTCTCGACTGAGCTGTTGTTCTCTAATAGAGGTTACTCACAGGTGTGCATGAGGAGCCTGCTGGCATGGTCGAATACAATCTCTAATATACTCTGACTGATCAGGGCAGGAGACACAGAGGAGGGTTTTTGTAGAAGAAGGGAGGGAGTCTGCAGCACAGTACACAGCACTGTCTTTTAACGTGAGATTAGAAATGGTAAAGCTGGCGTTGTTACGTCCTTCTCCATCAAAGCTGATTTTGCCTTTCAGTTCCTCCTCAGGATACGGATGATTGACATTGAGGTAACCTAGGAGCGTGAAGGCCCCGAGTCCATCTTGTTTGTACCAGAGGATACGGTCAAAGTTTGGTATGCTGTGTGCACAACTAATCTCCTTATTCAAAGATTCCTCTGGGCGTTTGATGATATAGGGTGGACTCTGGAGGACTTGATGACTGGGAGAAAAACCTGTGGTGAAAGACGGGAGAGTATGATTAACATCAGAGCCATTTAGAGTCTCTACAGAGTTTTGTTTGGAATATATTGACCAGTCACTGCCAATTCACCTGGAGTCGATCTGTGTGTCCTAAGTGTGTGAGCAAGTCTGTCGCAATTTGTTGGGTGTGCCAGTCTGGCGCATATTTGCTGCCGTGGTATCACTCAGACTGAGTGTTGTGTTTGATAGCTGTCGGTCCATTCGTTGTTCGTTCTGTTTTTAATTAATTGGCAACCAATTTGTGTAAAGCGCTTTGAGTCTCGAGAAAAGCGCTAAATACTAAATAATATTAATTATTATTATTATTATATTTTCCTGGCTATTTTCTATTTCCCATTTACCTTTACCGCATGGCAAAAAGAGCAAGGAAATTATGAGAGAAATCATGGTACACTAATGAATGAATAATATCCCTGCTGACAGGTGTAACACACTACTATAATGAGGTGACCAAGGGAGGTTTTAGATGACACCACATGTTCACATGATGATCAAACGATAAATTAAACTGTCTGGGTGGGAGCCAAAAGATTTACACCATATTGGATTTTGAGTCCCCCTACTGGCTGACAAAGAGAGTGCTAGTATTTCCAGATGAGAAAACTCCTTCACTCAGCAGATTTCTCTGGCAATAGCTTTTCTTCTACCTTAATTTATAAACTACAAAGTCCATTGTACTTTTTATTGAACATGTAAATCGTTATTAGATATGGATATGTCTGTTTATAGGTTAGTGGGTAGTGACTTAAAGAATGAGGTCGCGAGTACAAGCGGCTGAAATGTGTTTCCTCCATAGGGTGGCTGGGCTCAGCCTTAGGGATAGGGTAAAGAACTGGGTCATCCGGAGGGAGATCGGAGTAGAGCCGCTGCTCCTTCGCGTCGAAAGGAGCCAGATGAGGTGGTTCGGCATCTTTTTAGGATGCCTCCTGGGCGCCTCCCATTGGAGGTTTTCCTGGCACTGGTAGGAGACCCCGGGGTAGACCCAGAACACGCTGGAGAGACTATATATCTCATCTGGCCTGGGAACGCCTCGGGATCCCCCATGAGGAACTGGAAAGCGTTGCTGGGGATAGGGACGTCTGGACTACCCTTCTTAGCCTGCTGCCACCGCGACCCGGCCCCGGATAAGCGGCAGAAAATGGATGGATGGTTGGATGTTTATAGGTTAGATTGGTGGAATCTGCATTTATTTCTCTACATTTATCTGACCTTTTTATTGTCACTTTCCTGGCAATAATTCATATGAAACTAGCCTCCTCCCTTTTCCTAGATGCCATATTATACATTGCATGCATATTACTGTTATACATTTACTGGCATATATGAGAGACCTTCACAAACAACTTAAACAAAAGAGTTTAAAGTGGAGGATTTCCAGTTGTTGTGTATACAATATTTTTTTATTCTTCTCCTGGTATCTGTCTGTACCAGTACATTTGGTAAAAGAATGCTCCTGTAGTATGACTACAGTTCATTGTAGTGGATTCACCCTTCCTCTCCCACAATATGGGGGTCTGAGTAACTTCATTCCCATATGTAACACCTATAAGCATTAACTATTACCATCAGTTCTCTTTGCCATAATTTTGAGAAGAAGCAGTATTACTTAACAATTAATTACTGAATTTGAACCAACTGTGAACAAAAGGATGTTGTATATCTGTTGTATAGATAAAAACAATACAGAATGTAATGAGATCATGTTTCATCATGATAATGCCTGGTCCTTTGTCTATAAATGAAATCCACTGGTGTAGTTATAGATATTGTATATGACGGAAAGAGTTGGAGTCTCAAAAGTGCGGGTGGGTGTCCTGTGACAAACTGATTTGATGTCATCATCAGCATTTGTTGAATTTAAACTGTAGGTGAGTTTTGGTAGAACTAGAGGTCCCCGTACTGTACTTGAGATAAATCCTTTCCAACTGTAGAATCTATACTGGAGATTTTTGTTCAGCTCTCCAGCATGTCTCTATCACTGTGTTGACTCACAGCACAAAAATACACCCCGTTGTCTTCAGGAACCAACTTCTTCATAGTTAAAGATCCTCTCTCAGCTTGTTTTCTCTGCATTGAATTTGTCTTTAAGATCGGGTGTGCCCAGAGTGGTATTGCCGTAAGCTGAGAGTTGTGCCAAAATTGCTGCCTTGATACACTCCTCAAAAAAATTAAAGGAGCACTTTGAAAGCACATCAGATCTCAATGGGAAAAAAATCATGCTGGATATCTATACTGATATGGGCTGGGTAATGTGTTAGGAACGAAAGGATGCCACATCGTTTGATGGAAATGAAAATTATCAACCTACAGAGGGCTGAAAATCAAAGTAAAAAAATTATGCGGCAGGCTAGTCCATTTTGCTGAAATTCCATTGCAGCAACTCAAAATGGTACTCAGTGCTGTGTATTTCCCCACGTGCTTGTATGCATGCCTGACAATGTCGGGGCATGCTCCTAATGAGACGACGGATGGTGTCCTGGGGAATCTCCTCCCAGATCTGGACCAGGGCATCACTGAGCTCCTGGACAGTCTGAGGTGCAACCTGGCGGCGTCGGATGGAGCGAAACATAATGTCCCAGAGGTGTTCTATTGGATTTAGGTCAGGCGAGTGTGGGGGCCAGTCAATGGTATCAATTCCTTCATCCTCCAGGAACTGCCTGCATACTCTCGCCACATGAGGCCGGCCATTGTCGTGCACCAGGAGGAACCCAGGACCCACTGCACCAGCGTAGGGTCTGACAATGGGCCCAAGGATTTCATCCCGATACCCAATGGCAGTCAGGGTGCCGTTGTCTAGCCTGTAGAGGTCTGTGCGTCCCTCCATGGATATGCCTCCCCAGATCATCACTGACCCACCACCAAACCGGTCATGCTGAACGATGTTACAGGCAGCATAACGTTCTCCACGGCTTCTCCATAGCCTTTCACGTCTGTCACATGTGCTCAGGGTGAACCTGCTCTCATCTGTGAAAAGCACAGGGCACCAGTGGCAGACCTGCCAATTCTGGTGTTCTATGGCAAATGCCAATCGAGCTCCACGGTGCCGGGCAGAGAGTAAAGGGCCCACTAGAGGATGTCGCGCCCTCAGGACACCCTCAAGAAGTCTGTTTCTGATTGTTTGGTCAGAGACATTCACACCAGTGGCCTGTTGGAGGTCAATTTGTAGGGCTCTGGCAGTGCTCATCCTGTTCCTGCTTGCACAAAGGAGCAGATACCGGTCCTGCTGATGGGTTAAGGACCTTCTACGGCCCTGTCCAGCTCTCCTAGAGTTACTGCCTGTCTCCTGGAATCTCCTTCATGCTCTTGAGTGCTGGGAGACACAGCAAACCTTCTGGCAATGGCACGTATTGATGTGCCCTCCTGGAGGAGTTGGACTGCCTGTGCAACCTCTGTAGGGTCCAGGTATCGCCTCATGCTACCAGTAGTGACACTGACCCTAGCCAAATGCAAAACCAGTGAAAAACAGTCAGAAAAGATGAGGAGGGAAAAAATGTCAGTGGCCTCCACCTGGAAAAACCATTCCTGTTTTGGGGGTCGTCTCATTGTTGCCCCTCTAGTGCACCTGTTGTTAATTTCATTAACACCAAAGCAGCTGAAACTGATTAACAACCCCCTCGGCTACTTAACTGACCAGATCAATATCCCAGAAGTTTAATTGACTTGATGCAATACTCTGATTAAAAGTGTTCCTTCAATTTTTTGAGCAGTTACCACATTCGTTACCACATTGATTCAAATTAAACAAGCTTGCAGCACCTGGTATTCCCAGGCAGTCTTGTATTCAAGTTCTAAACAAGCCCGACCATGCTTAGCTTCCGAGATCTGACGAGATTGGGCGGGCCCAGAGTGGTATGTCCGTAAGATGGGAGACGTGTCAAAATTGCTGGATATTATTATTATTATATATTATTCCCTAACAAATTTTTGTGCCTCACAAAGTCGCATAGCTCCCACACAGCGACCTTCCTTAAGGAGCCTTGCTTTTAACTCCCTCATCAATCATCATAACAGTGAATTATTAAAACTGGGAAAGGGGAGCCCCAAGAATATCAAAATATGTAATTCTTTTTGGTTAAAAATTGTATTTCCTGTATCTTTTAATGTTTAAAAATGTATTTTGATACTCAAAACCCCCAAATAACGGTTTTCTCTTTTTTTAATAACTGAACATGACTGACACTTATCAAGGAATAAAACTCATTCAATGTGTCAATTTTAGAAGACATTACTGATACACTTTTTGTGAGATTCATTATTTTCAAAACCAATTACAAATGTACTTTTACTTTCCACTACATAGAAAATTGCTGCTTTAGTGTTTATTGGTTGGGTTGAATTGGATTAACTGAACACATACAGATGTGTGTCTGTCAGTAAATGCAAACTGCAGTAGCAGTGAGCAAAATGCAGTAGGAAAAAATCTAATATCGACAACATTCATGGTTAATCTTAACAGGTGAACCACCATTATCATTTTCCAGACTCTGAGCTTGACTGTAATACAAATATATTGCTGTTCATCTTGGTTACCAGCCGCAAGCTCTCGTCCAAACAGCTTTCTTAGCAAACTCCGAGGAGGACTTCAATGCCAGTAAGGCAGCTGCAGCAGAATACAGAAAGCATAACAAAAAGGAAAATGTATAACTGTATAAATAAATACACTGTTAGAAATTGGATATATAATTTTGCTTTCTCCAGAAGTGTACAGCGTTGTGCTCCTGCATCTCACCTTTGGCTGTTTTAACAGACAACTCCGAAATACCCTGTTCAGGACATTCTGTGACGCTGAAGAGCCAGTCTATGAACTGAGAGACACAAATTATAAATTAGGCACAACCGAAATTGATCTAATGTCCAATATGGCACATACATCTTACACAACTGTTTGACTTGACTAGTTGAACAAAAATTATATATATATATATAAAGCAAAAGTGTTGCCTTTGGTTCAAGTTAACGTCTCCTGTCATTGCTATGCTGATGCACATAGTTGTATATGCTTATAAATCCAAATAAACTTGAGCATCTTAGACAGCTTTAAAAAGTGTTTTGAAGTAGACGTGTCTGCACACTGCTTGTGCCGTGGAATGTGTAGTTTAAGGGACAAAATACAGTACATCTCTGGCAACATGGCACACGGTATAGGTGAGATCAGTAATTGTTTTATTATTTTATTATGTACCCCTTTGAAATATTTTTTTTCAGCCATGAAAAAAAGTTATTACCGTTTCAGAAATTGTATAATGATATGGTTATACTGCATTAATACAGTATAGTAGAATTTTGTTCAGTGCCTAAACATTTTATCCAAAATATTTAGCTAAACAGTCAAATGGACTTTCCGGAAAGAATAGAATAATATTTGTCATAAACAAATATTGTTTATAAACGTTATGCATAATACCGGGGTCAGCTGGTGAAATAGTTTTGGTCCGATAAAATGGGTATCATATTGTGTGACACCAGTTTTGAACATACATATTTAGTCAGTAAGAACATATACTATCTCCAATGTTTTCACGTGAAACAGTTAAGTGCCTTTGACTTCATGAAGTTAATTACTTTGATGTTGTCATGCAAAACAGGACTCATTGTCTTGGATGCCAGTGCTTCCCTGTGTATGACAGTGAGTCATCTGCACTAGGATTTACAGTGAACAAACGTGTTGCTTTGAAAATAAATTGGTTAAAACATTTTTTAATATTGAATAGAAAATGTCGTTCATTGAATTTACATGAGGAATTATGCATGACTAATATTATTAATATACTATGTACATACTCCATATTCTCACGTACCCCCTGCAGTACCCCAACGTACCCCTAGGGGTAAACGTTCCCCCATTTGAGAACCACTGGGTTAGATTATCAATGGTGAGGTTGGTACCTTCTGTGATTGTCCTTTCCAGGGTTCTTTAGCCAGTAGTTCTCTCAGGCTGTGTGGCATTCCTAAAAGGCATAGGGGGAGTGTATTGGTAGCAAATGACTTTTCCAAGTAAAGAGGATGAGATGAGGAGGGCACTTTCACTCTCTGATGCCATTGAAACCACTGAGCACTGATGCCAAGAAGTAAAGGCATGGAGTGATCGCCCCAGGATACCACAGCACAAGCAAACACGTGGAAAAGGAAGTCTGTGACCTGTTGGGGAAAGAAAATATTATTTAAGTTTTACAAGTTAAGGAAGGCCATTTTTAAACGTCAAAAGCTCCCGATTAACCAGCTACCATTACAACCTGCTTGAATTCTACTCTCTAGAACACCAGCTACTCACTATTTGATCCAAATAACACCCACCAACCATTTGACAAACATGTAAACGGTACACTACCACAGCAAATTCTCTAAAACAAAAAACAAATACCTCACTAGTGTCTTCACATTTGACTGCTGTAGCTCCGTAGGCAGCATTTCTAATATGCCCCATCAAGTCCAGAAGCCACTGCATCCTTTTCAATGCATCTGTGGGGCAAAGAGATCAAACTTTTTTTTTTATTTAGGTTGTCTGATGTACCACTGTCCCAAATTTAACTTTTTTGAATCATAGTCACAAATCGTAGAGTTGGATGCTGTACATTCTCTTGCTCTTTTGTGCACAGCAATAAAAAAATTTTTTGAATCCAAATGCAATCAGGCCTGGCTTTGCTATACATACATGCTGATCCCATCCACACATTGTGTTTTTACTTTCTGTAGTGGTACACCCAAGCTCACACACCACCTACCCAGCAGCCACCATGGCATTAGTCACCATGGCATTAGTCACCATGGTATTAGTCACCATGGTATTAGTCACCATGGTATTAGTCAAGTCCTGAGTCTTGAGAACCAAGTTGAGTCAAGCTCTTACAGCTCTTATGCTTCCTACACACCATGACTTTAAAAGTTGTAAAATCGCTGGACTGCACACACTACACGATTGATCTGTTTTGTAATGGGGTATCTTGAAGTTGTGATGTTCACACTACATGACTGATCGGTGACAAGGGGGTCATACATTACAAGACGTTTCACAAGAAGGATTCGCAGGTGAGTTTCCAAACTAGCGTTAGTCACGAAAACACGCGCGAGAAGTGGTGTTAAGACTCCCCCTTGTTTTCGTCCTACATTCTCATTGGCTGTAGGATGTCACTGCTCTCATTGCCGGTCACGACATCGTTCACACTACAGTACTTGGACTCTCTGACGTAACCAGATATTACATCTGCTAGATATCCAGTCGGGAGTTGCTAGGCGTCAGCGACGCATCTGCAATGGTCTCAGATCGCGTCGTGAGCAGTTCACACTACACGATCGTTGCTCACGAGAGCGCGCTACAATATGCCTCCAATCTGGGGCTTTTGTCTGCAATTTCAAAATAAACCTGTCGGCGAGCGGAAAATCTGTCTGAAATCGTGCAGTGTGAATTCGTCATTGGTAGCCAACATTTCAGAAAAAATACAACTGAATCTTCACCATTACTTTTTATGAAAGAAGTTAGATGAGGGATTAATGCGAGGATAAGATCTACAAGATTTACAAGTAGAAATATGATGCTCCAAAGCCATTACAACTACCCCAGTGATAAAATAAATATTTCTAGACCTGGTCAGTTTTGAATATGCAATGCACCAAACTTAGCGTAACAATTAAGCGCAATATGTTTGGCCAATTAAGCATGACTGAAACATAACTGTCTGACACCAATCTATTGCTTATTTTTTTAGCCATCACAACTTTTTGAGAGTGTATTTCTAATACTATACATTAAAATATTTTATCTAATTTAAAAAAATCTAAATTAGATTTGGAGTTATGCCACAATATGTCTGTTCTAGTAGAAGAAATATCAAATATTGCATTTATTAACAAGAAAGAAACCAAAAACGTTTGTAACAAACACGTACAAATGCAATAATTGCATTTCTGTAGAATGTTCCATATTTTCCTTTACACGTAAATCACAGAAAATTCAAAACAGTCCAACATGAAAAATTAAGATTGCAATAAAAGCTTTTCTTAAAGCACAAAATTTAATCATACAAAACCAAATTGACATTCTCCAGCTTATACCATCGTGTTAAGAATGGATCATGTCAATATGAAGAGATTTATTAATAAACATATAAAATTATTAAATGGTTGAAGAAACGACTGTTGTTTTGAACAGACGCATGGCACCATAAAGGAGCAATAAGGAAAGGAAGCGATGACCTTATGCTGCTTTCACACAAATGGACAAGTTGCATATGAAGCTCATCATAAACAATTTCATTACTTAAATGCATTGTATAATTTTAAATTTAAAGCAAGTGACGAGTGACCAATTTTTATAATAAGTTGGTTATATTTGGTGGATGAAATTCAAGCACGCAGACCTTTCCATCATTAAACTTTTCCATGGACGCAATTTCTGCACTTATTTACAAATCTTTCAATAGTGAAAACCTGACATTAGCTACATTTACAAAAGCACTAGCTAAATCATTTTTTGTTGTTACATTAATTCCATCCATTACAGCTATGATTTAAGCATTGCAGTTTCACAAACATACCAGATTATAGCAGTACAGTTAAGTGTTCATTGGAATTGTGCACTTTTTGATTTCTTAGGCTGACCTGTGTTGGGGCTGGAAGCCAGATGACCCTGGAAGGTCTGGAGAAGTAGCCAGCACGCTCTTGGTCGGGGCAAACCAAGAAGCACAGCTGAAATTACATAGTTAATGTCCGGGAGAGGCAGTCTGCCGAGGGAGGTAAGACGGGCCAGGACAAAACTTGTCTTCTCCGTTGATGTCTGGTGGATGAGGGAACAAGCAATAAACACATTGTACACAAGTTTGACAAAGCTGCCGTCCATCCAACGCATTAATTGTCATTGTAATATTGAAATCTGTTGAGTGGTTAAAACATTAGTCTCATGGATTTTAACCTAAATGCATGTAAACGTACGACTTCAATTAAACATGGAAATAAGGGTAAACAGCTAGGTTCATAAACATGTTATAATTCCAGTCTGGTTTTTTAAGGGTTAAATGTTTGGTTTTGAAATGTACCTCTGTGATCTCGGTGATCCGCCTAATCTCTGAGTCGGAAAATTCAGAAAGACATTTGGAAATCCCCTCGTACAGCTCCACTTCATTCTCCTAGAACATTGAAAACATGACTTTAAACAGTCAACAATGACAAACACATTCCAATACAAATGTCTTCAACAGATCAAAGAATAAAATTGGATTGTAGTATTCTTCTGGTTAGTACTTTTATTGTATGTCTTGCATTGATCATGTTTTATTTGCTCATGTTATCTGAGTGTGTTTGAATAAACAACTGTAGAAGTGTCCACCATATAAAGCAAGGTGCAAAAAACAAATCAGCAAACCTGCATAAAATAATCAAAAAGTAGCTGTGTGTTCGACAAGAAACAAATGGGTTATTCAAGGGATATCTCTCTAAAGCAGCTAGCACATTTGTTTTAATAGCCGCCATTTTAATATTTGAGATAAGCTTTGCGGGACCCTGTTGTGTGCTCATAATTGTCAGAAGAGGCATGAGCTCCAGTTAGTTAGAAGTTGGATGCATCTTATGGATCGGATAGGGATTCATGGTCAAATTTGGAGAACTCTGTTAATCTCAGCGATAAATAAAATTTCACTTGCCTTTATGTGGTTAGGGAGCAGGAGGAAGATTTTCTCTGCAGTGGAGCACAACAGGGCAAAGCAGCCTTTAGGAATATTGGGCAGGGCCATGGCCTTGGCTATCCCACTAAGCAGGGACAGACAGACGGTCATGCGTTGGGGCCTGATATCTTCCTTGAACTGCTCCAATCCAAGGCATTCCAGGTAAACTTGGAGCTTGTCTTCTGACACATGCTTCATCCACACGTCAAGCATGTTGTTCAGATGAGTTTGTGTCCGACACTGTCCCGTCAAAAGAATATTTGTCAGAGCAACAAGAGAAAGGAGCTGACTTTAACAACAGACGTTGGAGCTGTCTTGACTTTAGACAAATTAGGACAATTCCGGGAGTCATGGAAAATAGGTACACCTTCAAAAATAGCTAACTATTTCTTTAAACCTTTGTGGCCCCCTAATTCTGTTAAGCCACAATGTAGTGCATTTGGGTAAATATCTTTGGCTCATTCTTGGAGAAGAAGCTGTCATTCAAAAGCATGAGATCGTTGAGTGCAAGTGTGCACCTATGATTCTGATATTCCACCTGCAGTTAGTCTCTTAATAATAATAACAATAATAATAATAATAATACATTTTATTCAAAAGTGTTTTCACCCAAATACATTTTACATGGTAATGGATAAAACACTAAACTAAATTAACTAAAAACTAAACAAAACAAAGGACAAATATGGAAGCCTATAAGGGACTTTATTAAAATGATAATGTAAACTTGAAAATGTAAAAGTAATTTCACAATAGCATTATCACTTTCCACATATGTATGTGTTATTTGAGTCAAAATGTAAATGAAAATGCAATAATAAGGCATTTCGTTTTCAAAGTCCTACCCCGCCATACTGCAGACAATATTCAAATGCAATTCAAATTTGGAAATTAAAATGCAATATGAAAAAATGCTTCAGCACCGCTAAAGAGTCTAAAATCGCCTATGATAAACAGTAAAGTAAAGAGTGATTTGTTATCGGTAAAATGGAGAAAATAACAGTAACTAGTAAGGGTCCCTTTACATTTTTCAGTAACTGTAATTTAGTTACTCAAATGTGAATAATAATGCGTTACTTTACTAGTTAAGGCAAATAGTAGTTAAATTATGGTAACGCATTACTTTGTAATGCATTAGTCCCAACACTGCTTAGGATACTATTAAACTTTCTTTAATGCACAAGAAACATACCTAGCATACCTACCTACCTAGCATACCTACCTACCTACCTAAAATTACATTCTTCATTAGTGTATGTATTTATTTTTATATGGTTAACGTTTTTCCACATGCAGTGTTTGCAGTTAAGCAGTTTGGCTGATTGTTTAGACTAACTTTTGTGGACTAGGTAAAGTAATATAGTAATGTAATGAGTAACGTAACTAATTACTTTTGATAATGAATTTTATTACCTTTTAAAGGAGTACAATGTAAATAGTAACTTATACAAATCCTGAGTAACTTGCCCAACACTGCTTGAATGCTTGCTGTTGGTGGGTGGGCAGCCAACATGGTGGGTAGGTAACATAAGTAGAATACAATCACTTAATTCTGCATGCTATATCACCCCACCCCAATCAACAATTTCCATATGGCGGTAACAGTCTTGGCACCGCCAAATATTCATAGAAACATACAAAATAGTCATGCAACTTCAGGGTTTTAGTAAGTGAATAAAGAAGAACTTACACTTAAACTGTGCACCAAGGGAGGATAAATCCATTCACCCAAAAAGAGGGAGGCGCTTTGTGAAGACTGGGCTTGGCATACTGCCAGAGAAATACATTGATGCTGCACGTTCTCACCTAAGGAAAGCAACAACAAAAAAACTGAACAAACCAAAGGCTAATCGTCAACACACATTGTTGTTGGTTTAGTGTCTGACACTGTGTTTGTATGTTTGGGTTTGTGAGGTGTGTTTGTACCAAAGTTAAGCCTCATCAGAGGAGACAGGATGGCACTCCAGTTGACTGGTGGGTACTGGAAACTTATGCCTACTGATGCCAGAGGTGCCAGTGCTGTCTTTACCTCATGTGAAAGGGCCATTTTTGGACCTGGCTCCAAAATAATGTATAAATTGGTCAAAATTACACTAAAAACCAAATATATAAAGATCAGACATTCGTGTATATATACAGTATATTCCTGCAAGACCAATTAAATAGCTGTGACTAATCAGAAGACTGTTCGAAAAAGCCACATTCACCTTTCTTTCCTGCCTCTGCAATAAATTCCACAATATATCTGATAACACTTTTCTCTGGGAGGTAGGCAAAGTTCTGAGGCACTGAAACAGAGAAACAGAAAGAGAAAGGTTGTGGAGAAATGGTTGAACTTCAAATTCACTTGAAATCGATTATTATAAAAATGATCCCTCTCATAATTTGCTCAGTATCATAAAACAGCTATTTCAAGTGTTTTTACTGCATCATGCTATAATTTAGAACTGCTTCTATGTAAATATGTATTTGAAAATACTAGAGGTAGAATTATTTTCTGTTATGAGTTAAGATAAAATAGGCAAATTGTCCTTTGGGACAATAAAGGTCAACACAATAATGAAATAAAAGTTGGTTTGAACAACATCAACATTGATAATAGCTTCAGTCTTTTGGCTGATACATGCAGGTTTTATGTTGGATAACAAGAGCAAGGTGCAAGACACATGTTGAAAATAGATTTTTCTAAAAAGAGACCAGATTCAGGAAAATACCTGTATATTAAAATAATCTAAACGATAATGACAAACCATTTGAACATTCAAATTATGTGACCCAAACACATGAACATTGTCTACCAGTATCTAACCACTAGATTTCAGCATTTTACAGTTGTCATACTATTTTGTCAACTGCTCCTTACCAGATGTGTAACTATGATTTGAGGACATATGGGCGAAGTGCAGATGGCCCAGCAGACATGCACTGTTAGACTGTAATCCAATAGCCCCCGACAATAAGACAATCTAAAAACAAAACATACATAAAAATAAAATACAGAATTACCAAAATAGGCTGACAAGAGCCAAACAAAACACATCTCTATTGTGGTTGTCTGGAAAGTACCAGCCTGTCATTAAAAAAATTGCTCTAGTACACATGGTAAATAAAAAATATATTGGACAATACTTGCTTTTATTGATTTAAAGTTGCTATAGGCAGCATTATGTAGGAGTTGTAATTTTGGCAACCCCTACCATTTGCTTGGTGTAATAATTTCCCCTAACCGTTGCAAAGACAACGTGCAGGATGCGGGACATCTTATCCGGTGGCAGACAAAATGAGTATTAAATATTGATACTTCAAGAGGACTGATATGAACCGCGTTTTTTTCATTCTCCAATAGACATTACAGTGTGCTATCAGAAGAAATGTTTTGATATTCATAATAAGTTAATAAAAATATGTTGCCTATAGTTGCTTTAATGAAAAAATCTATTTCCTCCAAATCAAGGTTTCACAATTAATGGCACTGTTAAAGATGTGTAAATAACATCTACCAAAACGAAACCAGGAATTACATTTCCCCTATTTTATCTAAGCCTGTGGTGTCCAATCCAGTCATCAAGTACTAAAACCATTTTTGAGCCACTACATCACTTCCTGTTTCACAAGGGTATAAAAGCGAGCTAACATGCATGCAATATCCCTTAGTCATGAAACACCATGAAGAAAACAGAAGAACTGGCAGCTCAAAAGAGACAGATGGTAGTAAACTTTCATAAATCTGGTAATGGCTACAAGCAGTGTCCATGAATGATTGAATATACCACTAGGCACTGTCAGGGCACTTACAAAAAAATTCCCGGTATGATGCAACTTATGGATGTCAGTGGCGTCTCTAGTAAAGAAAGCCATATGGGGTACAAACTCTGTGTTGGCCGCATCCTACTCAACGAAACTACACACAAACCTACTCACTGGATGACTCCAAGCACAAGCACCTCATCAATTAAGTTACAAATGCACACACATTAACGTAACGCGGTGCAGGAGTTGGCAGAAGTGGAGACAGCATATGTGATATCATCAATAACGGCATTTGATCATTTGAGAAATATAAATATACTGTATTACTTGACAAAACTGAATTATTGATCATGCTGTGCACTGCGCAACAGCGACACTTGGTGGGTTACACACTAATCGGTATCGGCTTAGTTTGTTTGAAATATCTGTTATTGGTATCAGCCCCAAATATTCACCTCGGTCCATCCCTAATGTGAAGGGAAAGTAACGTTAACAAACCTGAGTCAGGGAACGTATGACCTCACTGATTCTTCTTTGCAGCTGGGGAGACAGCTGGGATTCACAATTAACCTAAAAGTGGACAAAACAACCGGTAAGCATAGTTAGACCCAGTTTTGCCCCCAATGACTTGAAAAAATATTGTTTGGATTCTAAGAAGAGAAAGACCTCCCATACTGACACAAACAGCAGTTTCGAGTGAGAGGCAAGACATTCACAGTAATAGTCCCTTCCTGCTAGCTCCCTACTCCTTCACTCATTTCCAGGTTTGACGCTCCTTGTAAAACCGCAATTTGCAGAGAAAGTTAAACTTCCAAAGCTAAAGAAGTTGTTATAAGTAGACCGATACTCCACAACTGGATTTCGAGTTCACTAAATGTTGGCACTGCAATGTGATATTAAACATGTAATTATTGCTGACCTTGCAATTCCGTGCGATTCTTAGACTGACTGGTTTACTGGAATAATTGTGAGTAACCTAAATATTCATAAAATGAATATTTTTATTGACTTAGCAACAGACCGTTGCCTACTTGCACTTTCTTAAGTCCAATTGTACCCGTCTTAGAGGATTAATTTGTTTATTAACAATTGAGTAATTACTAAACAATTCCATCCATCCATCCATCCGCTATACCGCTTATCCTATGCAGGGTCGCTGGAGCCTATCCCAGCCGACACAGGGCGAGAGGCAGGGTACACCCTGGACAGGTCGCCAGTCTATCACAGGGCCGACACATAGGGACAGACAACAACTCACACTCACATTCACACCTACGGACAATTTAGAGTCACCAATTAACCTGCAGGTTTTTGGACTGTGGGAGGGAACCGGAGTACCCGGAGGAAACCCACGCAAACACGGGGAGAACACACAAACTCCACACAGAAAGACCCTTGGGTCAGGTGGGGATTGAACCCAGGACCTTCTTGCTGTGAGGCAACAGTGCTTCCCACTGAGCCACCGTGCGGCCAATTACTAAACAAAATATTAAATTAAAGTCATTAAATTGAAATAAGTATAGCATGCCAGTAGTTACAAACCGAAATTCTGGGTTCTGTTACTACTCAAAAAAAAGGCTTGTTGTTTTAGTCATAAACCTATTCAATGTTTTACTCCAAAACCTTCAATTCAGTGGCCAATGTCTGCAAAAATGTTGGTAGAGATACCTACTGTAGCCCTAAATGTGCAAACAATTCTATGTACATTAAGATGCGTCACAAGCACCCAACCATTGCATAAATACAAGCAAAACCGTGTGGTTGGATCTTACCTTAATAAGGTTACTCTCCGATCCAACTATAGCCACTAGGCCACTGGCAGCAGCCATCCTCTGCATGATAGGACAGCCCTAAAACAGAAGGCTAGGTCATGTAATAATTATTTTATTTATATACATTACTGCTCAAAAGTATGGGGTCACCCAAAAAAACGTATGTTTTTAATGAAATTCACACTTTCATTCATTAAATGAGCTGCAAAATGAATTGAAAATATAGTCAAGACATTGGCAAGGCTCGTAAAAATGCTTTTTACTTGAAATTATCATTTTGTCCCCTAAATTTTTACTTAGTCAAATAATCCTCCATTTGCAGCAATTACACACCGTAGTATGAGATCCCCAGCTTTTTGGCAAATTTTCGCATGGAATAGCCTTCACTTCTCAGAACAAGAATGGTGCATTTCCACCAAGCACTAGGTAACGGGTCAGGTCGGGTAGGATGTATCGGAACGGTTATGTTTGCGTTTCCACTGGCAAAAGTATTTAATAGTAAATTATTTGATAGTTCCGTAGCTTTGAATCCCGCCTACATTTTATGTTATCTGCTCGTGGTGGAAACGCAAAGCAGATCTAGGGTTAGGTACTGGTTGGAACGGTTTGATACCGGTTTCAAGGCAACTAGAACGAAGGTGTTTAATGGAAATGTACCAGAATACTGACGAGTTTCAGAAAAAAGTATTTTTTTTCCTAAACATTTTGAGACTAATCGAACCAACGAAAAGCCAATACTCCAGATACTCAACTAGCCTAAGGAAGGCCAATTTTATTGCTTCAGTTTTCCGCTGTGCTAACATGACTCCATGATTCCATGAACAATCTGCCGCTTCCAGGTATAATAGCCATTTACCACATTAACAATGTCTAGACTGTATTTCTGATCAAATATAGATATTTTAAGATTTTCTTTAAAAAATAACGACATTTCTAAGTGACCCCAAACTTTTGAGTGGTAATGTTTATTACTTTGCTAAATAGAATAAATATATCTTGACAGAAACTACACCTAGCAGTTGCAGTATCAACAGAAATAGAAGAAGAGTTTGAGCAACCCAGTCCACAGTACCTCTGCTAATAGGATTTTAATCCAGGCGGCCAACAGGCGGGAATGGATGTCTTCTGCTTTGCAATGTCCACAGATTGACAAGCCATGAACCACTAATCCTAGGGCCAAGGAGATCCCTGGGGTCTAAACCATACACAGTATTTACACAGCCAAGCACGAAACACCTCAACAGTAGTAAACCAATTACACATGCACACAAGCTATTATACACTCAATCATGTTGCATATCCAATTTGACAACACCTAGTTTCTTTAATTACCTGCTGGCTCTCTTCTTTCAAAGTGCAAAGTGCGTTCATGATCTCCTCCGCTTTACTGACATCAATATGCCCTGATCTAAAAGCAGACACACACACACAAGCCACCGCATAGGCAAACACCTGCAGTGTGGCGAACCGAACAAACCCAAAACAAAGAGAGAAGAGTGCATTGAAGAAGTATATAAAGTATATATATATACTTTAAGAGCATTAGCAGAGTACTAATTCAAGGTTATTTCCGTTATGTACCTCCTGTAACACGAGTCCTTGACTGTCCTGAACACCAACAAGAAGTCTGTCCAGGGCTAGGGTCAATCTGACCCTGTGGATGGCCTGTGAACTCCGACTCATGGCCCCATACACCAGTCCCATACCCAGAACGCAACCCGTTCTGAAGACAATCAATCGTATTAAGAGACAATGTGTTGTTATGATCCAATCATAGAATTTTAAAACGATACACATTTTACAATAGATATTTGCTTTGGAAGGGGAAAGAACATTATTCTAACCAGATCATTATTTGAACAAAGTTAACATGACAGGTTTTGTTTTTTTTGTAAGAATCAGGCAGACATAACACAGAGGAACGTGTTACTGACTTGTACTCCAGGCTAGGGTGAAAACAACACATGTCTAGAGGGTCAATGTAGCTCATTAGCAGATCCATCATCTTCTGGTTCGACAAGTGGCTGTATGACAGAGACAGAGACCACAGAAATGTTAGTAGTAACTGTTGCACACATAATTGTTTTAAACTGAAATAAAAATTTTGCGATAATATACATAAAAGCAATTACTATACTCAAATGATAAAATATGCTTGTAAAATGTAGCACACACACACAACCCTTTCCCTGGTCGCCCACCTAAAGCACTTTTCCAGGAGACAGGAGAGGACCATACCCAGTCCCAGGCCAGAGTGGAACTGTACAACCTGTGAGTCATCAGCGCTGGCTGAGTCAGGCAGTCCTGCTCTCAGTGTGGAGAGCACTTCTGCCAAGCTGTCCTTGTGCCAGGTAACCAGCACAGGCACAACCAGGGAAAGCGCTAGGCAAGCACAGGAGCGGGCAATGACACTAGCTGTATTCTCACCAGAGTAGGAACGCTGAGGGGGAAAGAAAGTCAAATTCATTTGTTTGCATTGACATGTGCATTTCCGTCTGCGCGTTTCTGTAATGCGTTCAGTTTTCTATATTTGCAGCACGTTTATGTAATGTGTTGTCGGAAATTGCATCGGGTTTCTAAATGATGCGCTAGTGTTGTCAAATGTATGTAGATGTTTTCTTCATTTGCTTGTGTTGTGTCAATTTGTAATGTGTTTAGGCTCTTGTTTTCAAACGTTGCAGTGTGTTGGCCTCTCAGGGCCACTTGAAAGTAATTTAAAATTAACACAAAGACAATTCAATTGTTAATCGCAATTATTTGAAAGACTTAATTGTCAAATCAAATGTAATGATCGTAACAGCCCTAAACGCACTAAAAAAAATTTCCTCACTTCAACTTTGTGCCATATTCTCCCTCTACAGAGTGGACTTCACACTCAACTATCAAACATAGGTATCATATAGATTAGACAAGAAAATCAAAAAAAAAATATTTGAAATTGTGTTGCTGTGATATTTCTAAATTCACAATAATGGAAACACGGTTATCATTGTTTGACCATGTTCTTTGCCCCTCTCGTCAAAGAGACTAAAGTTGGGAAAAATTGGAACCTGCTATTTCAGCAGTCCATTTACCAAATTGTCCCATTTCTAACCAGCACTTCTTCAGTTAGGCAAATGATCGAGAGCCCAATGGCCACTGTAACAAAGGGCTTTGTTCCCTGGTCAGATACAATTTAGTTTTAGAAATTAAGTTTTATACCTCGATATATTTTGATGGGGCCTACAAACATTCGTTGGACTTTCTGGCTTGGAGTTTGGTCTGACATGCTGTGTAAATGGTGCAACCATATACAGTGCTGTGCAAAAGTATTTGCCCCCTTACAGATATTAATTGTTTTGCACATTTGTCATACTTAAATGTTTCAGATTATCAAACAAATTTTTATATCAGACAAAGATAACCTAAATATATACAAAAAGCTGTTTTTAAATGATGATTTCATTTCTTAAGGGAAAAAAGCTATCCAAACCAACCTGGCCCTATGTGAAAATGTAATTGCCCCCCCCCTTGTTAAATCATGAATTAACTGATATTAACCACATTTTTGGGAAAGCTGACTTCAATTTCACTAGCCACACCCAGGCCTGATTACTGCCAGAACTGTAGAATCAAGAAATCACTTAAATAGAACCTGTCTGACAACATGAAGTAGGCTAAAAGATCTCAAAAAGCAACACATCATGCTCCGATCTGAAGAAATTCAAGAACAGATGAGAAACAAAGTCATTGACATCTATCAGTCAGGAAAGGGTTACAAAGCCATTTCTAAGGCTTTGGGACTCCAGCGAACCACAGTGAGAGCCATTATCCACAAATGGAGAAAACATGGAACAGCGGTGAACCTTCCCAGGAGTGGCCGGCCTACCAAAATTACTCCAAGAGCGCATCGACTTGTCCAGGAGGTCACAAAAGAACCCAGAACAACATCTAAAGCACCGCAGGCCTCACTTGCCTCAGTTAGGGTCAGTGTTCATGATTCAACAATAAGAAAGAGACTGGGCAAACATGGTGTCCATGGGAGAGTTCCAAGGCAAAAACCACTGCTGACCAAAAATAACTCAAAGGCCCGTCTCACATTTGCCAAAAAACATGTTGATGATCCCCAAGACATGGGAAAATATTCTGTGGACTGACGAGACAAAAGTGGAACTTTTTGGAAGGTGTGCGTCCCGTTACATCTGGCGTAAAACTAACACAGCATTTCAGGAAAAGAACATCATACCGACAGTCAAACATGGTGGTGGTAGTGTGATGGTCTTGGGCTGCTTTGCTGCTTCAGAACCTGGGCGACTTTCCGTAATTGATGGAACCATGAATTCTGCTGTCTACCAGAAAATCCTGAAGGAGAATGTCCGGCCATCAGTTCGTGACCTTAAGCTCAAGCGCACTTGGGTTATGCAGCAGGACAATGATCCAAAGCACACCAGCAAGTCCACCTCTGAATGGCTCAAAACACCCAAAATGAAGGTTTTGGAGTGGCCTAGTCAAACACCGGACTTAAATCCGACTGATATGCTGTGGAGTGACCTTAAACAGGCCGTACATGCTCGAAAACCCTCCAATGTGGCTGAATTAAAAAAATTCTGCAAAGAAGAGTGGGCCAAAATTCCTCCACATCGATGTGAAAGACTCATTGCCAGTTATCGCAAACGCTTGATTGCAGTTGTTGCCGCCAAGGGTGGCACAACCAGTTATTAGGTTTAGGGGGCAATTACTTTTTCACATTGGGCCAGGTTGGTTTGGATAGCTTTTTTCCCTTAATAAATGAAATCATCAATTAAAAACAGCTTCTTGTATTTACTCAGGTTATCTTTGTCTGATATAAAAATATGTTTGATAATCTGATACATTTAAGTGTGACAAATGTGCAAAAACAATAAGTATCTGTAAGGGGGCAAATACTTTTGCACAGCACTGTACAATACAAATGTGTTTGCTACTCTGTCTGTAAAATGTTCAACACCTCTAATCAAGTTAAACATACAGTGCATCCAGAAAGTATTCATACCCCTTCACTTTTTCCACATTTTATTATGTTACAGCCTACTTCCAAAATGGATTAAATAAAAAAAAAAATTCTAAACATTCTACACACAATACCGCATAATGACAAAGTGAAAAAAGGTTTTTTGAATTTTTTGCAAATATCATCATCATCATCATCATCGTCATCCGCTTTGTCCGGGGTCGGGTCGCGGAGGTAGCAGTTCAAGCAGGGCATCCCAAACTTCCCTTTCCCGGGCCACATTAACCAGCTCTGACTGGGGGATTCCATGGCGTTCCCAGGCCAGTGTGGAGATATAATCCCTCCACCTGGTCCTAGGTCTGCCCCGCGGCCTCCGCCCAGCTGGACGTGCCTGGAACACCTCCCTAGGGAGGCGGCCAGGTGGCATCCTTACTAGATGCCCGAACCACCTCAACTGGCTCCTTTCTACGCAAAGAAGCAGCGGCTCTACTCCGAGTCCCTCACGAATGGCTGAACTTCTCACCCTATCCCTAAGGGAGATGCCAGCCACCCTCCGGAGGAAACTCATTTCCGCCGCTTGTATCCGCGATCTCGTTCTTTCGGTCATGACCCACCCTTCATGACCATAGGTGAGAGTAGGAACAAAGATAGACCGGTAGATTGAGAGCTTTGCCTTCTGGCTCAGCTCTCTCTTCGTCACAACGGTGCGATAGAGCGACTGCAACACCGCACCCGCTGCTCCAATTCTCCGGCCCATCTCTCGTTCCATTTTCCCCTCACTCGAGAACAAGACCCCGAGATACTTGAACTCCTTCACTTGGGGTAAAGACTCATTCCCTACTTGGAGTAGACAATCCATCGGTTTCCTGCTGAGAACCATGGCCTCAGATTTGGAGGTGCTGATCCTCATCCCAGCCGCTTCACACTCGGCTGCGAACCGATCCAATGAGTGCTGCAGGTCGCAGACCGATGATGCCATCAGGACCATATCATCTGCAAAAAGCAGTGATGCAATCCTCTGCCCACCAACCCGCAGCCCCCCTCCCCCGCGGCTACGCCGTGAGATCCTGTCCATGAATACCACAAACAGGATAGGTGACAAAGCACAGCCTTGGAGGAGGCCAACCCTCACCGGAAACGAGTCCGACTTACTGCCGAAGACCCGGACACAGCTCTCGCTTTGGGAGTACAGAGATTGGATGGCCCTGAGTAGAGACCCCTCACCCCATACTCTCGCAGCACCTCCCACAGTATCTCCCGGGGAACCCGATCATACGCCTTCTCCAAATCCACAAAACACGTGTAGACCGGATTGGCATACTCCCAGGCCCCCTCAAAGATCCTCGCGAGGGTAAAAAGCTGGTCCGTTGTTCCACGACCAGGCTGGAAACCGCATTGTTCCTCCTCAATCCGAGGTTCGACTATCGGTCGAACCCTCCTTTCCAGCACCCTGGAGTATACTTTCCCGGGGAGGCTGAGTAATGTGATGCCTCTGTAGTTGGCACACACTCTCCGGTCCCCCTTTTTGAACAGGGGAACCACCACCCCGGTCTGCCACTCCTTAGGTACTGTCCCCGACTTCCACGCAATGTTGATAAGACGTGTCATCCATGACAGTCCCTCAACACCCAAAGCCTTCAGCATTTCTTGGCGGATCTCATCAACCCCTGGGGCTTTGCCACTGTGGAGTTGTTTGACTACCTCAGTGACCTCCGCCAGGAGATTGATGCTGATCCCCCATCATCCTCCAGCCCTGTCTCTACTATGTAGGGTGGGTTTGTCGGGTTCAGGAGTTCCTCAAAGTGCTCCTTCCACCTCCCAATCACCTTGTCAGTTGAGGTCAACAACGTCCCATCCTTACTGTAGACAGCTTGAATGGTTCCCTGCTTTCCCCTCCTGAGGTGTCGGATGGTCTTCCAGAACCGCTTTGGCGCCAGCCGAAAGTCCTTCTCCATGGTTTCTCCGAACTCCTCCCACACCCGCTGCTTTGCTTCTGCCACGGCCGAGGCTGCAGTCCTTCGGGCCTGTCGGTACCTTGCAACTGCCTCTGGAGTCGCCCGGGACAGCATGTCCCGGAAGGCCTCCTTCTTCAATCGGACGGCTCCCCTGACCACCGGTGTCCACCAGGATGTTCGAGGGTTACCGCCCCTTGAGGCACCTAAGACTTTGAGACCACCACTCTCAGACGCAGCTTTAGCAATGGAGGCTTTGAACATCGCCCACTCCGGTTCAATGCCCCCAGCCTCCACAGGGATGCCAGAGAAGCCCCGCTGGAGGTGTGAGTTGAAGGCCTCCCGGACCGGGGACTCCTCCAGACGTTCCCAGTTCACCCGCACTACACGCTTGGGCTTACCAGGTCTGTCCAGAGGCTTCCCCCGCCACCTGACCCAACTCACCACCAGATGGTGATCAGTTGACAGCTCTACCCCCCTCTTCACCCGAGTGTCCAAAACATATGGCCTCAGGTCCGATGATACGATAACAAAATCGATCATCGACCTTCTGCCTAGGGTGCTCTGGTACCAGGTACACTTATGAGCATCCTTATGTTCGAACATGGTGTTCGTTATGGCCATTCCATGACTAGCACAGATGTCCAATAACAAGCCACCACTCGGGTTCAGATCGGGAGGCCGTTCCTCCCAATCACGCCTCTCCAGGTGTCTCCATCATTGCCCACATGTACGTTGAAGTCCCCCAGCAAGACTACAGAGTCCCCCTCAGGAGCCCCATACAAGGCTCCATCCAGGGTCTCCAAAAAGGCCGAATACTCCGAACTGCTGTTCGGTGCATAGGCACAGACAACAGTCAGAGTTCTCCCCCCCATGACCCGCAGGCGTAGGGAGGCGACCCTCTCGTCCACTGGGGTAAACTCCAACATAGAGGCACTTAGCCGGGGACTCGTGAGTATCCCCACACCAGCCTTGCGCCTCTCACCCTGGGGAGCTCCGGAGAAGAATAGAGTCCAACCCCTATCCAGAAGTGAGGTTCCAGAGCCGAGGCTGTGCGTAGAGGTAAGCCCCACCAGATCCAGCTGGTAGCGCTCCACCTCCCGCACAAGCTCCGGCTCCTTCCCTCCCAGAGAGGTGACGTTCCACGTCCCCAAAGCCAGCCTCTGCCACCCGGGTCCGATCCGTCGAAAACCTCTGCCTTCACTGCCACCTTTCTGGCAGCGCACCCGACCCCCTTGGTTTTTCCTGCGGGTGGTGAGCCCACGGGACGGAGAAGAAGAGATGTTGTTGTTGTCCACGTTGCCTTTTCGGGCTATGCCCGGCCGGGCTCCGTGGCAAGCCCGGCCACCAGGCGCTCGCTGACGGGTCCTCCTCCTGGGCCTGGCTCCAGAAGGGGACCCCGGGCTTCCTCCGGGCCGGGTATCATCCTCTCTTATAGGTTTTTCCATGAGGGTTTTTGAATATTTTTGCAAATATATAAAAAATAAAAAAATTAAATATCACATGTACATAAGTATTCACACCCTTTACTCAATACATTGTTGAAGCACCTTTGGCAGCAATTACAGCCTCAAGTCTTCTTGAGTATGATGCTGCAAGTTTTCCACACCTATTTTGGGGAAGTTTCTCCAATTCTTCTTTGCAGATCATCTCAAGCTCCATCAGGTTGGATGGGGAGCGTCGGTGCACAGCCATTTTCAGATCTCTCCAAAGATGTTCAATCGGATTCAAGTCTGGGCTCTGGCTGGGCCACTCAGGGACATTCACAGACTTGTCCCAAAGCCACTGCTTTGTTATCTTGGCTGTGAGCTTAGGGTTGTCCTGTTGGAAGGTCAACCTTCGCCCCAGTCTGAGGTCCAGAACGCTCTGGAGCAGGTTTTCATCAAGGATCTCTCTGTACATTGCTGCATTCATCTTTCCCTTGATCCTGACTAGTCTCCCAGTTCCTGCTGCTGAAAAACACCCCCACAGCATGATGCTGCCACCACCATGCTTCACTGTAGGGATGGTATTGGCCAGGTGATGAGCAGTGCCTGGTTTCCTCCAGACATAACGCTTGGCATTCAGGCCAAAGAGTTCAATCTTGGTTTCATCAGACCAGAGAATTTTGTTTCTCATGGTCTGAGAATCCTTTAGGTGCCTTTTGGCAAACTCCATGTGGGCTGTCATGTGCCTTTTACTGAGGAGTGGCTTCCATCTGGTCACTCTACCATAAAGGCCTGATTGGTGGAGTGCAGCAGAGATGGTTGTCCTTCTGGAAGGTACTCCCATCTCCACAGAGGAACACTGGAGCTCTGTCAGAGTGACCATCGGGTTCTTGGTCACCTCCCTGACCAAGGCCCTTCTCCCCCGATTGATCAGTTTGGCCGGGCGGCCAGCTCTAGGAAGAGTCCTGGCGGTTCCAAACGTCTTCCATTTGCAAATGATGGAGACCACTGTGCTCGTTGGGACCTTCAATGCTGCAGACATTTTTTTGTACCCTTCCCCAGATCTGTGCTTCGATACAATCCTGTCTCGGAGGTCTACAGACAATTCCTTGGACTTCATAACTTGGTTTGTGCTCTGACATGCACTGTCAACTGTGGGACCTTATATAAACAGGTGTGTGCCTTTCCAAATCATGTCCAATCAATTGAATTTACCACAGGTGGACTCCAATCAAGTTGTAGAAACATCTGAAGGATGATCAGTGGAAAAGGGATGCACCTGAGCTCAATTTTGAGTGTCACAGCAAAGGGTGTGAATACTTATGTACATGTGATATTTTTATTTTTTATTTTTAATACATTTACAAAAAATTCTAAAAAACGTTTTTCACTTGGTCATTATGCAGTATTGTATTTAGAATGTTGAGAATTTTTTTTTATTTAATCCAGTTTGGAATTAGGCTGTAACATAATAAAATGTGGAAAAAGTGAAGGGGTATGAATACTTTCCGGATGCACTGTAGATCACAAGGACAATCAAGGCAAGCAGGATGTGCTAGAGATGATTGTCATTGCATCCAAATTAAAGATTAAAGCTTTAATAATTTTATTTTTTAAAACATGCACAAATGACTAAATACGTTTTTTGTATGCTTTGGTACTAAAATTATGTTGATGCAAAACGTATCACAACGTGATGTACTCACATGTAGAAACCAGGGAAAGACTTCTCCTCTAGCTTTGTAGCTGCTGCTGATGATGCTGAGCAATGTGTCCAGCACCATGGCCAGCCAGTTAGCTGTTGGAATGTACTTAGATTCCACCTAAACAAAAAAAACATGTGACATTAGTAGATGACATACTTTCACATTTTCAACATTTAGCTGATTCAATCGATGAAACATGACCTGGTTTAAAGTTAAAAAAAAAACACTTTCCTAAATTTTGGGGCAAGACCAGGTATATTTCATTGTTGATAAATTATATAACTTTTGAACAAAGTTCAAAACTATTGCGGTATCTAGTCTTAATTTATTGCAGGAAATCATTTGTAAAACGGTTTGGCCAACATCTTGAATGCAAAGATATCAAGCTTGTCAGTTGCTAGACATCCCTTTGGATTTTTGACAGGATTTTGTGTGGAGAATGTCTGAAAAGAGGGGACGCTAAATTATTTAGTCAGTCTATGTACAATAAAAATGAAAGAACCTTTCAAGATAATGAGGGCTGATATGTCATGGTGATTGGAACAATTGTGGGCATAAAGACCATCTTAAATGTGTACGCCCCAAACGAAGACTGCCCACATTTATTTTTAAAGGATTGCAGCTCTTGTGGCAGATAAAGGCGAGGGGACTATATTTATAGGGATTTTAACTGTATATTAAACACCAAATTAGACAAATTACCTAGAAAAATATGACCTCAGTATAAAATGTCTAAGGATTTATCAGGTATGATGAAGGAGTTGGGCTTAACAGCAGCAAAACCACCCTGAATTCCACCTCTGGCTTGCCTCTGTAGCTAAGCAGGGTTGGTCCTGGTTCTCCCTTGGATGGGAGACCAGCTGCTGTTGGAAGTGGTGTTGATTGACCAGAAGGGCTCACTCTACCCTCTGGTCTGTGGCAGCCCAATGCCCCAGAACAGTGACAAGGACACTGTCTGGTACAAGGTGCGTCTTTAGGATGGGACGTTAAATGGACGTCCTGACTCTCTGTAGTCACTAAAGATCCCATGGCATTTCTCGAAAAGAGTAGGGGTGTAACCTCGGTGTCCTGACTAAATTGCCCAACCTGGCCACCTAATCATCCCCTCAGCTCCCAATTGACTCGTTAATCCCCTCTCCTGCCCCTTGTGACTCAGTAGGTCATACACTTATGTGTGGTGAGTAAGTCTGGCGCAAAATGGCTGCCGTGGCATCACCCAGGTGGGTGCTACACATTGGCGACCAAACTGAGTCTCCCCAATACAGTGAAAAGCGATTTCCGTGTCTAGAAAAGCGCTATATCAAATGCAATCTATTATTATTATAAAATACTACAAACAGTTACATAATGGTCAAGAACAAGAACCTAATAAATAGAAAATTTAGTTCTTGAGACCCCTCAAAATTACTAAATTGTTAAATGATGAAACAACCGAACTAGTAGAACTCATCACAGAAGACCAGGGCTTGAAAACAGAATCGGTTTGTTCCGAGCAGAACAACTTTTTTTTTAAAGTTTTCCGTTCTTTTGTTCCTCTCACAACATAACTGTTCTGAACAAAATAAGAAACAGTTAACATTTCTTTCAAAAATGTCATTTATAATTTCAACATTTTAACCAACCCTGCTTAAAATGCATTAAAATTACAGTTTGACATTGTTATATTGTTAGCGTGAATAGTCACAATGACACCACATAGGCCTACAATCCATCACCTTTGAAAATGTGTTCAAATTAAATACATTTTCAGTCCATATGCCTATATCAAAGTAATACTTTAAAATGACATTTTATCGACTACCTTGAACCTTTTATCGACTCCAAGCATAACTGAAATGTTTGTGTAATGACAATGGTTCAGGTATACCAAGCACCGCCACAGGCTATGTCTACTCTACATGGACAGCGCCGTGGACAGATTCATTTGGCGCCCAAAATGTAGCAAGCGTTGTGTGCCAATGCCAGAATGCATTGCATAGACAAAAAACAGGAAGCCAAACATATTTACTTTCTTTGACTTTGAAAATGTATGTTAACTAACAGACTCTGATATAGCTTGAGCAATTATGCCAAGAAGAATGGGCAAACATTTCAGTATTTAGATTTGCTAAACTGGTAGTTAGTTACCCTAGGTTAATCATTTATTTATTTATTATTTGTTGGTTGTGCATATATATTTTCCACGTTGAAAGTGTGAAGTATGTTGTGTACATAAAATGGTAAAAATACCACTTCAGTTTAATCAAATTACAGGTTGCAACAGCAAAACATTTGAAGTGTAAAGAGTGAAATTACTCATGCAAGGCATTGTAAATGCTATCCAATTAAAAATATATTTACTTTCGAAAAGTAAGATTTGTTTAAAGCTTTCCTCTGTCTATTTGATGTGAAATGCAATAAGTCAAATTATGGGCTTAGTGAGCAACTTTTAACCATTTTGAAGTTGCTAATTTTATAGCCTTAGACCCTAAACACTTTCAAATGTACTTTTAATATGACGAAGAGAGAAGTACCTCCTACTTACCGCCATACTTCTCTCTTTGTCTGCTGGAAGATTGCTCTCAAAGTTGGCAAGGACTGCAGCCAAACCACTCAGAGCAAAAATGCAGTTTCCCTGGACTACTGGACTGTCTCTACCAGGAAAGAAGATGCAAGTGGTTCTGTAGTAAGTAATTGCAACTAATCGAGTTTTGGTGCTGCGTAGAAACGAACTTCAACTACTGAAATTCAATTTAAATTAAGAAATAGCAAGCGACTAACTTGGAAGCAGATTGGACTACATCAGTCAGCTGGTCCCTGACCCTATTGGGAAAAGTGATGAGAGAAGATAATCATTAACAACAACATTGCCCCCTTTATTAACATGAATGATGCACATGTAGGAGACTCAACCTCACCAGAGCCAGGCACAATGTAGTTCATTTTGAAGTTCCTCTTGATTTCCTTTGCCTGATTTCTGCTGCATCTCGAGCTCTGCTTGTCGACCCTGTTATAGAATGTGACTTAGTTGTTTGGTCTAAGTGAAAGGATAAATTTTCTCTCCTCTACCTTGCTGCTGACTGATTGCTGGAACTGCTTTAGAAAACTGTTTGTGATAAACTCTTCAAATGACCTCCCCAATTCGAGTTTTAATGACAAATAAGGCTCATCTTTTTTTTTTGTCAACAGAAATTCAAGCTCCTAAAATAAATATAAAACTTACTTGACTTGTAAAGCGCTTTACATTGTAATAACAATCTCAAAGCACTACAACAGTAAATATATAAAATATTGATAAAAGCTTGAACAAACAAGGAAAGAGAAGAATATAAAATAAAATAACATAAAAAACGCAGCTAGCAGAAGGCTTTCTTGAATAGAAAAGTTTTTAAAAAGATGATGAGTCTGTGGTAGACTCAAGTGGTCTGGGAGGGCATTCCACAGATTGGGGGTGGGGGGCTACAGCACTGAACGCCTGGTCTCCTACTGAATGGAGCTTCAGAGCTGTTTTTACTCATCTGTTAAGATATTTTTAAGAAACCGGACACACAAACCTGGTAGACAGCATGGAATGTTCGAGTCATGAATCCTTGCCAGGCTTGGGGCAGCTGGAGGGCGTGGTGCCAATCAGATGGCTGAATGATGACCTAGATAAAGAAGTTTGTTGCAGAGAAATCATTGCAAGTAACACTTTAGGGAAAACAAACATTTCTCAAAAATAGATGTAATATTCAGGGAGTACATTTGTTGTGCAGTCTGCTAAAACAAGTAATCTAGTAGTGCTGAAGGTTTCCACCACAGTTACATTACGTTGTATGCAACAACATGATATTCAACATGGCATTAAGAACTTTGAGCCCAATACCAATATAATTGTTGTCTTTTTTGAAAAATGTTATGGAAGATTGTTTTCTTTACCTGTGAAATGATTGTAAACTTTACTATCCTAATGTTTGCACAATGGTTTTCATATTGGCCCGATGAGATGATAAAAAGTAAACAGTATTATTAAAAGGTGGGGTAGGCAGTTTTCTGCAAAAGCAAAACAAAACACCTGAATTTGAAAATACAGCCCTCCTCCTGCAGCGCTCCCTATCCTAAGCCCCTCTCAACAGACGTGCACAGGCATATGCTCACGCTTCATATGCGCGCAACACAAGGTTGCTCGGCTTGACCAGAGACAGATGCAACCATCAGCGAGCCAACGGCATATGGGGTTCCATTAATGCCAAAATGATGGCGTTGCGTTTTTTATATATATATATATATATATATATATATATATATATATATATATATATATATATATATATATATAACATACTAGTAAATAGGGAGAAATCCCTAGGCAAAAAACTAACTCCAAATCCATTGGCTAAATCTGTAGGCCTATGAATAAGTATAGCATAAACGAAGGTCAAAGAGACAAAAACATTACTTTATTTTAGTGAGAAGAGGCAGAAATATGGAACAGGAACACAACAGTGATTTTTTTTATTGATATGCTTACTTCGTGAATGAAAGCAGTCAGCATCTGGCGGTAGTTGCGTGCACGGCTGACCAAAAATCGCTTGATTGGTCGACCACTGCCATCCTTCAGCACAGGTAGGTCGTAGGTGAGCAGCAGACCAGCTGGAAAGCACCAACAAACACTTAGCTGTTCCAACATACTAAGGTCAGTGATGAGTATCCCTGCATTTAACATGACCCCTAAAAAGTCCAGTAAATATGCTTTCTAGTCCAAAATAAATGTGAAAAACAACATGCATCCTCTACCTGCCAGTCCAGATTTGAGACCAGGCTGTTGGTTCTTCTCATAGGTCTTTAGCAGAAAGGCTGGGATCCCAGCCACTTTTTTGCCATGATCTGAATGCAGATTTTCTCCTTGCAATGAAGCGTGGTACACTCCACGTGGGATTTGGCTCATCTCCTGTGTCACCAGTGAGGTCAGGAAGACCTCAAAATCTGAAAAGAGAAGGAGATTCAAATACTTCACTTCGCGCAATCATGCACTTTATTAGTGATGGGACGATGGATCGAATGTATGAACAAACATCGATGGAAAAAATAAACAGGTTTTTTACAATAGAGATCTTGACCAACTGACTTGGAAAAAAAGAGCGCTGGAGAAAAGTAACCAATCACAACCGAGTTTTGGAATAAACAATCTCCTTTATTTACCTGTATTCCATGCAATTGCAATTCTTCCTTAATAAAAGACACACCCCATGCACTGATCATAGCACTAGCAAGGAAAACAGTGCGCTAGACACTAAAGTTGAATTCAACAGCGTCTCAATTTTTTTTTTTACAAACATTACAATGGATGTCTGGAAATGTATATAATCAAAACGCAGGTTACAATCAGTGTTAATTTTGACAAGCATTTTTTACTTAGTTTTAGTCTAAGTCGCTCACTAAAAATTGTAGCTGGTTTAAAGTCACATTGTCGTCATTTATTTTGTTTGGTTTTAGTCAAGATTTAGTCAGTGGTAGTCAGTTTTAATTTTTGTCAATGTTTCAGTCCTGACTCCCAAAGGGAATTAACATAAATGGCTCTGGTTTATATGCACACTTCTACACATGCAACTATACAGTAGGCTACACATGCCACACTACGCAACTATCAAGAGGGCAGTGTCTGACGTTAACTGTAACCAGTTACTTCTGTTACAGCTGCTGTTCTTTACTAGTGAGTTCGGTATTTACCCCCTTCTCAAGTGACATAATTTGGCTACTGTAACAAGCGTTTAACTACATTCAGAAGTAACATAGCAAAACATTTTCTAAATGTCTACATGGTTTTCTCGTGTTCCATTTCAAGTTTAAAAACAAATTGTTTAATTACGGTCTGACATTTACCTTGAGGGCTGGGTTGGGAACCACTGCAGTAGCCTACGAAAATGTACAGTCTGTCAGAAGTTCTTGAAAATATTATACCTATACCCCCCAAAAAGTGTTTGTTATAGAAGAATATTATATATATATATATACATGAGCTCCACCATGCTTAGTCTGCCTGCAAGGTGATTGAAAGGGTGATTGAGTGAGCGTGTAGAAATATCAAAGAAATAGTAGAATTAATAAATAGATGATCAAGTAACTCGTTTTTTTATGCAGACATGTCCTTGCGGTGTCTTAGCTCTAATTGTATTGGCAATGTTTTTGTTTGAATGGGCAATGCCAGACAACCACCACACCATATCCAGAAAGAATAGGTGTCCCCCACCTCAGAAATCACAAGGAAACTTTAATGTTGCAGCTCTAAAGCTTTATGTAATTGTTGCGTTAATTTTGTGTAAAGACTTTTTTGTTGCTAGTGGATAAAAAAGCAAAATTTCCGCTCCAGATAAGCCAATAACTTGTATTTTAGTGCATTCCTAGTCCATATTATTTAGGTACATATACAGTGCAAACATTGTGTATGCTTTGGAAACTAGAGGAATTGTTTTAGTCTTTAGTCTTTATTACGGTTGCCTCTCAAGGAGAAAATCCATTTGCAAGCAGTCAGTCACTTACCTTCATTTCATCCACAGCATACAACAATACAAAAACAACTTTCTACAAAACAAAACAGTTAAGAAGATTTTTTTAAAAAGAGCGTAACATTGTCCAAACGGAATTATGACATTCACTTATCCCTCCTGTTCAGCAACACAATTGCGCTGGGGATAAGAGTTTTTAAGCGTTTTAATTTTAAATTGTTTTGCCATTTCACAGGAAGGATTAAACATTACATTAATTAATTATTAGCTTAATAGATCACTAACAAGATTCTACCTGGTAAAGTTGATGTAGCATTAAGTCCAAGGAGCTTTATATAACAGGAGCCTGGGACGTATGACTCCTCTTTCTCAGATTCCTTCACTTCGGTTTCTCTCTCTGTTTCATTTTTACAAAGCATCTTTACTTGTTGAACCTAGGAGGGCAAAAAAACAAAAAGTAGACAGGTGAAAACCATTCAGTTTTTTTTAACAAGTTTAGACAGTCAAATCTTTCGATTTTATGTTATTTAGTAAACGTTTATGATTAAAGAATAATTAATAGATTGTCAGTATGTCGGAAATTAGTGTTAGTGTCGAAACAGTTTTTAACATTTAACACAGTTGATACTTTCGTGTAGCCAAGTCTTTGAAAAGCAAAAATCTCTTTTGGCCACCTTTGTCATTACTTTACTTCTTTATCATGAGAGAAATAATGGTTTTGTTGCTACAGATGAAAGTTGAAAAACTCACTGCCTTTACAGTTATATGGCCATTTACCTAAATTAAGGCTACTATATTAAAACCTTGTATTCTGAAAACAGCGAACGTGTCAAACTACTTAGCTTTTTAGTACGCGGTCCTTAGGCACTGATTATGGGACATTGGACCCGCATAATCAGTGCCAGATCATCACCATGTCGAAAATATTCAAACTTCAAAACTACCACAGTAAAATATAGATCCCATTGCAGGATCATAGGTCAATATTGTACATATCTGCTTATTTAGCCTGTATTGTGGCAATAAACAGGCAAATTCTCTCATTGAAATAAGGAAATATAATTTTTTTGCCTCCCCTCTCACCCAATCATGCTTGCAAAAGTCTGCCCAAACTCCTATAGGCCTATTATATTTATTTTTTGAATTTCTTGGAACTTTTACTTTATTATAGCTGTCTAATTCCATATGACTTTTGGAAGTAGCTGATCTGTTAATTTCTGCAGTCTGCTCTGCAAACTTAAACAATGCAATAAACCATGTGACTAATAAATACATCTTGTTTCCTTGATGCACTGATTTTTCATGCATGCTGAAGTGGCATCTGTGGTCACAAATACTGGACATGCCACTCAACACAATCTTTAAAGAAACCAAAGCTTCGGCTTAGCCATAACAAATTCAGGACAACAAAAGATAAAAGGAATGGTCCAGCTTTTCTCACGGCAATTGATAGGATACCTCAAACTCTTATCGTCTTTATTTGCAGAAGTATTTTAAATAAAAAGTTTTTCAAATCCGCTAGGTACATTAACATAGCCTTAACCTTAACTTTAACTTTGTTTTACCATCTTTATTTGCCTTGGATCAACAGATATAATTTATTTGGCTGAATATTTTCCACAGGCCTTGGTCTAGTCAAAGTTGAAAGGCCACAATGTAACTTTTTTTATTAAAGGTAGTAGTGATTCAAGTAGAGTATATAACACGTACATACATTTATTTTTTTATTTTTTTTACTGATCGCTTAGTCATTTCCGGACAGGGCTTTGCTTAAAAATTAATCAAAGTTTGCCCCTCAAAAATAAAGCGAACAGCGAGGCAATTTCACTTGAAGACTAGGAGTGCTGGACTATTTCATGCCCATTTGAGAAAGAACAGAGTATTATGACCTAGTCCAACATCGACCACCATGCAGAGGTGAGTTATAAAATTACTAAATGATGTTATTAACAATAGAAATATGGAAAGATGGAATTATCAGTGATTTAAGAATATTTTCTTAAACCAGTTCATCAATTGTTTAATAGTAAATCACTAGCAGTCTGTGTGAAAAGCAGCATTAATTCTTACTTGCTCTGGTAGGTGAGACATTGTGTGTGCTGTATTTGGGAACGCAGAAAGAGCCTTAAAGCCGGAGCTGGCCACGTCAGAGTCCTTGAAAACACAAAAAATGCAATTATCAGAAACACAAATCCTCACAGACTTTGAATCCTTGGAACATGCAACATAATATTATGACCATGACTAACCTTATCAAGAGCATAGACCCAAAGAAATCCCACCACCTGCTCTTGGAGTTTCTGGAAGATTAGAAAGTGAAGGCAGTGACAAAATGGCGCCATTTTAAAAGCAAAAAACTGACATTGAGATTGCAGTAATTTATACAGGACACACTGCGTCATGAGCTGCACCTGCTTGGGAAAAAGCTTTGGACCAACTTCATAGCTGCTCCAATCGCATTACACTTTCCTTTCTTTCACAGATCTGGCTGCTTTTGTAAGGTGACTAGAATACGTGGTTACTATTGATGGTAATTTTCCTGATATAGCCACCACCCCCGCCTCCACCTATAACTAGATCTGCCTTATTTTCCCATATGCTGTGTTCATTAAGTCCATGCTTTGGTGTACCTAATATATTGGCATAAGCAGCCCTAACAAATAACACCCAAACTATAAAGAGAGTAGGGCTACAATGCCAAAATCACCTGTATTTTTATTTCATTGCAACTAAAGCTTAAACCTATAATGGTGTGTGTTGATGACTGAATTAGTATATATAGCATGTAATCACATCAGATTATACAAAAGTACCTCATATTCCTCTGATTTAACTGTCAACTGAGGAACCAGAGACAGAAGTTCTGCAATGGCTTTTACAACCAATGGGCGAGTGTCCAAACTCAGCTTTGGCCCTAAGGCCCTCCATGTGGAGCCAATGTCAACCACCTGAAAAACAGGTGCACACACACACACACACACACACACACACACACACACAGAGAGAGAGAGAGAGAGAGAGAGAGAGAGAGAGAGAGAATAGATGAGACTGAATGTGTAAGAAAGATTGTCAGATTTTTTGTTAAATTTGTGGTACTAACTTCAGCACTGCAGAGCTCCCGTAGGCCTTGCAAAGCCAAAGCCACCGGTGTGGCTTGGTCAGGCATGGGGCATTGGACGATGAGGAGAGTAATGGCAGCCAGCAAGTCTCCTCCGTGCTGGTAAGGCCTAAGCAACACAGAAGTCCAAGAAACCTTTCTCCACAATCAATATCACTAAAACTAGCGACAATGATTTCCCAAACATTGCCCAGAGAACAAATAATACATTTGATGTATTGTCCATTTTGATTAACCTTTCTCTGCAGATGTCTCTAAGGCAGGTGGCTCTGGCCAGAAGATGTTCCCATTGAGCTTCTCTCCCTAGTAATTTGATCCACTTCTCCTGTTGTCCCAGTAATCTCTGCAAAGACGGATAGACACGATCCTACAGGGAGGAGGAACATGAAGTTATTTAATGACCCCATAAGTTACACCATGTTCCTCAAGTGCCCCCACAACATTTATACAATGCACATAACTTGACAAACACGATGCAAAAACACAAAACAAATCAATGAGAATGCAGAGCAACCTTTGGGAATAATAACAACCATCAGATGGCTTCTTCCCTGACCTGTTTCTCCCACAGAGCTGTCATAAGGCGCACTGCGATAACCCTCAACTTGGGGACGCTTGTCAGGATTTGGAGTATGTGCAACACCTGCGGAACACACAACTGGCAAGGCCAGAGAGACAATGTACTGCAAATTAGAAGCATTTCAGAAGTCTGAATTGATGTGTATTTCTAGTAAATAAAACATTTAGAGGGAAAAAATAAATAGATATTACTAGTTCATAGTATGGCTGGATGGCCTTGATCAGTACCAGCAGCAGCGTCTCTCTCTCTCCCCCTGGCACAGCTTTTCTTTATTATGCTTCTCTAGTTTTCAATAGTTTTTCTCTTTTATTTTATGATTCGCATTTATCATCTTAGCTAATAAGCTTAAGCTTAATTTTCTGTTATTTAGTTTTAATTATTTTGTGACCTAACCTAAACTAGCAAAGTTTAAGTTTTTTGGACTGTGTACAGGATGCCTAAATGCAAGGACTGCCACACACTGTTACAGAGGATTTCCTTGCTTGAAACCAGGATATCTGCACTGGAAAGGTGCAAGAAGAACTTCAGGATACTCAACCGATTACAACGCTGCCTATCAACTACGTCTGCAAATTGGTTAAAGTCACACAGCAACCTCAGAAAGTTTATCCAGACTTGGATGACACAGTGGGCTTTCCAAAACTTCTGGACCAAAAAAGAGAGAAATATCCCTTGGCAAAAACAAAGATTAGTATAGACACTAATCATACGTCATCTTAGGGTGTCCGTCAGGCACATAAACAAATTTTGACAGTTAAAGTTACACGTTATAACAAAGCATACGTAATCGCATTGTGGTATAGTTTTAATATTGTAGTGATTATCCTTGTTCACTAGATATTATAGTGCCTTGTGGGAAACAATAAGTGCCCTCAAACGTATTCCACAAATTTGAATTACAATTCGGACACTAGAGAAAAATTGGCTAACAACTTAATGGTGCCCTAAAACGTGAATAGTGAGTCATTCCGAACATAGCCAGAGTTCCACAATTTGTGCGATGCCCTTGAGAATGCACAATCCCCGAAGTTCGTGAGTTGGGATTTGGGAATGACCAGTTGCCCGGCTGAGGAGGAACGTAATGACCGGGAAGGATGATAGAGTTGACGGGGGTCAGAAAGGTAGGGAGGGGCCAAGTTATGTAGAGCTTTGAAGATGAGGAGAAGGATACTGTTGATCATGCGCTGATTGACAGGGAGCCAGTGAAGGGCAAAGAGTACAGGTGTTATGTGCTCAGAACATTTGGTTGAGGAGACGAGTAACATTAAGTTGAAATTATATCTTTACACTAAAAGCTGACAGGCTGTGTTTTAAGGGTTTTCTGATGTAATACGTATAATGCACGAGTACAGCATGACAAAAGATGCACGACTCGGTATAAGAAGTCGAAGGTTGTATGAACACTGGGCCTCATTCAGCAATACGTTTTTTCATACATTTGTTCTTAAGATAAGTCTATGTTGGACTCATGATGTGTTTTTAAACTGCAGAATTGTTCGCACCAATGTTCTTATAGTGAGGAATCTCATTCTCTTCGTAAATTGAAAGCTTGTGCCTGTATTTCCTAATTAGCATAGTTACACACGCCACCAATCCTCATAAAGAATCATGAAATTCTAAAAAGGAATAGGAAAAGAAAAGTTGCGAGAGAACTCAAGAATGGCCAAGCGTAAATGGAGGGCACCACACTCTAAAGGCCGAAACACTTAAATCGTTCTTAAGTGGAGGTACTGCTGTAGGAAGTGAACAGCAAACTAGCTGTCACATTGTGGGTCAGTAGGAGATATAAAACAGACAAAAAAGATGCATCACAAAAAGGGATGCCATTACTCGTTCAGTGAATGCTGTATTCAGAGAAGTCAATTCAAGGCAAGGATCAAGGCAATTATTGTAAAACCATCACTCTTGGGTGTGCCATCAGCTGAGCATTTTGACACAGACCTGTGCTCTGCGTCTACATTGTGTTAATGTAGTGCATTATATTATAAATGTTACAAATATTACTGTAACTTAAATCCAATAATATTATACAACTACAATTAAAGAAAACACAATAACCAAATATTTCACGCAAATATGTCAACACTCAAATGTGCATAAGTATGCTCGAGAGCGTTTGTAGATTTTGTTCTTAAGTAAGAACAGATCCCAAATAAAAAAACATTGGTGAATGTCAGAATCTTCATGAAAACTGCATAAGTAAGTTTTAAGAAGAAAATTCTTCTGAAGAACGATTGGAGAATGAGACCACAATGACTTCCATGAAAATGCAGAAAGAATACAAGTAAAAACTACAAAAGTAAAGGAGTCTGATGCGTCGTAAATAAAACTAAGAAATGTAATCAACAATATTCCTTCGATTGGTTTACACTCAAGCCTAATGAGCATATATCGTATTATATACTTCCATTAAAAAATCTTTTGACTGGTATTCTGGCAACTGGTGCAATAAATTATTTCACTGTTCCACCACAATCACAGCCAAGGGTACGGTACGATTGCTAAAATAGTGAAATGCATTCAGTGGAAAATATGTAATAGGATGTTTTACATAAGACTGAACCTTGGACAAATCTTGTAGGCACAGGCCTATATACTATCTCATTCTTGTTTTGTCATGATTCTATATACTCCCCAATGGGGACAGAGACAAGTCCAACCTTGTGGGTCCCAAAGTTTGGCAGGGAGTAGAGAACAGCCTTCGCCAAAGATGGATTGCACTCCTTACTCAGCCTTAACAACAGAATCGGAAGAAGGGATGGGACCTGAAAAAAAGAAAGAGAGTAACAACTGTGAACTGGAGAAAAATAAAGCACAAACCTGTCAAAGCATATTTGTTCTCCATACATAATTTGTTATGTGCACGAAAGTGCACGCAAACGAAATGGTCTTAGCGGTGGTGGGGGGTTACATTCGACAAGTTATTTTCATAGTCATTGCCTGATCTGCCTGAACGCTAAACATGGCATAGCAGGCTTTGAGATCAAAAACGCACACCTCTCTTAACTTTATCAACTAGAAATTGTAACCCTTTAATAGACCTCTGGTCAATTGCATGTCTAATCAAATAAAACATTTTGCCTGACAGAGACTATAGGAGTTTTGCTGCTTTTGGCTTATTTTGGTATGCTAAATATGGCCAGATTTCTTTAAATAACCCTAATAAATTAAGATGAAAAACCACTATGCCTGATCCTACTGTAACACGTATGCTTGGCATAAACATTACAGAAAAAAATTAACAAACAGAAATATGGGGAATCACCCCACCAAATTAATGGCATAAGTTATGGTTCTCTAATGCTAGTTAGTTTCCACATAGTTGTGAATTCGAAAGAATACAATCCCTGTAGTTACTAATGTGCCGCTAGGTTTTTTGCATGTTAGTGAGGCTTGTTGAAAAGTGTAGGCTGTTAATGTTAGCGAGCCAATAAGATGATATTAGCTGACGATACTGTGACATGGTTTTCACAAGCCTCAAATATTACCACAAGTATAAGGCAGCAAGAATGGGGTACACACGATGAAACTTTAACGCAATGTTAGTTGGTCAAAACTTGACACAACTGGTGAAACTAAGCTGTAATTGAATTGCATTGTGTAAAGCCTTCTGCAACGCAATTGAAACTTCTATGAAAACCAGCTGCAAAACTCTCAACTTTGTGTAACTAGTTTCACGCAACAGCTAATCAAAACGCATATAAGGTGTCATTATGTATTGTGTACGCATTGTGTGTCATTACTGTATTGTCATTATATCCGTTCATTTTATATTTAGAAGCCTCTTTTGTGTCTTAGAGCCGATGAGTTATCTGTTGTATTTCTTTGAATGTGATTGTTTTGTTAAACTTTTGTACTACTGTACTTGAAAATGAGAAGTGGTTCTTACGTGACAACTTCACAAGTTCAATAAAGGTTAATAAAAAATTTAATAAAATCTGTATTAATCAGCTGCAGAAGCAGTGTGTTGTGAAGAAGATCAAAAAGTATAAAACTTTCACAAATAAGTCAAAAAAGTGTAGGGTACAATAGACAGCCAAATGTGTTAGGATAGATAAAACATAAGGCATCTAGCAACCTGTGTGGGATCTGCACTTGCAACAGTCTCCGCTGTCTTCAGGGCCAGACGGCAGACTTCTTCCTTGCTAGTATCTATGAGGTAGGCCAGAATGACAGTCAGCGTCTTGGGGACACACTGGCTCAGGGGCACGACAGAGGTAACTGACTGGAGCCATTTGCTTGCTTCTGTGGGGTCACCAGCCACCATACGGAGCACACGCACAGCCACCTGGAGCTCACTGTACCAGGTACTGAGGGGCAGAGGCAGTTGAACTCTTGTCTGTACAGAAAAAGAGAGAGAGAGAGAGAGAGAGAGAGAGAGAGAGAGAGAGAGGAATAGATACGACAAAAACAAAAAATGTCTGTAATAATAATAATAATAATAATCATAATAATAATAGCACTTGATATAGCCCTTTTTTGACGCTTGAAGCGCTTTGCATTGTAGGGGGAGACTCATAGTTCAGTCGACAATGTGTAGCACACATCTGGCTCATGCCACGGCAGCAAATTTGCGCCAGACTTGCTCACACATCGGTTCTAAGACAAAATGAAGAGCCACGAGGGGCAGCATAGGGGATAGCCAACTCGGAGCTGTGGGATGATTAGATGGCCATAATGGATATAAGGCCTGACTGGGAATTTAGTCAAGACAACGGGGTTGCAGCGCTACGCTTTACGAGAAGTGCCTTCAGAAAGCAGGACCCTCGTTTAACGTCGAGTTAAACATCGAGTGTCCCTGTAACTGTCCAGGGGCAATTAGGTTGCCACAGACCAGAGGGTAGAGTGACCCCTACTAGTCAACCAACACCACTTCCAGCAGCAACTGGTCTCCCATCCAAGGGCTATCAGGACCCACCCTGCTTAGCTTCAGTGCTGCTAGCATCTGTGATGCTTTCAACAATCATGTAGCCTGTGATGGCTATATATTTGAAAGAGCTTTAACCAACACTATTACCAACATGGCTTTATCCAATTTGGGACAAAAACAACCAGCCTTTTGTAACCTTAAACGTAAAAAAAAAATATTGATGAGGTTCTAGTTACTTATGGCCATGAGGTGTATCACCAACATCAGCTGTTTATCGTCCTAGCCACCAAGATAATTGCTTACTATCTAACTCACGTTTTCATTCATCAGCAGAAAGGCCCAAGCCGGATTCAAACCCAATGCATCAAGAACCAACCTTTGTGGTGTACGCCTTTAGCGAACCAGCAGGGCACCCACTAACTCACATCTTTAACTAAACAGCTACTGCAAAGAAGATACCAATAGCCATTCAAATCTTCCATATATTTCCGCTTCATAAAAGTGGTGACAAGTCATCTTAAATAGCTGTTCTGTATAACAATAACAGTTCTGAAATCGCATGATAGTAAAGATTTAAAGCAGGAAAAGTGTGTCAAGACGTGTGCAAACAAATAAATCCAAGAGTCACCTGAGACGGTATGTGTGTGTCTCTCTGGGCATTGCCGAAGAGGCTGGTGGCAAGCCCGTAGTTGAGTTTGTGTGTGTGCTGTTCTGCCAAAGGCTCCATGAGGCTGGAACAGGACAGGATTTGAAGGAGGGGCATCACTAGGAGAAAGGTTCCCCAGGGGCAGTTCTTAGCCTCAGGAGGGGCCAGACTTAAAGCTATAGGACATATGACCACAAACACAGTCATTATTTTAGGTTGCAATTTGACTTGCCATTCCATCTAGACCAATGGAAAGAGCAGAGTGTTACCCAAACGTAGAAAGCCAGTCTGCTGTGCTGCTGAGGCCTGCAGGAGCAGTAGAGCCAAGCCTAACATGATCTCCTCCAAAGGAAGCTCCTACACGACAAAAGGAAAACAGAACCAGATGGGACATGGTTTAAGGAATTGGCAGGTGGAATAAAGGCCATTTAAACAGGTGTGCTCCTTCTTGTATACACAGACCAAAAGGCAAAATGGTAGGGTTCTGGTTTAAGAATGGTGGAGGGGGAGGGGAGAGAAACACTGCATTGTGGTGAGGCATAACATTTCTGTATCTGTATTCAACAAAACAAATGTAAGTGGACGTGACTTCTGTAAAAATCAAAACCAAATTATTACTTTCTTTATTCTTCAGGGTCTGCATCACAAGATTTAAAAATGCAGCTGATGTTCACAAAGGGAGGTTATAGACAATATCAGTGATTATTTCTACATATTTGTCAATCAAAAAAATTAAAAAAACGCAATATTGCAAAAGGAACTTCTGTGAAATACTGCATATACCAAGCACCTTTAACTAAGCGAATATCAGCTCACCTACTATCACCGTGTCATAAAGAACCTCCATAGTTTAGTAGATGGAGCATCATGAGGTCACACAGAACCAGTCTGGGATTGAAACATTCCCTCCACCCTCTGCCTGATTCTTTGTGTTTGGATATGAAAAGAACATCCTTTGATTATTATGGTAAATCAAATAAAATAACTGCCGGGGTAGGGATATGCAAATATTTTATTTACCATAAAAATAAAGTGTCCCAACGGATAGTTGAACTGTAGGCGATGGACAGGGTCCTGCACGCTCTCCCCTACGAAGCTAAAAACTCTTGGCCAGCACGCTCCTGAGTCAAAGTTGATTTGATTCAGTTCTCTTGCTGTTTGACAACAGCTATTTTTGTTAACACAGACAATATTTTGCTGCAGCCCCACCTCCTGCCTAATCTGTGCTGCCCCAAGATAGCAACCCGTGCTACATGATATATATATAGTATATATATATAACACAATAACCCATACATAAAATTACCAATAAGATGCCATACTTCTGTACGGTGTACGGATGTTGTGATAAAGCAGGAAAACAGGGTAAAATACAATTTTATAGCAGTCTATGTGCCATATTCAATTAAAATCACAGTATATCACTTGAATCTTTGCGCCAGGAGTGGCATAGTCATCCAACAGCTGCATGAAAGACTGGTGGAGAGCATGCCAAGACGCATTAAAGCTGTGATTGAAAATCTGTGTTATTCCATTAAATATTGATTTCTGATTTAAGCTAAAACATTAGTATTGTGTTGTAAAATTAATATTAACTGGTTTTCTTTTAATTATGACGTCTGAAAACGCATGTTTTTTTTGTTATTTTGACTCGTTTGTGTAATTGTTTGCATTTTCTGTAAATATAAATTGTCATTTAAAGGATTTATTTTGGATTTGGGAGGAATGTTTACAGACATTTTTTTTTACAAAAACACATTGTGCATGAAACTGTGTTTCAGTCCCTATGGTAAAAGACATAAGGTTACACATTCAGCGCAACCCTAACCCTTGTTTTACTTAGTGGGCTCCAAAATTACTGGCACCTACCATCACTTACATTGATCCTGTGGCCCGAACTTGTTCTATATACTTACTTAATTTTGGCTGAACAACAACATATAGGCCAGATTTCCCATACAGGGAATTCCTAGACTTAAAAATATTTTCAATGGAGACAGCAAGATTTAGTCTTGAACTAGACTTACTCCCTGTACGAGAAATCGGGCCATATTGTTTAAGGAAAATTGGTGAAGTATCCCTTTAAGACTTTCCTTGAATGTGTATGCTCCTTAGCCATAATTGCACTTATACAAAATACTGCCAGACGTCATGAAGTTGTACAGAATCTTTTGTTAGTGACAGAGAAGTGAAAAATGTGCTCTTACATCGCCACAGTGGGGTACGAGTTGATGGAGGATTTGGAGTAGAGGACGACAGTCTCCACTGAGCTTTAAGCTGAGTTGGCAGGCACACAACAGCTGCAGAGCCAACTGTGACCTCTCACAACTCCAGTGTTCGTTCCTAATGATGGTAGGAAGCAAAGCCTCCACAAAGCCAGTCAGCTCCAACACGGCCTCCACACTGTCAATCTGCAAAAACATAACAGCGATCTAGAGAACTACAGATCATACCACTGGATGTATAAGCCATACATGTGTGGACCAACACCTATCAATGCTTTAACTTCTATGACCACATTGGACCTTTTCAAACACATATTTACATATTATTTTACACATGCATCATTCATATTCTATGCATTACAACAATGACAAATTCATTTACTTGGCTTTTATGTCAAATCTGAGCTATTGTTAAGATGTGTATGCCTCAAGAATGCATTTATTAGTTGTTGTTTTTCCAGTAGTAACAAGTACAATCGCACAGGAAAATCTATCAACCCACCTGCATGTATGGAAGAAGCCGGTAGAGCCCGAGCACCAGGCTGGTGGACACTTCCGAAGTGGGATCCTTGCTTTGGCTTTGTAAAAGGACCCGGAGGAGGCTCTGTCTGAGCAAAGCATTCTGAGCCAATCTCTGAGGCTCACAGTACAGGTAACACAGGAAGGGAGCCAGCATCGTTGTGTAGGTCTGCTCCTCCCTACACACACACACACACACACACACACACACACACACACACACACACACACACACACACACACACACACAGAAATTAAATCATTGTCACACCAGTGGCCATGGCTGTGACTCCATGTGACATATGCCACAAAAAAGCCATTTAATTCATAATGAAGGCATTTCATTCATTTAGTGTTTTATTAAATAAGATTTCATGCATAATGGGAAATTGTTCTCTGTAGCGGTATTCATCTTTTTTGTTCAGTTTTCCATTTTTTATATACAGTATCTTATCTGTATTGGAAAATTCAGCAAGTAAAACAATCTATGTTTGATTTCGTTAGTGTGAGATCCCGGCAGGAAGACTGAAAGTCAGAAAGATAATGACCAGTAAACAGAGGACCAAAAAGTACAGGGAGATGTTGAATGAAGATCCCAGGAGGAGAGAAGAACTATTAAGAGAGGCACACAAAGTAAATTGAAAAGGCAACAGGGAATTATTCAAGCTTTAAAACAGGTTCTGTACAGTTTCATAAATGCTTGCTTAATTCACAATGATTAAGAGTTTCTTGTGCGTTTTTCTACAGATATCACGAGAAAAGAGCAGGCGGAGGGATGTATGTAGAGAGTGTTATTATTGTCCGTGTGAAATCAGTGTCAGCAGCAACTAGAAAGCAGCTTCAAGTGAAATGGAGAATATCAAAAAGGAGATGTAGGGCATGGAGCAAGGCTGTTGAGGCAATACTTGGGTTAACTCCACATTCACCTCAGGGTCATGATCAACCTTCTGATCATGAAGATATCAATGAAAGCCTAGCACCTGTTATGTGTAGCACACCAAACCCGTCTCCTAACAGGCGGACAAAGACCACTTAACGCGAGGCCAGGAAAGAAAAGACCAACGGTCAAAAAAAACAACTGAAGAGCCTGAAAATTCAAAATGAGAAATTAATAAAAATAACTCACTGCAGAAAAACTAAAGCTGAGAAGTTTAGAAAGCGGAATCAACGCCTCATCCAAACACGTACTATTTGTGAGAAAAATCCGTCACAAAGAAAGCGGTCTAAATAATCAGCCATTGCTCAACAAAGAAAAAAACAAGTGGAGTCTTTCTTAATTAGAGGGGACAACAGCAGACAAATCTTTGGTTGACAATCAGAGTACAACCAAACATGTGAAGCACAACATGTCATGCCCTACAGACATTTTGTTCGATACAAGCCTTTCTTTGCAACAGAAGCCAGATCAAATGATCGCAATAGCTGCGCCTGCTACCAGCATGAGAACATGCGGCTCCTCATTGATGGATTTGACAACCCATCATCAGGAACAATGTAAAAGCACAAAGTGTGATACCTTTTCATTTGGGTTTTTGGCTTTCTGATGCTGAAAGAGAAGGAGGAGAAGCAGAAGGAGGAGAATGAATGAAATGAAACGTTTGAAAATATTTACCTGTCAACCGCCTGCTGAATAATGTGATCTATCTCCAGCAGCAGAGCAGGCCAGCAGTCGACTCTGTTCTCCAACGCCGTTATGAACGGATGTGGGCGGCTCCTGATAAATACACCAAAAAAAAACAATGCAGAACATTATCTTGCTTTCTGTTTTTTCATTCTTCTGTCATAAATCCCCCTCCCCTCCTTTATGTTCTCTCAGTCGAAATTGAAGCATCCACTGTTAATCCATGTCACAGTGCAGCAGGCTTCCCAAAGCCTCAGGACTCAATTGATGTACTGTTCTGGTGCGAATGAGCTACAACGTTTCATAATTGCCCCATACAGTAAATACAGAATATAATTCGAATCTTAACGTGTCAAACAATCAACTTTGAAAAGCATCAGTGTTGCAGTGCTGTGTAAGCCACAGACTGCTTGGCAACAAAACGTAGCACAATCAGGAATAGAAAACGGAGCGTTCCGCTTCCCTTCGGTCTCCAGTTTGGGAACATTATGGCTCTCCAATAAGTTTGAATAATTTTTAATAAAGTACACAGTAGCGGCTGGTGAAAAATATTCAAGGTGGGGACGGTAGCAGCACGCATCAAATACAAGTCACCTGTCCCTCCTAGCCTATCGAGCGATGAGCGGAACTGCACCCTCCCAGTCAATGCTCAGACCCTACACCCAGTCCCGACCACTGCACTCTACCGCCGGATGTTGCCTTGTTGGCCCCTCACTCCGTGGAAAGGGCAACCTGGCACCTTGGTCACAACTTCTCTGCCCTTGTCCCTCAGTGGTGGAATGACCTCCCCACGAACATTACACTTTCCGTCGAGACTTAGACAAACTTGTTCCGACTCCATTTTGGTTCTTAAATGTAACATGTTGCATCTGCCTTGCACTTATATTTGATATACCAAGAAATTGTTTGTATTAGGTTTGCGATGGCCGTGTTTTGTATCCTGATGTTTAATATAGCACTTCCTTAGCTCTTATCTAGGTGATTAGGTCAGGGATGCACTTATCTTATCTACCTGACTTGTATTTTTTAACTTCTCTTGTTGAAAGCAAAATTTTTTGTAAGTCGCTTTGGATAAAAGCATCTGCTAAGTGATTGTGATGTAGTAGTGGCTGTGCCACATTCAGTCATTTTCAGTAACCATTCCAATAATATATAACAGAAAGTGTAGGATACCAGTGTTCTGTGAAATTGTAATTATTTAATGCCAATATTAAAAAGTTGAGGCATTCTTCCAAATTACATCCAGAGCACCATATATTTCTGAATGATGTCTTGCCAAGCTCAACAATAGGCCCCTTCCCACTGCAGGAACTTTCCCCAGGAACAAAATACCTTCCCAGAAAATCATTGCGTTTCAGCCGCAGGAATCAGGGTCAAAATGAAGTACCGAGTACCAAAAATCTGGAACCAAAAAGTGCCTGCTCGGGAGGTAGTACTTTCTAAAGTAACTTTCGGAGTATTCACTGCAAATTTCAACGGATATTTCAACCGTCATTTCTAAAAGTGTGAATGTAAACACAACAGAAATTATACAACAACAGAATGCTGCTTACGATTTTTTTATTCACAATCCTAAAGGGCAATCAAACATACAGTATAGTCATACAATAATATCTAAACTCAGAGATGTTCACTATAGTTGGTGTCGTACGAACAATGATGTCTGTCCATTGGTCTGTATGGCAGACTAATTTGACTATTCTACTAGGGAAAGATCCTGAGGTTGAAACACAGATACCACAAGGCTGCAGAAACGTTTTAGTTAATTGAAAAGTAGTTCCTGGGAATACCAGAACGCCGCCTATATATAAAGAAAAATGGGGTCAGGGGAACTTGTGTGTGTCTGTCTAAAAGTTTTTTAGAATTTTCTGCAAATGTATTAAAAATAAAAAAATAAAATATCACATGTACATAAGTATTCACACCCTTCACTCAATACTTTGTTGAAACACCATTGGCAGCAATTACAGCCTCTAGTCTTCTTGAGTATGATGCTACAAGCTTGGCACACCTATTTTGGGGCAGTTTCTCCCATTCTTCTTTGCAGATCGTCCCAAGCTCCATCAGGTTGGATGGGGAGCGTCGGTGCACAGCCATTTTCAGATCTCTCCAAAGATGTTCAATCGGGTTCAAGTCTGGGCTCTGGCTGGGCCACTCAAGGACATTCACAGACTTGTCCCGAAGCCACTCCTTTGTTATCTTGGCTGTGTGCTTAGGGTCGTTGTCCTGTTGGACGGTGAACCTCCGCCCCAGTCTGAGGTCCAGAGCACTCTGGAGCAGGTTTTCATCAAGGATCTCTCTGTACATTGCTGCATTCATCTTTCCCTTGATCCTGAAAAGTCTCCCAGTTCCTGCCGCTGAAAAACACACCCACAGCATGATGCTGCCACCACCATGCTTCACTGTAGGGATGGCAATGGCCAGGTGATGAGCAGTGCCTGGTTTCCTCCAGACATGGCGTTTGGCATTCAGGCCAAAGAGTTCAATCTTGGTTTCATCAGACCAGAGAATTTTGTTTCTCATGGTCTGAGAGTCCTTTAGGTGCCTTTTGGCAAACTCCATGCGGGCTGTCATGTGCCTTTTACTGAGGAGTGGCTTCAGTCTGGCCACTCTACCATAAAGGCCTGATTGGTGGAGTGCTGCAGAGATGGTTGTCCTTCTGGAAGGTTCTCCCATCTCCACAGAGGAACACTGGAGCTCTGTCAGAGTGACCATCGGGTTCTTGGTCACCTTCCTGACCAAGGCCCTTCTCCCCCGATTGCTCAGTTTGGCCGGGCGGACAGCTCTAGGAAGAGTCCTGGTGGTTCCAAACTTCTTCCATTTGCTAATGATGGAGACCACTGTGCTTGTTGGGACCTTCAATGCTGCAGAAATTTTTTGTACCCTTCCCCAGATTTCTGCCTCGATACAATCCTGTCTCGGAGGTCTACAGACAATTCCTTGGACTTCATAACTTGGTTTGTGCTCTGACATGCACTGTCAATTGTGGGACCATATATAAACAGGTGTGTGCTTTACAAATCCTGTCCAATCAATTGAATTTACCACAGATGGACTCCAATCAAGTTGTAGAAACATCTCAAGGATGATCAGTGGAAACGGGATGCACCGGAGCTCAATTTTGAGTGTCACAGCAAAGGGTGTGAATACTTATGTACATGTGATATTTAATTTTTTTATTTTTAATACATTTGCAAAAAATTCTAAAAAACCTTTTTCACTTTGTCATTATGCGGTATTGTGTGTAGAATGTTGAGAACATTTTTTTATTTAATCCAGTTTGGAATTAGGCAGTAACATAATAAAATGTGGAAAAAGTGAAGGGGTATGACTACTTTCCGGATGCACTGTATATGTCTGGCATCATGAGACTATACACCAGGGCTCTTCAACTGGCGGCCAATCAGGTAATTTTTATTAGGCCATTTAAATTAATTGAACATAAACATTAAAAAACAACTTCCCATCCACTTTGCACTGTAAATAAAATCCTCATCTCCAGACAACAACCCACTGAATTCTGCCTTTGTTTGTCGCACCTGTAGACCTCTCGGTTCACTATCTTACAATTAAATATTTGGTTTTTGCTATACATATCAAATATAGTTAGAATTAGACTTGACTAAAGTAACTACTATGAGGGAATAATAGCGACACACTTGATCCCAAAATCAAGATTGGGTTGGTGGTTGTAACAACACACAAAACAACTGTACAAATATTTTGAGGGATTTCAGCAAGTGCAAGACTAAAATACAGCAAAAAAACATAATATTGCAAAGATATTGATGTTTGCATCTCTGTAGGAAATCTGAGTCGCATTTACCACAAGGCTTAACAAAAAAAATCAAATGCATAAACCACTGCACATAACAAACAGAAAAACAGCAGAAAAATAACATTTTTATACAGTGGCTAATAGGAGCAAACTCATTGAGTTAAGTGAGAGGTTAAGAGAATTGTCTTTTGTACTGCATGCCGTTAATAGGACCAGGTTCAAGTACAACCAGACCCAAAGTCAAAACAGCTTAAATCACAATCCACTTTTGTATACATATGATTTATCAAGTTGCATATTTAATTAATCATTAAATCAGAAATGAAATATGACTGTATATTTTATCATTCAATAACCCAGTAATATAATAAAGCCGACATTGGTAAGGACAAAAACGGTTCCATCTTCTCTAATTTCAACATATCGTGGATGTTAAACATTATAAAAAATTATCCTATTTCTCAAAATTGTATTGGTATTCTAACTTAGCAAATTGACAATCATAGCGCAGGCTACAGTAACCTTACATAGTTTTAACTGGAAGTGCTCCAAAGTAAATAAGAGGCAGAGCGCCCCCTAAGTCTTTACCTTTTGAATCAATTGTGTTAAACAGTGGAAGTGACTAACCTGATAGAGTAAGGGCTGATGAAGGGTTCTCCTCTTCTTCGTTGGTTTGCTTGCATTAGGAGAAGACTTCCTACCACCTTAATTAATCCTTGCACATTCCTGTGAACCATAAAACAAAACATCTCAAGGGGCCTATATTATTTAACAACATGAATGTCTTGCTCTTAAAATTTCACTAAGTAATAACTCTCACCTTTTAGTAGCTAATGTCTAATTGAACCCCCTCAATTAATAACTAACTAACTAACTAATTTAGTAGCTGTGAAATAGTCTGTTTGAATCTCTTGTATGTTGTTAAAGGGAGCAAGCCTTCACCAGCACTGCCAAGGTTGGTACAAGTAGGCAAGCAATCCAGAAGCATTTACCATATTTGCGCATGTACAAGTTGACCTCATGTATAAGTCGACCCCTGACTTCGGCGAATATAATTTGGGATAAATAGTTTTTTTTTTACATATTTCATGGATTTAGGCCTAGATGGGAGTCTCTAAAAACTTCACTTGGGTATTGTCAGCTGATGTATTATGTGACTAAGATGGTGCTCGCCATGGTAAATCAATTGAGGTTGTATAATAATAATAATAATAATATTAATAACAATAATAATAATAATTAATTTTATTAAGTTTTTAGCGCTTTTCTCGAGACTAAAGTGCTTTACACAAATTGGTCGCCAATTTATTACACAGAACGAACAACGAATGGGCAGACAGCTATTAAACACAACACTCAGTCTGAGTGATACCACGGCAGCCAATTTGCGCCAGACTTGCTCACCCAACGTATTACGACAGACTTGCTCACACACATAGGACACACAGACCGACTACAGGTGAATTGGCAGTGGCTGGTCAGGGCACTGGCAGGAGAATGGAGCATGTTTTTGATGGTGGGAGGAAACCGGAGTACCCGACGGAAACCCACACAAACACGGGGAGAACATGCCACCGTGCTGCCCAAAAGGATGGGGGGAAAATAGACCGATAGTTAATGTAAGTTGAATAAAAATGGTTGAATATCAACGTATAATGTGATATTTTAAGTTTAGAATTTAATATATGGTAAATAAGGCCCTTCTCTACGCTGTCAGTGCTCAAGCTGTTAACTCAATCAGGTTGTGATTGCAGACTGCGAATGGTGTCTATTTTCGTCAACATCACTTACCACGGACAAACAAAATGTGATGTATTGGGCTATCCTGAGTATAAGTCGACTCCCTAACTTTGAAGTTTGTATTTTGATGGAAATTTCTCGACCTATACACACGCAAATACGGTAATAGTAATTATGATTCTAAATACTTCACAATTAATGGTAGTGATTGACACTACACAACAGATTTGACAGATTGATTTAAGACCTTCTAATACCAATTGTAGGAGCCTAAATGCAGTTTATTGATAAAATATCAAATATACCTATTTGGGTAATTATCATGGAATAATTTTAATTTCATATGCACAACAGTAATTTACATGATTAATTGATAAAAAAAGAATTGGAAGGAATGTTTACGGTAATAGAATATGAGAATTGTTTAATTCCTTGCACGTGTGTGTGTGTGTGTGTGTGTGTGTGTGTGTGTGTGTGTGTGTGTGTCATTTCAAATGCATAAATTCTCATTTATATTAGATTTTTAATATTTGGAAATAGATGATTTTGGTTGTTAACCTGTTGCATCCTAGTGAATGCGCGCACCTTTAATTGCGTACTGATACTCTCGTCAGAAAAGGTTTTCTTTGTAATCTTCGGTCTATCTGGCAAGCTGAGAGTGGAGCCACAGTTTGACCTCTTGCTCTCTTTGCTTCTCTCAATAATCATTCTAATTTGAACCGTGGAATGGACAGTCGTTATGTACCAATCATTTATTGGTAAAGTTACATTGTTTACTTTGACAGAGTGGTCCTGTGTGTGCATTATTCAATGTGGATTTAGACGAAGGAGTTGATCGATCGTCAAGCTTAGGCTTCATTAATTGGAAACCTAGACCAATTAAGGTGTCATTTTTAGATTTCTGAATTCAATGCTTTTTAAGCCCTTTCGGTCTGGTTTTGTGGAAGTGTATAGGTGAGTGACATATGCATATATGGACCAAAATAAATAATTTCAAATCAAATAACAAATTATTTGATTTTAAATAATTTAAGTCAACTTTAAAGCGACTTTTCTCAAAATCTTTTTTTTCAATTATTATGTTTGTGTTAAAGCCATACAGATTGTATCATTTGAAAACCCAAATTTCCCCACAATTTAAAATGTGTTTTTGAGTCCATGAGACTGGATAATGTTAGAGAAGGTTGAATATATCCAAACATGCGTCCTGATATGTAGTTGTTTTTTAAAACGTCATTTCCATCTTAAAATTGACATTTTATGAAATAAGTGAGATGGTAAATTATCAAAAGAGCTGCTTCACTAGTCAGTCTACTCAACCATATTCCTGATATAAAAAAAGACAACAATATTTTTGTCTATGCCACACCCCAAAAGCCTAAAGTTGCAAACTTGGTGCTATGTGTTGATGCAATGCTAACAGGCGAAACCCAAAAAGACCTGAAACTGCAATGTGTTTATTTTAATAAGTTATATATACGTTTTTGCAGATTCGTATAGACATTTTTGCCTGAACGAAAGTGGCCAGACTGATCTGGAGTGAGAAACAGAATGTGATCACGTGATCCCGCTGGTTCAACCAATCTAGATGGCCGTATTTCCGTTGGTGAAAACGAGCAATTAAATTTTTTTTAATGGGCCCCTGCTAGAAAAGGTTACATGTTGTCGCCAATTTCCCTCCGCTGCTCAGGACTAACACCCCCAGCGCTTGCGCAACAATGTCTAATCAAAAATATATGCTTCAGCAAATCTTCTTGACATCCATTATGAAATTCCAGCTCTTGGAAAACCAATTACTTGATTGGAAAAACATGTGTGTGTGTGGTGTGTGAGGTGATTCAATACCTGGTGGTGGGTAGGAGGTTCAAGGTGCTGTTTAGGATACAGTGCAGGTCAGCGTGGCCTTGCTCGACCAGGAGGACGAGGGCATCGCAGCATGAAGAGCACACCACAGCATTGTCGCTACAACACTGTTCCCAAAGAGCTTCCATAGCAGGGAGCTTAGAAATATATAATATACCTTTGTATTTACAACAAACCAAAACAATAATCTCCTTTTTTAAATTGGATTTGTTAGTTAAACGATAAGTGTAAATAGCAAAAATGCAAATACAATATCTAGGGAACATGGTTCTCCTGCATACAAGGCAAACAGTACATCTCTGCTTGCTCTTCTTACATTTTAAGCTAGGTAAAGCTGCCTTAAAGATTCCATTTATTTTCTAAATGACTAATTACTAACACACCTGTATTGTAACTCCTGGTAATGAAAATGTGTACATAGTGCTGAAATTAAGTTCACACAAATCGATTTAGTTAAACATTTACCATAATGTATAACCTACACTCAAAGGCTCATTTGCATATTAATGGCATATGTGAATACATCTCGGGCTGGTATTGCCACTTTACTTATTGTATTTTTATTTGAATTTTGACAGCTATATCCTTCCATAGTAAACAAAGATATCTCTTGTGATGGGGCTAACAGTATTTTCTAATACAGTGTTAGTCAGCATGTTAATTGCCTGGTCCGGTCAACATTGATAAAATGTTCTATAGTGACAGCACATTTTACCCCCGGCAACAACTAGACAGACAACGATAGAGCTGTCCTGGTTGCCACTCAGTGTTGGCAAGCCAGCCGGTGCAAACCAAAACTGCCTTTCAGTATAAGCCTACTTTTAAAATTAAATGACGATAAAAACAATTTAACAAAACAAAGTGAACTCACTGCTTTGTTTGCTGCTTTTGTTTTAATTGGACAGTAGTGTGTAAGACAGAACATGAGCTGTGAATAGCCTTGCCTAGAACAGAGTCCATAGAAAGAGGCTGGACAAGCCTACTGCTAAGTTGGGTCTGAGCGTTTCTTAAATCTTTATTACTTGGTTCCCTTTATAACTATGCACTGGCATGTTGATGACTACTGAAATATGCATTGTGTTTGGGAAAGCCCTTCTGCATGTTATTATCCTGTTGGTACTTTAGTTTAAGTGTGAGGTTCACAACCAACAGCTCTGTGCCAATAGCTTCCACTTTACAGAAAGTGCACTAGTCAGTGTGTCTGTCTGTTTTTCGATGACATGCAATAAAAATAGAGGAGAAGGTCAAATACTAGTAAGTTATAGAATATATCAGTCATCAGACATATTATTAGAAACATCCTCTCACCTGCATAGAGGACTGAGTAAGTTTGCCATTTTCACCCTTCTCTTTGAGCAGCGTGGCAATGAGACTCCTCACCGCCTGTTGAAATACAACAAAAGCTTGATAATACAATTTAAGACATTTTGTTCCCAATCACTGTTGAGTTACTGATACCAATTTAAGTTATGCATTTAAATGCACATAAAGCCTACGAAACAGACTGGCTAAGACAATTCAGCTCACAAGCTTTACCTGGGCTTGTATGACAGGGCTGGAAAAGTCAAACCGCATTTTAAAAGTTTCACTCATCTTCCTGAGTGTAACCTGAAATACAAGAGAAAAACTCTTAACGGACCACATTTTGTTTCTTCATAGAAAGACTTGTTTGTCCTTGTGCTATGAAACTGACCATGGGCGAGGAACTCTACGGCCCAGCAAATACTGCTTTGAATAGCACTTTCTACATTTTATTTTCATCAAAACCACCATGATGTAATAAAAACTTTAAATATAAGCTTGAAGAATATCTGCAAAATAAGATACATTCCAAATCACAGAATATGAAAATCGTAGAGATCAATAGATGGTGAGAACCGTGTGTTAATTATTATTCTTTTGAACAAGCCACCCGCCCGCAACAAGAAATCCTTGTGTTGGGCACGCACATAATCAGAAAGAGATTTCTTCCATGGTACAAGGTTAGCTACTCCATTTTAAGTTTGCTTCCTCCTCAAACAATTAAACTGCATCAGAATTTTCTTTTATAATTGTCACAGGTAGAAAACTTGATTCCAAAACTCATCTTTTTTCTTTACAAATTACAAAATTCAGTATCAATATCAACATAAAATATCAGGTTTTATTGGTTAATATTTATGTATGCGCAAAGTTTTTTTTCCCTAGAAAAAATATTTGTGTTTAAGTATGTTGTTCTTCAAGAACAAACCAGATATAATTTACCATCATGAAAAATTTAATTTAGCAAGGATATAGGCTGCCTCGTTGGAATATGGACACAATAAATAATGGTTGTAAATAATAGTTGCTAGTCCATCTCAGTAAGAAGTGCTTAATGCGTTAATCTCATTACAGTGAATGTTAAAAGGCCAATAATGAATACCTTTCTGACGTTTTTGTGTCATTCCCAAATTCATATTTACACCTAATAAAAAATATATGAAGATGATTTTAATTATTATGGGGTGCCTCGCTCTACCCTTCCTACTCAGTCAGTTCTCGGTGGTGAACGCCCACTAGTAATCAGTTGACTCAGGTTGATAATTAATATTCATTAGCAGACTTCTGTGATTGACTAGACCTATAACATTCAGCTGTTATTACAGCTGAAGCCTAAGGAGTGGTTTATACTTCTGTGAAAATACACTTAAACGTCTCTGCAAAGCTGCGCAGAGAAGGGGTTTCTGGGAAAGCGTAGCTCGTTGAGGGCCGCAGACGTGGACAATATGCAGTTCTCCGAATCAAGTAGTGCGTCGCTTTTTCTCCCGTTCGTGAAATAAACAGATTGGTTGAGGAGGGAAGAAAGGAGGACGCGAGAAGATATCCTGTAAGAATAAGGCTACAGTTGTATATCATATAGTTGTATTATGGGGTGCCCCAGTAAGTGGGTCATCAGGCTAAGACGCACACCATAAAGGCTAGTCCGGCTCGGGCCTTTCTGCTGCATGTCTCCCATTCTCTCTCCCACCTTAACTGTCAACATACTGTCCTGTCTAACAATAAAGCAAAAATGCCTCCCAAAAATATAAAAAATATCTTACAAATATAGTTGTGTTGTGTGTTTTTGAGGGTGCGTGTGTCAAGGCAGAGCTAGAAATAAAAAGTCAAACAACTGCAGCCTGGTTTATACTTCTGCATCTGCGAACATTTAAGTGCGCTGTGCAGTGATGTTCGGACAGTAGTTTGCCCCCCATGCTCCTACAGGTTCACTGAAGGCAGTGTCCAGAATGCACTGAACGAAACGCGGATACGAACCGTTACGGATAGTGCCCTCACCTTTTGGGGGGCAAAGGGTTCGTATAAATGTCTGTATTTGCCAACCTCGTCCACGAGTCACTCTTGGTGATCTGTGTGTGTATTTTCCAATCAGAATATCGCATCCTTTCCTGCACAACCATCAGCTATTGTTTGACACACGGAGAAGAAGTTGATGTACCCTGGAAAAAGGTTACCCACTATACTGAAAACTCAAAAAGTACAGTTACCTTGCAAACTAACACTGAGATACAATGTTAGACAACTTCAGTCTTTGTTTAAATTGCTCCCATCCTAGGCTGCTGCATACTTGAATAAATTATGCCCAGCAGAATCTTGCTTCGCATTATAGATACTATAGTTTAAAGGTTTTTACCATAGTTTTTAAATATAAATCAATACCAATGTGTCTGTTGTGCAAGGATGGCCAGCCTACCAAGATGACAATGACGAGTATGTGTGTGTGCACCTGTAACAAATCTAAATATAGAGGTACAAAAAAATTTAATTTAGCTAGAAACGAACATCAGCATAATCAAAAATAGGAAGAAATTACTTTTGTACTAGGAGTGTGATCATGTGAACGTGAATAAATTGTAAAAATTTTCGAATTTTTCAGTAAACGCTGGAAATTACTCTGTGTTCATTAAGTGCTCATCGGTTATAACGCGCGTACAGAAATTAAGATTCACTTCAAGATTTTCGCGGCTCCAGGGCAAGGACGTTTTGAGTGAGTTGCAGCACTGACACTTAGGGGAAAGCTGGGAATGTGTTTTTATGACTAACAGCCAACATCTATATTTACTTTTATTTAAGAAGAACCACACTTTCAACACTGGAACATTGTGGAACTCTTAGTTTTGGTAGCGTAGCGTTACTTTTTATACGGTCCACCCGTTACACATGCAAGAAGTTAGCGATGCAATGGGACATCATAACCTGTACACACGCATGTGCCCCGTTGCAGCACAAAATATAACTTTACTAAGCTAACGCTATCTTTCGGTATATGTCAGGCATTAATAAATATGAGCTGTGTGATAGAATGCAGGTTAATTATTAACTAATATCTACAATTGCTGCTCTTACCGCTTCGATATTTGGTAGAGGTGTCGCTCCGATCTGTCACCCAGTACAAGATATTTCCGCCCTACGTCACTGCTCACTTGGAGAGACACACCCTCAAGCGCTAGGATTGGCCAGGCACCCATGCAGGCGGAGTGTTGATTAATAGGCAGTGAAGTTTCGTTCTCATTTATCATACCATAAAGTAAAGGCTGGAATAAGATTAGGAATAGGCATTAAAAAAACAGGAATAAGATTAGGGATGATTGACAAAATTTGTCAATGTTGTGTATTTTTACCCAATATATTTGTACAACAAAGTAAGCAAAGGCAAACAAGTGTTAATCTATTATTCACTCCGTTTCCCATAGCAGCTTCTGTTCCATCTGTATTTGGTTTGGTGTACATTGTATATTGGTAAAATGTAATTCCACATGGTATGAGATTGGCACCCACTGCCCCTTTCTTTGTATATCCCTTTCGCTACCACATATGAGATGAAGAAAATTTCTTCTCAAAGCAGAGAGACTACCTTTTCCCTTGCCGTCAGATCACCATGTGTTACCTGTTGTTCATATTAAATATATATTATGAATTGCATTAGTCATGACATGTTTGAGAAGATTCAAAAATAGCTCATTTGTTCAATCGATGTTTATTTAAATGCGAGCATCAACATGACACCTATATACAAGTGTAAGTACACAAATATATTTTCATATATTCCACTCATTTGTCATAAAGTAAAACTGTATAAATAAAAAAACTAATATAATCCATTCATTTGATGTTACCCTCAAACTTTACATTTGCAGATTAATTTGCTATACCTGCGTGGTCTGCTGAAATGTTTTTTAGCTATGTGCTTGTTTTCATCTATTCATAGGATCTGGAGACATGGCTCCTCATAAAGTTGAGAAGCAGGAATGAGGCTCTCTTTACAGGGAAGCGCAATGCTTCCAAACTGGCCTGGGAGTGAGTTCTCATTCATAGCACTGTATTACATCATATGAATGGATCTCAAGATGATTCCAAGGACACTTTTTCTTTGTTATGCTGCTAATTTGAGCTGTAGTATAGCCTACAATGGGTATTATGTACAGTTGGCAGGCATAATATGACTTTGTCTTACTGTGCTAACAGGAAAATTGCACAGATGATGGGCCTGCAGGGGAGGCTGACAGAGGCACAGGCAGCCAAGAAATGGGAGGATCTCAAAAAGAAATACAAGATCATTGGCTTACATTTCTCCAAATACCTTTGTTTTAGTAACAGTAAGCTACAGCATTGACCAAACAAATCTTTTCATATTCTAAAAAGGAATATTAAATTGTTGTTCCTGCCCCTACAGGAGCAGGGACGGATCAGGGTGAGACGACGACAGACAGCTGGCAGTGGTTTTCCCCAGAAGCAATTGGGTCACGACCATCAATTAGTCCTCCGGTCCTGATTGCCTCATGCACAGGGAAAGATCAACCATCGTCCACCACAGCCAGTTGTCTGCCTGGGCCCCCTGGAATGTCTTGTGAGGAAGGGCTATCACCTCCTCCACCATCACAAGACATTTCAACCCTGCAGCCTCAAGTGGAAAGGCATGAGCAGCAAATGCGTCATTCTGTGGTAGAGCTGCCCAGTCCACCATCAAAGCGCAGAAGGAGAGATCCTTTGGTGGATGCCTTATTACGATCGGAAGAGAGAGATGAGGCCCGATTCAGGTGCCTGGAGGGCCAAACCGATAGGCTTCTTGGCATTTTAGAGAAAATGGTCGAGAAAATGTGAACTTTAAATCTGTGCATAATTTTTGTTGGCCTACTGTTTTATTAAGAACATTGTTTCTAGTAGAGATGTATTTTTGTTACTTTTTGTTTATTGCATTAATGGCTAGTAAATTGAAAATGAATCACTAAGATTGTAAATATTTTCCTCATTAATTTAAATGTAAACATAAATTCTGTTTTTATTACACAAGTCAAGTTTCTGTAAATAATACATCCGCAGTGCAGACAGCCTATTTCTCATTGCTGCACCACTGACCTAAGCAGTAAGTGGGGCCTGGTTGACATTGTCCCCCCAAACCTCCTACACAGGCTCCTCAATGTCCCCAACTCACAGGCAGATGTTGTGGAGTGCAGTACAGCAGGTAATAATGGCAGGGACAAATGTAGGGTCAACCAACCTCCAGGGCCTTGAAGAAGATGCTGCACCATCTTGTTTTCATCATTCTAAAGGCCCTTTCAATGATGGAGCGGCCTTTGGCATGATGAACATTGTAGTGCTCCTGGACCCAGCCCTGCAGTGGCTCCCAGTAGGATGTCAAGATGGAGATCGGTTCTTCAATGCAGGGATACCCACCATCCCCTCCGATGACATAGCCCACAGGAGGGTACAGGCAATCTGAGAATAGAGGACTATTTATGAGCACTCTGGTGTCATGCACTGATTCTGGGTAGCCAGTAAATGTGTCCAAAAATGTGCCTCCACTGTCACAAACAGCTTGGAGCTGGAAGGAATAGAATAGCTTCCTGTTCATGTAGTCACTGGATGCCGGACCTGCATGTGCCTTTATTCTTATGTGGCACCCATCAATAGCACGGTTAGCACCCACACACTTTCTGAATGCCTCATTCTGAGCCAGTGCAGCAAAGCCTTCTCCAACTGCATCCAGCTCATGAGGCTTTGGGAAACGGATGCAATGCATCCTGATCTCCACTCTTTAGTCAGTGACTTTATGAACAGCTTGGAAGACGCTTGTTGTCAGAACAGAAAATGCACGGGACACCACACTATAGGATGCACCGTGAGCCAGCCAATACACAAAGATCAGAACCTCCAGTTGAGGTTCCCAACCATGGGTCTTTTCCGTGACAATTTATGGCATGATGTTGTTGATAGCCTTACGAGACAGCCTGAAATCTGTCTTCATATTAACCTCATCATCAAGATAGACATTAAGTAATGGAACCTGAGTATTCACCACAGCATAACGAATAGATGGCATCTGGAAGAATATAAGTAAAATTATGGGAATCACATACTAAAAAGACAGATCTGCTTTCCTCTCGATTGAAATGGAAGCAACCACCATATAGCCTTTCCAGTAAAATAATTCACTATTTGACATGGTTTTCCGTTTCAGTTTTTCTAAAATAATCCTATATTCTAAATCTTATAGGTGTTTAGGCAGGCTTACATTTGTATAGGTTCACTTGCCTAGTTAGCAGATAGTCTCTTAAGACAAACTCATTGATTGCTTGAAATTTAATAAACAATGTCATATTTAATTGCATTTATTATTTACTTAGATTGTTGTACAGTTCAACTTGATTTGTTTAACCCCAACATTATCTGTAAACGCATAGGAAAGTGTTGTTTTGCAAGATATCATGAGCCCCTCGTAGTATGATAATCGTGATACAGATCACAAAAATACATGTGGAAATCAGAAACTCATGATACTAATTACCAAGTGCCAACGTATTGCAATTATCCGCAGAAGACGCCTTCGCCTCATTGAAATAAGTCTGCGGGTATTTAGGATGATTTGTAGAAAGCCATATATCGCTAAGCCTACAACTGGCAGTCGATCCATGATAGTTTGGTCTGAAAGTGTTCAAGGGCAGGTTCGTTCCATTTAAATCCCCTGCCCACTCTACCTCCGTTCTCCAAGTGGCCTCCGCGCGACGTATGCAGTTACGTCATACCAAAGGCTGAGTGTAATTGAATTAGGGGAAGTGGAACTACTATTGAAACGCAGCAATCAATGGTTAGGTAGCAGTGATGCACGTAAAACTCCAGGTGCTCACCACCAAAGGAAAATCTTAATAAGTAAAGGAAAATATCCTAAACCCCTAGCAAGGTACAGAGATCATTGATGAAAACCTGCTGCAGAATGCTCTGGCCCTCAGAGACTGGGACAAAGGTTCACCTTCCAACAGGACAACGATCCTAAGCACACAGCCAAGACAACATAGGAGTGGCTTTGGGACAAGTTTGTGAATGTCCTTGAGTGGCCCAGCCAGAGCCCAGACATGAACCCAATCAAACATCTCTGGAGAGACCTAAGAATAGCTGTGCATCGACGCTCCCCATCCAACCAAGAGGATCTGCAAAGATGAATCGGAAAAATTCAACCAATATGTGTGACACAAGCAGTGGGCTACCCTAACACAAGCGTTGGGGTTACCAACTCTAACCCTGGAGTCAGCGCTGTACAGTCAACAAGCCACGGCAGCACGACTACTTCAGAACCATGTGAACACTTGCAAAAACAACAGGAATTATCCTAATGCTAATGTCTTTGTTCTGACAGCACCAGTAAATGTTTTAACCAGGGGGCGCTGAAGCACTTGCCGTACCCTTCGTTCCCATGCCAACCTGTGGGTGCTGCAGCACCTTCTGCACCCATAGTTCCCACGCCCTTGGTGACAAGCATGTAGCTTCATACTCATACCCAAGACGACTTGAGGCTGTAATCGCTGCAAAAGGGGCCTCAAAGCACTGTATAAAGGGTCTGAATACTTAGGTAGATTTGATCAGTTTTTTATTTTTAATAAATTTGCAAAAATTTGGCTTTGTCATTATGGGGTATTGTGTGTAGATTGATGAGAGAACAAATTATTTGATCCATTTTAGAATAAGGCTGTAGACGTAGAAATTTGAACAATTGCGGAAAAAGTTTGTCTTCAAAAAGAGCACTTATTTGGTCATTTGTTCACGTTTTTCTTTAATGTTAGCATCATGTGATACACAGTACAAAAAATGTTTAAAAAAACTGAAGAGATTTAAGTTGCCTGGAAGACTGAACAAGCGCATTTTGACCCCACACACAGTACAGATAGGGTCTTACCAAATTACTTTAATTACTTTAATTATCTTATTGGCAACTAATAGAGTCGTTAAAAAGAGAGATGGTTATTTAAAATAAGATTGTCACCATCACTGTAAAATATAATGGTAGGTCAGTGATGTCGTGAGGCTGATTTTGTATCTAAGGCCCTGAAAAGCTTGCCAGTTATTAAGTAGAAGGAGATGTTATGCCAAAATGACCCTGGCTACGCCAGTATCAAGGCTAAAACTGGCTGTTGGATTTTTCAGCACGAAATATGAAAAAAGCATACCTTCAAATTCACACAAAAAAAAACTTTCAGCTGTTAATGCCAAAACATGTCTGCCTCTTCCAGAAGTATACAATTAGGCTGAGGTTGGATCTTTCAGCAATATTATTACACCTGTAACTTCAATTTAAAAAAAAGCTTTTCGGTGGCAATCCCAATCCTCTAATGATCTGAAGGGGAGATTCCCCTAGCATTACCACAGTCTGTGAAGAATCCAATCTGGAGAAATATTTGACTAATAAATGTTCTTATTCCATGCTTTTCTCTCATAGATCATTACAGGAGAAACTCAGTAGTATTTTGGCAAAGGGAAACCGAGGCACTGGTGCGACTAGTTACGTCAGATAAACTGTACTTTCAAGACTTCTTTTCTGAGCAACAGTATGACAATACAATACAACTGCAACATCTTTTTTTGCATGTTAATTGCGGTTGCAAACTCTTCTGTGGGGCACTGCATATGTGACACAGACTTTTAATGTAAAAAAGGATACAACTAACCCTCCGACAGTTTGTTGTGTTGTTTGAAGACATCTAGGTAGTTTCCCTTTTTCAGGAACAGGCAATAAAAATGTAGTGTAGCTAATAACGTTGGTTTATCAAGATGGCCACCCAGCTCTCATAGCACAGAAAAGGGGTACAGAAGGCCAACAGCAGGACATGCACAGTGTTTCCTCTACCACCCCTGCTATCTTCACAGGCGAGAGCTACATCTTTGTCTCACTACATGTTAGTGCCAAAGAGGTGAGCAGTGTGGAGCGGATGTCTGCTTCTTATAGGGATGAACCAAAGCACTTTCCAGTGTGTGCCAAATACTTCAGCCAATGCCCATTGCCAGGATCTTTTCAACCTTTGTCTGGGAAAGTGACATGACATTAGGGGTGTCCCCAATTAAGTAATTGTATAAGATAAAATACAATATGACAAATGTTAAAGTTATAAGGACTCACGTTTCACTGGAGAACTGGCTCATTTTCTCAATGGTGGTGGTGTTCTATTGGATAGCATAAATAAACATTTCAAAATTAAATTCAAATATATCATGCATTACAGACAGGATTGTATCAGGATCAGCTTAGATATACTATATACACACATATACATACACGTACATATACATACTGTATATACACATACATACAAATATATATACACAAACATATGTACATACCACACAGTATATACACACTACTACTACTACTCCTGGGGTCACATAAGCATTAAGGCCTGCGATGTGACCGTAGCCTGACTCGGATATATGCTCAGATCCGATTTTATTGTTTGGCTGTTCACGTTATTGGTTTTTAATGTGGCCAATATCTGAGTCCAGTGTGAACTGGTCACAGTCCTGAACTGACCCACATGTGCAGTAACAAACACGTCATACACAGAAAACTAGATCTAGAGAGAAGTAACAGTCGCATGGATTCCAAATTGACTGTTCAGACTGAGGTCGCAAAAAATCTGACCGGTATACGATTTAGTACCACATACGAAAGTGCCCCAAATCTGAGTTGAAAAGATCGGATTCCATGTGATTTGTGCTGTTCACACTGTTACGAAAAAACAGACCTGAGTCACATATGAGCAAAAAAAATTGGATCTGGGCCACTTTTGCCTGAAGTGTGGCTTAGAAAAGCCAAAAAATGTAATATCTATAATTTATAAGAAATACAGTGTACACATTGTTAATTTGGTAAATGATTATTATACCTGGAAACGGCAGATTTCTTATGGAATATCTACATAGGTGTACAGAGGCCCATGTTCGGCACCCATGAAATGGTTCCAATTGTGTGGTTTTCAACTTTGTTCCAATGGCACATTGTGTTAGCTAATCCAAGTTTATTGTGTTAAAAGGCTTATTGATCATGAGAAAACCCTTGTGCAATCATGTTAGCACATTTCATGTGAAACTTGTCAGTCTATTCTTGATACTAAAGAAAAATATATCTTTAATCAAGTGTATTTAGTAACTTATTCAACTAAACAGGCCCAATTATCACTTGCGCTCAATTTTGAACCTCTTAATGCAAAATTCTGAACTGTAAAATATGGCATTGAGTAATACTGATGCATTAAATTGTAAAGGTGAAACAATGTATGAAAAACCCATTTAGTGTACATTTTATGAGTGCATTATCTTTAGTGTAACTTATATTTCCCCCAATGCAACAAATTAGCACACCTGAAGAAATTACAAGGTAGGACTTTTAGCTTTCAAATTATACTTTACATTTGCGTACGACATTTAAACATCTTCAGTTACTGGTCATTCAATTTAGAATGTCTTTTTAGACTAACATTTTATTCATACAGGGTTGACTGACTGAGAAAATGTCTCTTTTGCAGACTGTAATAAATTATTCAAGATAAATATCAATGAAAAAAAGTTAAAAAGGTAAATAAATAAATACTGAAATAAATAAGGAAATGTATGCATTTATTTGAGTCATTTATTTATGTATTCATTTTTAATTTGGGCAGTTTCAGTCATCTATTTTGCTGCTGAAAATGGGGCTTTGCGATCACTTGTGAATTATGAATAAGTAATTTTAAGCATTAGTTTTCATTTGCATAACATGTACTGTCTTAAATATATGTTTAACACAATATAATAGTACTTTGTTTAAATAAACACAGAAATTCAATCAAAAAACAAAACATTTCTTAGTGATTCCAAACTTTTGCACGCTATTGTCTAGATTAATTATTTGACAATATGGTATTTGCTTGAATACTCCGTGGTCACTTTAATTTAGTAATTTTGATAGCAGATTTCCACCAGAAGGCTTTCAAAGAAAGAGGTTTGCCAGAGCTAAACCTTTTTTTACAGATTTACAATACCTTTAGTATAAAATAAAGTTTAACGATTGTAATCCTTGTTGTCTTGTGCTAAGGTCTTGGTTTTATTATACCTTATCCTGGTGCAAATCTTGGGTATATCATCAAAACTTGTGGTCATTATTGCTAAAACTTCCTTGCAAAGTCAGTTTAAAGAAAAGTTGTTTTCATTCTCGTCAAAACTTGGTGTGATTCTCATCACAACTTGATTGCAAAGTCAGTCGAACAAAAAGTTGTATTCATTCTCGTCAAAACTTGGCGTCATTCTCATCACGATTTGCTTGTAAAGTCAGTCTAACTAAAAGTTGTTTTCAATCTCAGCAGAACTTGGTGTCATTCCCAGACATACGTGAAGTCAGTCTCGCCAAAACGTATTCTCAATCTCATCACAATTTGACATCAATTTCATCACGACTTGTTTCAAAGTCAGTCTAAGGAAAAGCGGTTTTCACAATGACTTGGCCTGACTTTTGGAGCAGCGCCGCTATTGCATTATTGTACACTTAGCACATTTCATCATCTACAGTATTGTAGTGTATATTTGCTCAGTAGTTTTACAATGCACAATACTCACTGTTAGAATTCCAGTGATTTGCGTGAAGAAGAGGCTGCTCATTCCTCCAAACATCACCAAGCCTGTTAGCGCTGACACACGCAGCAGAGCAAGTTCATGATGTGTCGTAAACTCCTCCTGGAAGAGATGAGCCATAGATACTTAGATTATTTTATTTAGAGACGCCTTTCTAGACACCCAAGGTCACCGTACATGGCATAGAATACAAAACAGTTAAAACAGTACAATATACAATTTAAAATGCAGTTAACACAGGACAGACAAAAGGATATTGAGGCAGGGAACATCAGCGAACATCACAAGAGGGCATAAGTAAAAGGGGTATACAACGCCATAAAGTGTCAGGCATCATAAGCATGCTTGTTTAAATAGATGAGTTTTAAGGTGTTGTTTGAATATTTTTACAGTGTCAGACGATCTGATGTGGGGTGGGGGAGAGTTCCAGAGTCCGGGAGCAGAGCAGCTGAATGCCCTGGCACCCATGGTCTTGAGCCAAACACCTGGAGGAGGTTGGATGAGTAGGGGCCAGTTAAAGAAAGAGCTTTGTAGGTGAGGATAAGGGTTTTGAAATCAATACGGCATTGGACAGGGAACCAGTGTAGCTAGATGAGAACGGCCCTGATGTGGCCACTGGACTTTGTGCAAGTGGGTTTTGGATAAGTTTGTTTAGAAGTTTGATGGGTGTTCCAGTGCGAACAGCAATGCAGTATTTGATAATGACATTAATCAGGACTTCAGTGCTAGACTGGGACAGTGATGGACGGAGTCCGAGGATATTATGGATGTGAAAGAATGCAGACCAGGTGATAGTATTTATGTGCGGTTCAAAGGAGAGGATATTGTCGATAATGACCCCAAGGCTCTTCACTTGAGATGCTAGAGGTACAAAAAAGCCATCGAACAAGGACTTGGAGCCAAAGAGCATGATTTCAGTTTTGTTCCCAATCTTCCCATTGAGCTTCAGGAAATTCTTGTTTGTAATGCCCTGAAGGCAGTGGGTGAGAGACATCGATGGGTAGCAATGAAACTAGACACCATAGTGACGGAGGATACTTCCCAGGTGAAGGAGGTATATGATGAACAGGAGTGGACCCAAAACTGACCCCTGTTGTGGCCAAATTTGGGCATCCTAGCGGATGTTCCGGCCTGGGATGTGGTTCAGGGGTGAGGGGACGGTCAGAGCGAAGGCCAGGTCACCAAAGAGATAATATGTGCCTTTTGGAGACACTGAGACTAGAAGTTTTGTGTTTAAGTCATAACATTAAGTCATGTCTTAAGTTTCCTGCGTACGTGTCTTTAGATATGCTGATAATGAACATGTGATCCATCTTGTCCAATGAAATGATTGTTTATCTTATAGACCCATATACTCATTAGAACCTTGTCAACTACTCAGAACTTACTATGTTGCTAGACTGATCTGACTGTAGTATTTTCTCTGTGTACAGACTCTGACTCAGACTCTGTAGTCATCAATAAAATTGTACTTGATCTTTTCATGGTTTCTCCCTGTCATTAATTGGTTATTTTCTGTCATAGATTGAAATTATCCATTACACCCCTGAGGAACACCCTGTGAGGCAGCAGAACCCTTGGACCTATGTTTTCTGAACAAACTGTTGTCTGTCAGTGAGGTATGAGGTAATACAGGAGTGAGCAACAACATTGACACCAATGCCAGCCAGGTGTTTCAGCAATACTGAGTGGGAGATGATATTGAAGGCAGCACTAAGGTCCAGAAGGTTTAAGATGGTCAGTAGTTCAGTGTCTTTCTGCCGGAAACCCGATTGGAAAAATTAAGAGGTTATTGGAATCCAAGTGTGATTGTATTTGAGCAGCAACAACTCGCTCTAGAGTTTTGAAGGTGGATGAAAGTTTGGAAATGGGTCTGAAATTGTTCAGGTCTTCAGGATCAGCACCAGGTTTCTTTAGGATGGGCTTGATTTTGGCCATCTTGTGGGTAGCATGTACAGTTCAGAGAGTTGCCGAAAACCAGATTGGAAAAATTCATAGAGGTTATTGGAATCCAAGTGCGATTGTAGTTGAGCACCAACAACTCGCTCTAGGGTTTGAGGGAGATGAGGGAGGCATTGATAATTTCCATAATCAGAGTGGAGATGGACGGCAGGCAAAACAATGTATGGTCAACAGAGGCTTAATTCAACTGTCATCCTTAACCCCAATTCCTGCCAAAGACTTCTATTGTCAAATAATCTACAGTATAATTCCATATTGTAAAATGCTTTAACTACAATTCTACAAAAGTATCATGACCCTTTTCCCCCAACTACCAGCTTTTGTCACTACTTCAGTGTTTCTCACTTAATAAAGTACATGTAATTCTAAAATGATGACTTACAGCGCTATAGTAAATTAGACGCTTCTACCTGATTTAGTTCAGTAAGGGGCTGGAAGTAGTAGTACTGGCAAAAGTCGAGAGCCAGTGTGTACAAACTGAGGACCTGAGTGTAAAAACAGAGCTGCAGGAACAGCCAGTGGTTGTCTTCTCCCACACAATTATTGATCCTGTTGGGAAATCAATCACAGTCACATATGGCATACCTGCGATGCACCAAAGAATTAAATGAGCTAACAGTTTTGTTTTTTAAATGCTGGGGCAATAAACTGGCTAATCTAAGATACACATTAAAAATAGCACAACCTTTGGCCACAGACAAACATGAGGAAAATAAAAACACAAAAATGGGGGAAAAAACAACAACTAATCATCAGTGTTAGTAGTACTAAACCCATCATTGGTCGCTCAACTAACTTTTCATCATTTACATGGTGCGTACAAGAATAGGGGCAGTGCAAATTGCTGCTCAAGATGTGAACATTATTACCATGTATTTTTTACGCTTTAAGTCCATAAGTTAATTAGACTATGAAAAGGGTTGAAAAAGTGAGTGAACCCTCACCAAGGACAGTGGTGGTCCATTCTTCGTACACAGTGGCCACAACGGCTGCAGTGATGAGACCTTTTAGGTCTGAATAAGTTGCACTTATTACACAACTCCCAATGCTCGCGCTCTGAAAAGGGATGTAATCAAAGTTCAGACATCTGACATTGTTAATTCTAATAAAGAGTTGAGAATAGCATTAACAACTTTTGCACTAATGTATCGATCTATTGTTTTTACATTCTGTGATGCCTATTTTGTACACATTTACATTAAGCTTACATTATTCTCATTAAGTTTTCGTTGCATCACTGAAGCTTCAGTGTCAAGTTCATAGACTAAAGTACCAACAATGCACGAGGGCACTTCATTCTGTCTCAACTATGTGCTACCATGCAGAGCCAGAGTCAACACTGTAAGGTCATATTGATTGGTTTATTTCAGTAGTGCTAGCATATAAATATAGGTAAACACAAGCAAAGCTATGCATTATTTTAATATTCTAATGTTTTTTGTTTTGATTGCAGGCTTGAAATTTGATCTGACAGTCTTAGATCAACCTTGTAGGGTCATACAGTATTATCACAATTTCTTCCCTCCTTTTTGCACCATAATGCACAGTAATTAACCCACTGAAACCCACAACACGCTGGCGGGATCAAAATGCATGTTGTCTTACAAAAAAAAAATCACAAAAAATACACCATTTATCATAGCCAGAAACTTTGATAACGGCCGCTCTCATCGGAATTTTGACTTTCCGATCATCCATAAACTGATAATGTGCATCGAATGCTTCGGTCAGGAGGAATGGCCAAATAGAAGCTTAAAATAGTGATATTTCATAAAAATTACTTTATTTTAAATGTCTTAGGTTTTTAATACAAATGGATTTTTGCCAAAAAATAAATTGTTGGCACGATCGAGATCCTGTAAAAAACACTTAGTTCTGTGCTTCTCAGCGCAACAATCTTCGACTGAACTGCAGGATGGAGCAGAAAGGGGAGGACGCTTAGACAGAGAGATACTGTATGTTAGTAGACATAGTAAATATTTTAATAATTCAATATGTATAGCATGTGGCGCCCCCCCCCCCTCTTTTTTTCCAGTATGGTTCCATCTTTTTAAAAAAATTATAAAATTATCAAACAAATTCAACTTAGATTTTTTCTTATTTTGTGATTTGTTACATAATTGTCATACTGCACAAAATAATTTTTGTGGGGAATTCTCGCAACTTCTAGCCATGATTGTACTGTTTCCATTGAGGTGCAGGCCTTGCAGATGCAGTCGAAATTATCACTGATCTTAGTAGTAAAAAGGACGCTACTGACGTTGTATGCCGCATCCACTTGCAGACCTGTCTCTCCAGGCAAGAAATTAACCTGCAGCTCAAGGCCTGTACAATTTTGCAAAGAATGAGAACTTCCCTCCAGTTCTCTGCCTAATGCAGGTTGTGCATGAAAAGCTGCCCCGTCAATTCCATAGTATAACAAAAAGGACAGAATATCATTAGAAGGATGAAACAGGTTTCTAAGCAGAGTTAATTAAGGGTAAGCTGTTGTTCAGAGCTTACATAGTGACAGTAACTAATGCTCCTACTGATTATTGCTCTACAATTTCAGGAGGTTACGACCCTTCATCAAAAGTGAGGTGGCGCAGGTCATAGTCCAGACTCGTCATCTCGCATCTGGACTACTGCAACTCCCTCTTGGCAGGATCGACTCTGAGCACCATCAAACCTCTTCAGCTCATCATGAATGCAGCAGCACATCTGGTATTCAACCTTTTCAAGTTCACTCACACCACTCCACTGCTCCACACACAGCACTGGCTGCCAGTAGCAGTACGCATCAAATTGAAATCACTTGTCCTAGCCTATCGGGCTAGCATCCTCCTATCTACAGTCGATGGTTAGACCTACACCCCATCTCAACCACTATGTTCTGCTGCCCCATGTCACCTTGCTGCCCTCTCACCCCAGCGAAAGGTCACCCAGGTTACAACTTTTCTCCGCCCTGGTCCAAGTGGTGAAACGACCTCCTCACTAACGCCAGGACTCGTCTCTGCCCACCTTCAATCAAAACTTAGACTCACTTGTTCAGACCCTACTTTTACTATTAGATGTAATGTGTCGCAGCTGCAACTGCTTGCCCATATATTTGATGTACTCTTACTTTTGTAGTACTATAGATTAGGTTTTGGATGCACTTATTTTGTATCGGGTCAGGGATGCACTTATTCATCTTCCTGAATTGTGACTTTTTTACCTTCACTTGTTGAAAACAAGTGATTTGTAAATTGCTTGGATTAAATAAATAAGGAAATAAATCGAAGTTTGAAAGTTTAACAACACATTAAGGAGGAGCACTTACAGAAAAACGGGAATGTGGGCTGCTTTGGTTCCATACCTGAGTGAGGGATTTGTGGATCTAGAGGAAGACTTCCCGGGTCTGCTGTTGAAGCTCTGAACAAGGATGCCATGCAAACTGCTGATGCCAAGTAGTAACCTGGAGTAAAACAAAATAGATGTCATTGCAAATTTCCCTATGTCAACTATTCCATTACCCCTTTCAATGATTTAACAGACCGCTTCACTACTAAATTTGGCTCTTTGGTCAATCTTAATAGCCTCAATGACTGAGAAAAGCATAATGTTTTCAAATTAGTCAAACACATACTAAGAAGTATTGTTGGCCTGAGGAATTTTGTTCAAAACTAAAAAATAAAATACAGTGAAATATGATGGGATTATGTTGTTCTTTTGGCTGGAAAACTATGTGTACTGACCTTTTTGTGTCGCAGTTTGACCTTAAAAGGATTCTCTAATTGTGTTTTCTAAATATGTGCAGCATTTAACCGCGAACAAAATAATTAACAGACTTGGAGCAAGACTTATTTAATAGTGGTTTTAGAATTTGTTCACAAATTCACAAATTTCTTTGATCATTAAAAAATGATGGCATGTTCATTTTGGACTTTTTTATTTTGTGTAGGAAAAGTGTTCTGTAAAACGTAAGATGTACAACTAATGCCTTCTACACACTACACAACAAAGTCGTAAGATCGCTGTCCAGATATTAAACCTGCTAGACATCCAGCTGGAAGTTGCGAGGCATTAGCACGCATCTGCGACTGTTTCAGATCGCGATGAGCAGTTCACACAACACGATCGTTGCTCACGAGATATACGATATACCTCTGATCTGGAGCTTTTCTCTGCAATTTAAAAAAATGTGTCGTTGAGCGGAAAATTGGGCTGAAATCGTGTAGCGTAAAGTCGGCATCAATATGCCAAAGCTCAATAGACAAACACTGAAAATTATACAAGAAACAAACACACACATGCCCAATTTCCCGTATAGGAATTAAGCCAAGTCCTAGACTAAAAAACATTTTCAACGGAGAATCTCAATTGACAGTCAGATTTAGTGTAGAAGTAGTAGTAGATGCTGTTAGGGTAAAAGCTGTTAGGGTAAAAGTTATTATCCAGCTGAAGTAATGTGTACAACAGTATGTTCATGATTGTGCGTATGTGTATGTTCATAACTTCAATACCATTGAACAGATTTTGTTTTGCCCTGGTCCTCAAAAGACTTCCAGCTATATGAGTAATCCTCTGACTTGGGAACTTGATCCAGCTCATACTCAAGTACTGTATCTCTCTCCTAAAAACCTTAGACAGGTGAAACCTTTGTGACATACCACTGAGGGAACTGCTGGGAAAATAAATGTTATTGGAGTGGGATCTGTCTACCTGTGGTCTGTTCTGTTACAAGAGAGAAGTCTACATTTTATATTATGTATATTAATACAATAGTTTAAATATATTACTAACTATTGTTCTATTTATTAGCATCTTGTGTCATTGAAGGTTTTTAATATAATAATCCTCACCACCATAATTGTCATAACCACTGCTTGTTCTGGATTTTAAATTCAATCCAATAAATTGCACTAATCCAATAAATTGTAACTCTACTTGAGTAGTTTTTTCACTAGGTACTTTCTTACTCATACTCAAGTAGTTATCTGGATGATGTACGCTTACTTCTATTTGAAAAACTGTTTTTAAATTAACAGTCCTATTACTGAGTGCACGTTTTGTCTACTCTACCCACCTCTGTGTATTACAGCTATCAAACATCTTCTGGCTAACATTTTTTTGTTCCTCCCATACCATGCCATGATTATCCCCATCACTGCTGTTCTGACATGCCATAGCGATGATTGTATTGACTGGACATTCTAATTGATAGGATATTTAAAATGTTTTTTCTGTGCACCTAAAAATTACCAGTATTATTATGCTAAACTTATTGTGTATTTTCTTTGACAGATGAATTTCAATAAATGCATGATGTCTCCAAACTCAATGAATAATCGTCTTAAATAATCGTGATCTCGATATAAACCAAAATAATCGTGATTATGATTTTTGCCATAATCAAGCAGCTCCAGTGTGATATTAAGACCCCACCCACCCACTGGTAGAAAATACAATCTGAAGGCCAGCAGGGTACCACTTTAGTTTTATCAAATAACCTTAGATATTGGAAGAAGGAAAAGATAAGTAAGCACTCACTGATTACTAGGGCCCAGGATATATGTCCTTCCATGTAATGTGGCAACAACACTAACTTGGGTATAACGAGGGTATTGTAGAACCAGACGCCAAACACCATGCTGATGCAGAACCAGCCAATAGGGTCCGCCACGAAATGGAGACGAAGTTTCATAGCTTCTGTTACTGCAGGAAATACAAACCTAAAAACAAACATTTCACAACAAAATCATGTAGGGACAAGAAGCGGGTTTGACCTTTAGACTACTAGACTACTTTAGACTACTAGAAAAGTAGAAAAAGACTATGAGCTAGGACTCATTTACTTGAAGTAGGCAGCTGAAACATACGGCTTATAGTATATACCAGATATTCATGTATTCCACTGTTTGAGGTGTGCATAGGTGTGTGACAAGTCTGCCTATCTTAGGTATGAGGTGTGTCTGTATACACAGGACACTGGGTTCTAGGAGAACAGACACACCTATTTCACTCACACAATTCAGGTGGAAACTACAATATTGTACTCTTATCTACTATATTCAGTGGCTTGTGCTCTGCAATCTCAGAGGGGGTCCCAAATCCTTGCAGCTTCTAAAACCAGGCAACAGCGCTTGTGATACTGACAGCAACACAAAAAATATGTCTCAGTCTCGGCCAACAACTGGATAATCTGCTCTAAAAGCATGGTTGGTTACATTAGTAGTAGAAACATAAATCAAAAACCGTATTGGCATTGGCTAACGTAAGCAAGGCTTGCGTTTAAATATGTGGGATGTCAATACTTTAACCCAACAATTTCTAACACCCACCACATTCGTAGCGCGTTATTGTTTGTGATTATCGGGCATAATCGCCGTTGTGAACATAGTTTTCCAGTGCATATTGTTGTTATGAGCACGTTGTTCTCCGTGGTCGTCAACATAATTGGAAAATTGTGGTTTTCCCAATCCTCAGCCTCACCTGCCACCTATCTGAGAGCAAGAAGCTGTAGTTTGGTGCTTGTTGCAGTTCATTTGAAAAATATGTTGTCCCGGTGCTGAAATTTTTTATCTTTCTCATGTATCTTGCAGTTCTTTTATGATAATTGTATGTTTGCATAGAAGCGTATGTAAAAATACATACCTAACTTAAACTTTGTTGAACGCTCTGTCCCCCATGGAGTCTGGTTTTGCGAGTGGTGACCAGACCAGAGTCAGAGGAATGGAGGGTAAGAGAAGGTGTGTAGGGTTGGACGAGGCCAGAGAGGTAGGAGGGGGCTAGACCATGTAGAGAATTGTAAGTGAGAAGCAGAATTTGCTAATTTTTAGTGCGAGTGAGAATCTTTGCAGCTAAATTCAGAAAATACTGGAGCTTATCCAGGGCCTTGTTTGATGCCCCGAATAGGATGCCATTGCAGTAATCCAGGCATGAGATGATGAAAGCGTGAATGATTAATTTAGCAACTGCATTTGTGATTGATGGTCTGAGTCTGGAGATGTTTCTCAGGTGGAAGAAGGCAGACTTGGCAAAGTTCCATGGAGAGGGTGGAATCCATGACCATACCAAGATTTCTGACATTGGCAGGGGAGCAGATAGAGGAACCGTCGTTTGTGAGGACCACATCCTCAACCTTTTTGTGCAGGGCCTGAGGAGACACAAGTATCATCTCCGTCTTGATACTGTTGAGCTTCAGAGTTTGAGACATCCAGAATGTTTGTTGTGTTTCCACAGAAGCTCAGCAAAGTCTGGCAAAAGACACATTTTTACGTTTGAGTTGGCTTGCTTTGTAAAACGTTTCCAGACATTCGACGGCATTTTTCTAAAAAAAAAAATTACGTCGCTGTTGAATTCAACTTTAGTGTTTAGCCCAGATATATAAAATCAAAACGTGAAGATTTAAAGAAGGTTACAATATCATTAAAACGTTTTTTTGCTTTTGTTTGTTTTTTTTGCATCGATGCATCATACCCATAAGAGAAAAATGCATCGGTGCTTTAAAAACTGATATCGTCCCAGCCCTAGTGTTTACAATGTCAACAATGAGGGGGCACAGGTGGGCAGACAAGGACTGACTAGGGAGACAGTCATAGGGTCAAGTGTGCATGTGGATGATTTTGATCGAGTGACCAGAGCGGACAAAACATTACTTTACTTAAGGGGAGCAAGTGAATCCAGTGTAGAAGAGAGCAAGTCAGAGGCAGGGGGAGGTTTTGCATTTCGAGTGCGCCAACAAAGGCACCAGTGTTAACATTTTTTTATGTTTCTACAAATAATGATGCGTTGCTCTTGCCTTCCTTATGGCCGGCATTTGAACATTGAAGAGTATAGCTTGATGATCGGAGATGGTAAGATCCAAGTCACGGAGGTTGGTGGTGGCAGGCCCAGTGGACAGCACCAGGTCTAGAATATTGCCTTTATTCTGACTGGGGAACTGAACATGAGTTATATTAAAACAATCAAGAAGGGCAACAAATTCCATTGCAAATGCAGAGCTGCGGTAATCAACATGGATGTTAAAGTCCCATGAGAGGAAGCCACATTTCTGGTCCCTTCCCATAATATTTAACAATTAAACTTCGACTCAAGACAACCCCTCTGGTGACCTAACCTTGAGTGACGGCGCCGATCGGCTTAAAATCCGTTTCAAATAATTAAATTGTTTAATTTTTATAAAAAAGTTGCCTATAGTTGCTTTAAATCCATGCAATCATTTTATTCTTTAGTAAATATGGATACTCAGATCAGAGCTGCCGATGTCACAGGTTTGCATCAATGCAACATCTTCTTATGATTTAAGATATGATGTACAGTCTCAGTTCAATCAACACTGTTAGTGCATACAAATCCTCTTGCCCTGGCTTATTCAATCTATAAAATATTCACCAGGAGATAAATTCATTGTATAGAGTAAAGTATTTATTTATATTTTCTGTGGCATTATTTTAGACAGCAATATGATACCCAAAGGGCCCATAATGTAGACAATCATAGGCTAAGTTTGAATTCTTTAGTTTGCTTAGGAAGGTTCCTAACTGAGTCAAATGACTCTGAAGTATCTAAGTGGCAGCCATGATAAGTACTGTTCGAATTCTCAAAGTGCTAAGGAAAGATGCTTCAATGCTTCCTAACTTGTGTACTTTAGCATAGGATACACTGGACCATCCTTTACGAAAGGAAAGAAGCAAATGCCACCCCACAATTCCTTGTGGCAGCAATGTTTAAAGTGATACACCATTCAGCCGTCGATCGACATGACCGACAAGGGATGCAGATCATATAGCCTAGTTGTTTATTAAGCATGTTATGCTCTATCTTGCTAATATGCTTAGATGTTTTCAAATGTCGACATGTTAGAAACTTAAGAATCATAATGTAACTATAGCAGCAGATTTGTATGCCAACATAAATGCATAACTTGCATACATTTCATGATTAGGCTTCATACAATCATATGAATTGGGATTCATGCGTGGCGATAAATAGGCCTATGAGTTGACAGGGGGATGAGGACGTGAGCATCCATTCTCAATGTGACATCTTTCGTTTCACTTTTGTGACAGGTAACCCATATTCCCTTTTTAATTCCTACCTTGGTAATAAAGTTCAATATATTTATCCGCCTTGCCCACGTTTATATATAGGCCATGAAACAACATGGTGACAACGCATGGGCGAAGTATAATCTAAGATGCGCTTTTTGTAGGCTTTTTTATATGAATAATTCAGATCCAGCCATACATTTTTGTGTGCTTCCCAAGTCTATATGGCTCTGGACCACTAGCCTGAGTCCGTGATTGTCCAATTAGATTTACTCATTTTCTACGTCACAACTTGCTGCGCTTCAGAACAGCTTGTATAATTGGGTAGATGTGTTGTCACAGGTGAACTAGAGAAAATGCACATGGCACAGGTTTAACTTTTTCATGTTGTTGGCATAAAAAAGAAAAGAAAATGCTCTTTACTTCCCTACCCTTAGGTGTCAAAGGGTTAACTTCCTTTTTTTATTATATCATTGACGTATGCGTTGGTGTAACCATGACAATAATCACAGCGTTGCCCGTTGCTAAAATCTCACGTCTTTAAAATATAATAGGCCTATACACCAGTACTTATTCAGTTAGCTAGAAAAAGTAAATATATGTTCATAATGTTAATAAAGTAATTTCAGTGTTTCCATTTCTTTTGAAAAATAGGACTCGAAATGAGTTGTATAAAAAGTCCAGGTCGAGTCGTGAGCGACTAGTCCTAGTAGTAGTAGCATCTAGCTACCTAGCTATTTAGGCATCGACAGTCACATGCACAAAAAACATTAAAACGTCATGCCGGAGCTGTCTTTGATTCAGACAAAAGTTCGAGACGCAGCTAATTAAGTTAGTTAAGAAGTTCCTGTAACTCAGAGTCATTATGCAACTGTGATTTAGCATTTATATGGATAAAGTAATGACAAATACACACATTCAAAGCTACTTTAACTTACTATATATTTGTATCGCTGTGTTTTCTTGAATTGGCAACTTCCTCATTTACTTTGAAAACTATCTCCTCCGTACAGGCAGCATTTAAACGCCGGTTTAGAAGTATGAGGCGCAATTTAGACCTTTTCCGGGTTCGGGAATAGACAGGGAATTTGACAGCAGTTCTGCGTGTGGTTTGTGTTGCTGTACCCCAGCAGGGGCCGTTGCTGGACTGCTGTGGGTAGGTGGGCTACAATCTATGTCAAACTACTGTCTCTCTATTTCATTACTTTCAAATAAACAAATGAACACTAGCCTAGAGTGTAATGTGAGTGTTACGTAAGCTGTTGTTTTGGTCTTAAATAAAATACTTAAATATTGTACGTTATTGTAAACAGGCTATTGTATTGTAAACATTTATATTTATTTTTGCTTATTTTATTTTATTTGTTTATTTCTATTAAAATGTTTTGTATGTTGTAATTTATATATTATGCCTTCAAACAGGACACTCCTGGAAAAGAGACCTATACAGTCGGTTAACCATGTATAAATAAAATAAATAATAGCCTAATAATCATAATAATAAGCTATTGTGTTTTAACGTCACTTAGGCTATGTCAATGGTAATTTTGCGTTGGCTAATTGTGCATGTGGAAATAAATAAAGTTGGCTATCAGTTATTTTGCATGTCGTGAAAACAAAAAATTTCTGCAAAAAAAAACGGGTCAATTTGAGTCAAACAACCATTACTAACCATAACTGGACAATCAATGTATTTGATCACGTAAAAACTTTTTCACATTTTGTCTCAAATAACACATACAAATGTGGAAAGTGATAATGCTATTGTGGAATTGCATTTGCATTTTCAAGTTTACATTTTCATTTGAATAAAGTCCCTAATGGGCTTCCATAGTTTAGGCCTATGCATTTTTATTTTTAGTCCCGCTTTTAATCAATTTTGATTGACCGCCTGTCAAAAAGTGACATTGACGAGCGCCGCGCTTTGGCAAAAGTTGAACTATTTTAAACTTGAGTGCCCCGCCCAAAATGGAAAAACGCAGCTCAAAAAGACACGTCGCTTTGAAAAAGCAGGGTTGAAAAAGCAGCGCGTCTTCACATTAGTTATGAATGAAGAGGCGGAGGAAGTTGAAAAAACGCGTTCAGTGGACACGGCCCCTTTTTAAGTGGTCAAACCTGCAGCGGGACTTCAGCGTAGAAATCCCAAGGTTAACAAAGACATTTAGTAATTTAGTTCATTTATGTATACTTCACTACACACAACATGTTAGCAAGGCAAAGCATTGCTGCTTGCTCAATCCTCTTTGATGTTTATTTTTTAGGCGCACCTTCTATGAACCGGCTGCGTTTGCGGTTGTTTCTTTGTTATATCCATGTTTCGGCAACGTGCGCTCTAGATACTTTTTACAAACTAGATACTGCTAGATACTTTCAGTTGTGATGGCATCTGTTACCAGCTATTACATATTGCACAATCTTTTACTTTGGCAATCATGGATGGGACACTGGCCTCCAGCTCAGTGAATCTGACAACCACCATTCTGCTGTTCACACGCTTTCCACTCTGTAACTCTCCCAGGATGGCAGTCCTGGAATGAAGAACAACTGCATCTAGGGTAATTTATAATGATGAACATACAAGAGTACAAGTAAAACGTTTACCTTCTATTGACAGGGGCATGCAAATGTGAAAAACACATTTAGCTTACCTAGTAAAGTATTTTAGGGATTGGGCCCTGGGTGGTAGAGAGGGACTTGCTGAGCTAGCCGACCTCAAGAAGCTACAGTGGCTGCTCCAGGAAGGAGTAGGAGGTGGCCCAGAGGAAGCGACGTGAACACTTGTGTCCGGCGCTGCCCCAGCCCAGCCCCAGCTAACATGGGTTAACATGGGTACCTTGTAATGGGCCTGTCCCTGAGATTCAATTAACTGAAGTGGCCATCTACTCCGAGGAATAATTCCACGCCTGTATCACCAGTGAGGTAGCTTTGGCTTTTTACCTAAAAAACAGCAAGGTTTCTTAAGTAGGCAATATGGAATTAGCCATATCCATTATTCTCTGATGGACATGTGCATTACTACAACCATTGGCCAGTCTATAGGTACACCTAGCTAAAACTAATGTGATCCAATACAACAGGCCTGCAATAAATCATGACTAGTTATTATGCAAAATGTATAATGTTCAGTTTTTTGTTAACTTTTTAGAGAGGCATTGCTATATGATCATTTTGAAGGAAGCCTTTTGTAGTGTCATTGAACTGTATGGCATATGTCATTGAGCATAGCCTAATTTATATAAATGGGGTGGACAAATAATAGAAAAACCTGTCTCTACAACACCATACAGTTCAACAGTAATACTTGGTCCACGGTAACGACTAGTCTGCACATGTGTAAAGCACGGACACGCAGCAGGGAGACACCATGGGTTATTTATCTTGTGCGCACAAATTATTATCTTGTGTAAGATAATAACTTGTGCGCACAAGATAATTATTTTGTGCGCACAAGATAAATAACTTGTGCGCACAAGATAAATAACTTGTGCACACGAGATAATAACTACCACGAAAAAAATATTCATTTTGGGACTTTAGGGGCTCCGTAGTAAGTTACCCCCGACGTCACAAAGTTACTCCTGAATTTACCGAGGTAAGCCAGGTACCTTGCTTCATAGGCCTCTGGATAAACCAGTTACTTATCTTCGTATCAGGCATATTGTCTCAGTCAATCCTGTATAAATAAATAATACACAAACAAACAAACAAACAAACAAACAAACAAATCAATCAATAAAATAATGGCAGGTGCTCTGTTTCAATTTTCATTTGCATTTACAGTTTGCCACAACTTGTGAATGAGAAATAGCAAATGAAAGCATAGCGAATACGCCTATATAATGTTGAAAGCGATTTATCTCTGTACAAACAGGGCAGTCTGATTTCAGGCCAAAACATGGATCCCCTATTGAAAACATGTAGCAGCTATAGGCCAGTGCCAGAGTAGCAAATGGAACCAGTATTTATGATTATTTTGGCTAGGAAGAATCCTTTTATATTTAACAATCGTCAACGATTTCTACTGCTTTATTAATACTATTTTAGAAAACACTGTAAATTGTACATTCAGCACCTAAAAGTGTTAAACGTACGTGCAATGCTTGACACCAAACTAGGTGGCGGCAACACAGTTTGAAGTGCAGATTTTCTAACGTAGAAGATTAACGTCATTCAACTTCCGCTACCTGACAGCTTGTTACCGTTTCGTTCTTGACAACAACGCCAATTCATCCACCAACTTGCCAGCTAACTATTAGGTAGCGACTAACAAAGACATTCAGACTTTGGCACAAGAAGCTAAAAAATGGCATCGTTTAACTCATATAAACTGAGCACTTCCATACCAGGCCATGAAATGGATGTTCGGGGACTTTCCACCGCCTTCTTTCCAGATGGAGCTTTTGTTTCTGTGTCCCGAGACCGAACCGGAAGAATCTGGGTCCCAAATTCAAGGTAACGTCTAATGCTTATTAACTGCATTTAACACAACACTAGTGTTGACTAATGACGTTAGCCAGCTTAATTTACTACGAGAAATGGTTTTGAACTATTTTATACTTGTCGCTAGTGGTATAACTCTCCAAACAACATGTTAACGTAAGTTTACAAATCTGTTGTGGCTACTAGTACTACAAGTCAACCCCAATCAGCGTAAGTGTGACACAATATAGGAGCTCTAAAACGCTGAGGTCCAGAAAATAGGCGTAGCGTTTTAAAATAGTTTGAATCCACAAACATAACGTTTTTGTTTGTCTGATTCTACAATTAAGTCATAGAGCAGGGGTGCCTGACTCATTACGTATGGGAGTCTATAGCGGCCAAAATTCAAATGAAAAGGCAAACTCGAAAATGCTAAAGCAATAATGGGATTGCCATTTTGATTCGAAGAGACGTGAGAAGAAATAAAATAAATTTTCTTGCATGTCCTATCCAACCCTCTGATTTTGTAGGTGGGTCTCCTGCAGAAACACAATGTCTGCTTTAATTTTTTTTAATGAGCCAAGGCCGTTTCCCATTTAATAGCACTATTTAAACCTTTTGTGTTCCAGCTGGTATACTGCACTAAACTTTCTCCTTTGACATTTGGATTAGTCATAAATCTGAAAATCTGTTTGGTTGTAATTGCACCAAAAGGGGCTGAAATGGCAACTTTCTAGAACACAGGGTAACAGAATGACCAGGGAACCAGAAAACACCTGCCCACCCCCATTGCCTTTCCTCAATTGAAAGGTAGGAAAGTAACTTCTTGCAAAGTACTCAATTCAAAACATAACTAAGCTGCCTTCAGCAGGCTAAGAAGGGTGGTCCAGACGTCCCTATCCCCAGCAATGCTTTCCAGCTCCTGGAGGATCCCGAGGCGTTCTCAGGCCAGATGAAATATATAATCTCTCCAGCGTGTTCTGGGTCTACCCCGGGGTCTCCTACAAGTAGGGCATACCCGGAAAGCCTCCAACGGGAGGCGCCCAGGGGGCATCCTAATCAGATGCCCGAACCACCTCATATGGCTCCTTTCGACGCAAAGGAGCAGCGGCTCTACTCCAAGCTCCATCCAGATGACCGAGCTCTTTACCCTATCCCTAAGGCTGAGCCCAGCCACCCTATAGATCATGTTTTTCAAAAAATGGTATCTATATGTTAAATAAAAATGTAATTACGGAAGCAGTCGGTACCTTCATCTAGCTCATGTCTAGCGGAACTGGAAGTCCTCTGTACTACTAGTTTTTAAGCAATCTTAAACAGGTTGGTGTTAATGGAGCTCTCTCAGAACTTAGAACCTTGAGCAGTGAGCATGGGCGACCCACAGGGTTCTGGGTCAGTTCAACAGTCCTTTTACACTAACTAATGTAGAAGCTATAACCCTAATATTCATATCATTAAATTCTCAGGTGACATCTTGGATCACTATCCTTTTTTAGTAAAGCTATCTAACTACTATTCAGAGATACATAGGTTTGTAAAATGGTGTCATAACAAAGACCTTGACTTGAATGTTAAAAATACTGTGCAGATGGTTCTTCTCCTCAGGGGAGTTGGCAACCACAGGCTTGTGGTCATCCACGATGGAACCATCTCAGAGGTCTCCTCAAACACATACCTTGTTTTTTATGACAACTCTTTAACCTAGAACTCTCATGTGGACAGTGTAGCAAATTACAACAAAGACTGCACTTCCTGCATCGACTTTAGGGTTCAAAATGTTGATAAAAAATGTGTTAGCTTCCCAAGACGAACCTTGTAAAAGACAATTTCAGATACGGCATCACAGCTTGGTTTGGTAACCTGTTAGCGGGATGTGGATGACGTGCAAATTAAAACGGCCTTGCTCATATGCCTATAAAAATGTATCACCTATGCCAACATATTTTATAAAATACCAGGCTTCTGTATACAAACAACGACAACACAAGCTATTCCTCAATTTTCCAGATGCTTGACCTTTTCGACATCTTTGCTAGCCTAGTTGTCGCATGCCTGTCATGGTCAAACTCTCAGTTTCAGTGCTGGTTCGATTACATGAGAGCAGAGGCAGAACACTATGCTAAGGTTAAATGTTCTTGTCAAGTAATAATACATAATAATTAATGCCTACGAATAATGTTGGATTAGGGCTACTATTTTTATGTGCTATTTGGGGAAAAAAAAAAACCGCGACATTTGAATTCTGATTTGGAAATTGTTTCCATGGCAACGACCGAAGCTTCGAAGCATTTGGGTCAGCCATAGTAAGAAGCCTACTCGATTGTTACTCTGAGGTAAAATCTAAATTTTGTACAACAAGAAATTCAAACATTTTGTATGATGGCTTAAAATGTTCACAACTTGACACTCATTCGTCAACCTTGTCCACTGCAGGGAAAAGCCTGCTCTTACTGTTCCATGGAAGGAGAATGAAATATTATACTCTCCAAATAAACTGGCCCTGTCCTGTCCTATGTGTCAGCTCCACCAGTCTCCAAAAATTATTATTTTTATTAGTCAGAATCTCTTAAAAATCTTTCAGGAATTGACTCCCAAGATGGGTATCGGAATCAACTCCATATTTTTATGAGTTTAACAGCCCTACTCTGTGCGCACCAGGCAACAGCACACTGGCATTACCCAATGCTCAGAGACCTATGTTTGTGTATAATAACGATGAATGTCCATTTGCAGCAACTCTACAAATCTTCCGTCTCCCAGAAAGGTATCGCTGGTAGGCGTGTCGGCAAAGTTTTTTTTTTTAATACACACGCACACACAACCGCTCTAAAGTTTAGTGTCACTTAGACATCTCCATATTTTTTTAAGGAAAGCAAAAAAAAAAAGATCGATCGATCGAATATAAATACATTCAATCATTAATGTATTAAATGACTGTTATACCTGGAAACGGCAGATTATTTATGGAATAGCTATAGGCGTACAGAAACCTATTTTCACCAGCCGTCACTCTTGTGTTTCAATGGTGCATTGTGTTAGCTAATCCAAGTTTATTGTGTTAAAAGGCTAATTGATCATTGATCAACTGAGTTCGATTATAGTCTCAAAATGGCCAGGAAAAAATTACTTTCTTCTCAAACTCGTCCGTCCATTCTTGTTCTGATGCGGGAAATTGACAAGAAACTGGGGATATCATACAGTCGTCATTTACCACATTAACAATGCCCCTAGACTGTATTTCTGATCAATAATTTTTTTTTAAATTTAAGATGCTGTATTAATACATTTTTGGACATGTTTGCTTGAATATGTTTGCGGAGGTACACAAGTGTGCCAGTAAAGATTGAAGGTAATTGCTAGACGTAGGGAGGCTTGAAGCCCTCTTTTAACATATACCTCATTTCATGCTGTCGTAGACAATTTATTTACTGTATGTCGCCAATGAGTTGCTGCAGCAAATGCAAAAGCCTGAATTGTGCTACAGCAACTTTAAGCTACTTAAACCTTAACTCACGTACTGTCCTCAGCTGCTGAAGAAAGCAGAGTCCCGACAGTGCCGCTCTAACAATTGCAAGACAGCCTTCTACAGGTCGATGCATAAATATTAGTAGGGATTTTACAAGAAGGATTTCAATTTTGTCTGATCTACTTTATTCTTAGGCCTTTCCTGGCATCAGAATTTTGAACCTCCCTAAAAATAATATTTTTTTGAATTTCACATGTACTGAGAAATTAAACCCTGTGGTCCAAGTTTTAACCCTGTAATAATATAATGGAACTACAAACCGTCAATTTACCTAATGTGCTGAAAACACTGCATGTGATACATGATACCTTTTCAAGATGTTTGTTTTTTTGAGTCAAATTAAGATAATAAATCAGATTCCATTTTTGACAGTGTTTGGCCCTTTTCCCCGACCAATATTTATAAAAACAGGGATATATAGCTGTTATGAACCTGTTATCAGCCTTATCTGTAACAACCACATAAATGAGGGAAGTAAGCTCTTAAAAACATTAACCACAGTAGTCATTACGTAGCAATATTTAAATTGTAGTAGACAGAGCAAACATGAACCAAAGCTACGGAATTGCACTATTACCTTCGATAGTGACGTATGATTCTTTCTCTTTTTTTTCTCATCCATATAGTGACAACCAAAGTTACACAGAGTTGAATTGTATGACTGGCCATTCAAATTTTGTATCCTGTGTATGCATCATCGCACCCAGCGAAACTTACCCCAGAGGACTTATTGCCACAGGTGGAAATGATCACATCATCTGTGTGTTCTCATTAGACCAGCCTCAACCCCTCTATACTCTCAAAGGACACACAAACACAGGTAAAGTGGAATTTAATTCTTCAAGTCATTTAATATTATAATATAATTAAATATAGTTCACCTTAAACTTTGATCATAATTATTCAGATTCATATGAATTGTCACTTGTCTCCTGCTTTATAGTATCAGTAATGTATGATGGATAGTACTGATACAGTATGGATGTAACATATCTCGCATTAAACCGAATCTGTTTGGTACTGCCTAGTCAGGTTTGTCCGCATCTGTACCAAGTAGGGTTGTTAATGATTCGATCGATTAATCTTCATTAATAATTTAGTCAGAGTTTCAAATTAAACGATTAAGTTTAACAATTTGCGGTCTCGTCTTTTGGTTGAAATTCGTTGCACGCAATTAAATTATTGAGGCTTATGCGCGATGTTAACGATCAAAGAGGCTGACTAACTCAACGAGTCGCTTGATGTTACTATGAATACCGGCGACATGAGAACGGGTATTTTAAGCAGCTGGCCTTATTGTAAAGAAGCTGCGGACACAAATCACCTCTGACACTTGAGAGTTCTTTCAACGGCTCTGCTGTGAACGGGACAGCTGTCCTAGAGGCCGCAGAAATAACTAACATTCATGAAACAGCATTTTACACATAAGTCTGTCATATGGTCATCATGACCATACATAACTAGGCCAGAGATGTCACAACACGAAGTATATAGGCCAACATAAAACCGTTAGCGTTAGCCTCCGCTAGTGAACGAGCCAACGTTTGGCTTTAGGGCGCTTTGTATTGATGTTTCATGTTACGATTTGAATCGTCACATATTTGCATCATGATGTGAAGTATCGTTACATTCCTAGTCTTGATTCAGTCTGTGTATGGCCACGCAAGTTGGATTTGGTGCAAAAATGCAAACCAAAATGAATTTGCAATGAAATTTAGTTATTTTCAGTGTGATAGTTGTTATTTACATCCAAATACGTAGTTTTTGAGCAAGCAAAAGTAATTTCAGTGTCTGGTTACTCTTTAAGCAGCCCCTCACTTTGGAATCTTTGCATGTCCTAGTAGCCTACTTTATTTGTAATATATGATTTCTTTTTAGATATTCGACAAATTTTTGTTTATCAACATTTGTTAATTTATTTTATTTAAAGTTTATTCAGTACCAACCAAACCAAAACCGAACCAAGCATTTTGATAATGTTACAGCCCTCTAATATAACTGGCTTTGAATATCAGTGTTATCTGATTGGTTGTACTAATGATCCACAGTTTGTAGTCTTTCGTCTGGAAAGTTTGGGACACTTTTGAGTGGCTCGTGGGACACAACAGCAAAGGTCTGGCTCAATGAAAAGTGCATGATGACACTGCAGGTAAGTGACCATACATTTCCAACATTTCTGTTTAACCCCCTGCCTTCCCTTAATTCATTCCTTGATTGGAGCCCACTAATATGGGTGACCAGAACTGGCAAAAATGCAATAAATCAATACATTAAAAAGTTAGTCAATAAATAAATTACTCAATAAATAAATAAATAGATCGATACAGATATTATTACTTTCTTATTTCTGTATTTAATTATTCCCTTTATTTTGGGATTTCTGTTTCTTGAATGATTTATTTCTTGATTTTTTTCCCCCCAGTATTTATTTTTCTTGCTTCAGTCTTTTTCGTATTTATTTCCATATTTTAATTCATTTGAAAGCTAGTACCTTGTAATTTCTTAAGGTGTGATAATTTCTTGTGTTGTTTGAAATATATTTTTTTTATAGAGATAATGCACTCATAAAATATACACTAAATGGTTATTTCATACATTGGCATAAGAAATGATTGATTTATTACAGAGTTGTACGACTTTGGACATTCGTACATTCATTGAAAAATGTGAAAAATGTGTCTACCAACCTGTCTGCATAGTTTTTAACATGTAAGGCAAAGGGCTGATACACTCACAATTGGGTTTGACTGTATTTGACAAACTAGGGATGCAAATAGTGCCTTCACACTGTTTATTGCATCAATGGGCACATTTTTTTACCTGGGTAATTCAACCTTCTGGGATGATGTTTTGCTGCTCACATGATTGACCAGATAGTGGCAGGTTGTCAAGTTTGCTTTCTTGTAGGGCCACACTGCAGCAGTGTGGGCAGTTGGCATTCTACCAGAACAAGGCCTTATGTTGTCCGGATCAGCCGACAAGACCATCAAGTTGTGGAAAGCTGGACGCTGCGAGAGGACATTCACAGGTGAGAATCTAGGATTGATAACATTTTAGTTGGACAACAAACAGTTGTACAAGTTGAGATACTCTGCATTATCCGTGCCACAGCTCTAAAGCTGTTTGCATTCGACTACCAATGCTGTACGCTATATTTAGTTTTTTTTAATCGACCCTCTTTATAGTTGAAGTTGGATGTTTACACACCCCTTAGCCAAATACATTGAAACATTTTTCACAATTCCTGACATTGAATCCTTCTAAACATACCTTGTCTTAGGTCACTTAGGAACACTACCTTATTTTAAGAATGAAATTTCTGAATAATTGTTGAGAATACATTATTTCATCTTTATTTTTTTTATCATATTCCCAGTGGGTCAGAAGTGTACATACACTTGAGGCCGTTTCCGATCTCAGTGGTTAGAAATTGAGTTTTAACAGTCCCACACATTAAACGCAAGCCTTATGATGACTTAACCAATACTGATTTTGATGTTTATACTGCAAATGTAACCAATCGCACTGTTATAAACCATCATTTTAATATTAAACAAATTGAGCTATTTATATTTAGGGTAGGCTTAGCCTTCTTTAGCCTACGCTACTCGCTGTCTGTCTGTGATATAATATCCAGACTCAACAGAGCCAACTTCACAATAGATAGATGTTTACTACTGTTGCAGTATCGCACAAATAACAATGTCGGTTTGTATGGCGTAGCATCAGCGGACTAATTAGCCTTTTCTTCTGGGGAAAGTTCCAGTGGTCGAAATGCAGATAACATAGGGCTGCAGGAACCTTTTAGTTCCTCAAAGTAATTCCAGGTACTGAAAGTACCAGGGACGTTTGGTTGGAAAGTGCCTTTAGTATTTGATAGCATTGCCTTTAAATTGTTTAACTTGGGTGTCGGGAAGATTTTCACAAGCTTCTCAATGTTGCTGGGTTTTTGTCCTCTTCTTCATGACAGAACTGGTGTAGGCTTATAGACCTCCTTGCTCGCACACACTTTTTCGGTTCTGGCAAAACAAATTCTATTGCATGGTTTTGTGATGGCCACTCCGGAACCTCGACTTTGTTGTCCTTAAGCTATTTTGCTTTGCTTGTATGTTTGGAAGGCCCTTTCCCAACCAAGCTTTAGCTTCCTGGCTGATGTTTTAATTATGCTTCCTCATGATGCCATCCATTTTTTTGAAGTGCACCAGTCCCTCTTGCAGCAAAGCACACCCACAACATGATTGTGCCAACCCAGTGCTTTAAAGTTGAGATGATGTTTTTTTTGGCTTGCAAGCCTCCCCCTTTTTCCTCTAAACATATCGATCAATGGTCATTATGGCCAAACATATATTTTTGTTTCATCAGACCAGTGAACGTTTCTCCAAAATGTAAGGTCTTTGTCCCCATGCACTTGCACACCATTGTCTGGCTTTTTTTGGGGGGGGGATTGTGTGGCTTCATCCTTGCAGCGCCAAACTTTCTGGTCAAGTCGGACTCGTTTTACTGTGGAGATATAGATACTTTGGTACCCGTTTCATCCAGCATCATCACAAGGTCTTTTGCTGTTCTGGTATTTATTTGCACTTTTCATGCCAAAGTACGTTTATCTCTTGGAAACAGAACACGTCTCCTTCCTGAGCGATATCACTGTTGCCTGGTCCCGTGGTGTTTATACTTGCGTACTATTGTTTGTACAGATTGAATGTTGTACCTTCAGGCGTTTGAGCTAGTACAGCCATGAGTCTTCTTGGGAATGATGCAACAAGTTTTTCACACCTGGATTTGAGGATCCTCTGCCATTCTTCCTTGCAGATCCTCTCCAGTTCCGTCAGGTTGGATGGTGAACGTTGGTGGACAGCCATTTTCAGGTCTCTCCAGAGATGCTCAATTGGGTTTAGGTCAGGGCTCTGGCTGGGCCAGTCAAGAATGCTCACAGAGTTGTTCCGAAGCCACTCCTTTGTTATTTTAGCTGTGTGCTTAGGGTCATTGTCTTGTTGGAAGGTGAACCTTTGATGGGGGTCAAATGCCGCGGCGATGTCCAGAACGATCAGTAGGGACTGAGACCCGGCATTAGCCTCCATTAGCTTACCAGAAACTTCTAAAGCCATGACTTAACTTTCTGGAATTTTCCAAACAGTTTAAAGGCACGGCCCACTGTAAACTTCTGACCCACTGGAATTGTGATACAGTGAAATAATTTGTCTGTAAACAATTGTTGGAAAACGTACTTGTGCCATGCACAAAGTAAATGTCCTAACTGACTTGCCAACACCATAGTTTGTTAACATGAAAACGTGAGCTGTTTAAAAATTTGTCTTAATGACTTGGTATGTAAACTTATAACTTTAACTGTAAGTGTTCAAATTCAAATGTGATTTGCTTCCCTTTCAGGTCATGAAGATTGTGTAAGAGGACTAGCTATAATCAGCAACATAGAGTTCTTCTCGTGCAGCAATGATACCAGTATTAGGAGGTGGCTGGTGACTGGCGAGTGTGTGCAGGTCTACTACAGCCACACTAACTACATCTATAGCATTGCTGTTTTCCCCAATGCACAAGGTATGCTTCTAGAAAACCTCACAATCATTAACTTGCACAGTGAATTCATGAGTTTTAGAAACACAATTGCAACACAGCGGACTGATAGACCACACCTTCTTTGCATTTAACTATTGCTGTATAGTGTTTATCATGGAGGGCAGGGACAATGAGTCAAATTCAGCCATTCAACCAGCTAGCTATAACTCTTATGCCATGGGTTTAAAGGGGACATGTCCCTCCTTTCGGAAGGACAGATAGACAGACAGCGTTCACGTACATATATGCACTTCAAGAAATGTATCAGATTCTTACAGAAAAACATCAAAACTAAGAAGTAACGTTTAGGCCTATTGAAATTAACTTTAAATATGTTTTTGCTGAAATATTTCTGATTATATCCACATTCATGCATTTATTTTGAATTGAAAGTTTTAAAAAGTATTACTGGAGGCTGGGGGTTTACGTGTCAATGTAGACCACTTCATACCACCAAATTGGGGACATGTCCCACTATTGAAACATTTGAGGGAAAATGATATGGCTGTGTGTGGGTTAATGGGGAGAGTGTAAGGAAGTATTTAAATTTGTACTTCTCCCATCCCAGATTTTGTAAGCACAGGAGAGGACCGTACACTGAGGATATGGAAAAAAGGAGAGTGCTCCCAGACCATCCGTCTGCCTGCCCAGTCAGTATGGTGCTGTTGCATCCTTCCTAATGGGGATATAGCTGTTGGTGCCAGGTAAGAAAAGCAGATCTCTTACTGTCTAATCTCTTAAATCCAACCAACCATTAAAGGCTTAATGAAGTCACCATTATTTCCACAATTGTTTTTACTAAAACGCTCCTTGCCTGGAAATAACTGTTAAAGAAAAATAAAATATGTTTCAGACAATGATTTTGGTATGTTTTAGGATTACCTCCAAATATCATAAAAAAAGAGAAAATATTAACGGAGAAGAAAATGTGTTGTTCCTCCTCACCATGGTGCACCTTCATCCTCAGTGATGGACTTATCCGAGTGTTCACTGAGGTCGAGGACCGCATGGCCAGTCCACAGGTCCTACAGGCCTTTGAGGATGAACTATCCAAAGTCACCATTGACCCCAAGACCGGTGACCTCGGGGATATTAAGCTGGAAGATCTTCCTGGAAGGGAACATCTCGATGAGCCTGGTAATTAATCGTTTCACTGCGAAAGTATTTGATGTGTTTAACTTGACAAAAAGGGCCCCTTTCACAAAGCAACTCTAAACAATATTTTCCTTTCTTTTTTTTTACTTAAGGGAATCGTGATGGACAGACAAGGCTAATCAAAGAAGGCGATAAGGTGGAAGCGTACCAGTGGAGTGTCAGTGAAACCCGCTGGATGAAGATCGGTGATGTGGTGGCAGGTTCAAACCAACAGACATCCAAAAGAGTAATGTACGAAGGAAAAGTAAGTTTCAGTCTCTTGACTAGTGGATATTCTAAATGCACAAACAGGCTTTAACCAAAGTCATAGTCATTTAATAAAAATGGAGATAATTCACGGTTTCAAAATTCTGTGGAAGACCAAACTGACTACATAAATTCCCACAGGAGTACGACTACGTCTTCACTATTGACATAAATGAGGGAGGGCCGTCCATGAAACTCCCGTATAACGTTACAGAGGATCCCTGGCTAACAGCACACAACTTCCTGCAGAAAAATGACCTTAGTCCCATGTTTCTAGACCAGGTGGCCAACTTTATCATTGACAACACCAAAGAACATGTGGTGGAGGCAGCCAAACCCAGCAGTGTTGACCCATTTACAGGTAAATGACATGGCCAGTGATAGTTGTTAAGGTTGGACAAGACCATGGCAATATTTGTAAGATTTGATATTTCTGAAGTATGTTATCTGTATTATCAGCACTGTTGGGTGTGTGCAAGTGAGTTTGTCCAAGGGTTCTTTTTATGCGGAATTTGTTGAGGCACTGAAAGCAACTACGAGACACATTTTTTTACGACCCCTCAAGATTAGTCTCTATTTTTCACATTGCTGTCAAAAAAGCACGTATGTTGACAGGATATGCTTCTGACTAATCCAGTTTCTAATTTAAACCCCTTTAAATCATGGAGCTTGTCATTTGTCTATAGTCCAATCAAAGATGAACCCTTGTGTCACCCAGGGTACTATCACTTTTCATCTTAGCCTCTTAACCTCTTCTACAGTTAAGCCTTCTTTTTTTTTTTTACCAAACAGCTTTAGAAGCTAAAATTCTAGATTTTTTCGCAAAATTTTGTTTTCTACTGCTAATAAAGGGTTTGAGTCTTAACCCGTGCTGTTCTGTGCATTTTTAGCTATGCAAATAATGTATTTATTAATGAAGCATTTGATATTATTGACCCCTCTCATATGCAGGTTCAGGACGATACGTCCCTGGATCTGCAGATGGAAGGACAGGCTTTGGGGCTGATCCTTTCACAGGTGATAAGCAAACAGGATTAGAACAACAGTAGGGATGTAACGATACACTCAACTCAAGATTCAATATGATTCACAATACTGGCTTTGCGATACGATTTATGATTTACATATTCAGTAACTATCTGATGGTATAATTATCATCTTCCGAAATCACACACAACCATCTGATTCCATTTGTTAAAAAAAACAACAACAACAACAAAAAAAAACTCTGTACTATTACGTTCACCTCACGTGAGGTTAGCACTCGTTGCCCAGTCAACGGTGCCAGTCGCCTGTGAACGGGACAGCTGTCCCAGACTCGAGATCGCAGAAACAATTACCCATTTTTGACAGCATTTTACACGAGTCTGTCATAGTTATGGTCATCATGACCATACATAACTATGACAGAGATATCACAGCACAAAGTATATAAGCCAACATTTAGCTTTAGGGCACTTTGTATTGCCATTCATGTTTCATGTTACCTATTTGAATCGTCACATATTTGCATCGCGATGTAACTGTCTCGCGAAGTGTCGTTACATTCCTAATCAACAGTAATGAGAGAATTTTATTTTTCTATGTTACCATATGAATTTCTAGTTAGTGTGTTATGATATGAATATATTAATTATGCAATCCCTCAGGCGCTGGACGGTATGTTCCAGGGTCAGGAACTGCTACAAGGGCTCCAGCAGGTGTGACCGATCCCTTCACAGGTAAAACACTTTTGCTCGGACTGTGTACAGTGTACACATAATTGAAAGCGGCAACAGCACCCTATATTCTTCCTCTGGCTTTTCTCTGAAGCTAAGCGGGGTTGGTCCTGGCTAACCCTTGAATGGAAGACCAGTGGCTGCTGAAAGTGGTGTTGGTTAACCAGTAGGGGTCACTCTACCCTCTCGTCTGTGGCAGCCCAATTCCCTAGGACAGTGACAGGGACACTGTCCTGTATAGAAAGTGTTTTGGATGGGACGTTAAACAGGTGTCCTGATTCTCTGGTCTCTAAAGAGTCCAGGGAACTTCTTGAAATCAGTAGGGGTGTTAACCACGATGTACTGGCTAAATTGCCCAACCTGGCAAATGGTTGCCCACATTGCCCAACAATTGGTATCTTCAAAAGTTTGTATACTCCCTATTTCACAATGGTTGATATTGATGTCATGTGTCTGTTTTACCAGGGGGTGGTGCCTTCTCTTCAGCTGCCCTCAGACAGACCTCTACAAATATCTACTTTCCAAAAACAGATGGAGTAACCTTTGAGCAAGCCAATGCAACACAGATTATGGGTAAGCATTTCCATTTAGGGGAACATTTACAGCTTTTGTGAATTTCATTCACATATTTTCTGCTCGTTCCTTGCTTCCTACTACAGCAGACAACATACTCAGCTGATATGGAAGAATCTCATTGAAAGAGTTAAATAGTTGAGATGAATAGAGGCCTGTCACCAAACGTTTAATACGTTGTTGCTAGTGGTAACAGAGATGCGACGCCATGCTGGAGGACCAAACTACTACAGTAGTAGGCTAATTATTCAGTTGCCAACGTATTCCCAGCTTTTGTGCGGTATATGGGTGCCCCCAACATGGCGAACGATGTGAAAGTGGGCGTATCCATGACGTCAGTGACAGGCCTCTATTGCTGATATTGAGTTGTCTGTTGTGCTCATTGTCAAAGAAAGATGTGAAAAGAACAAAAGTAAGTTTATGCAAAAATCTATTATGTGTATATGCATTCAGCCCGAACTATTTTAAAGTCCCTTGATGCAGTTTACCACAGTGCTTTACGTTTTGTAACTGGGGATAGTTTTAGAACTCATCATTATACACTGTATACAAAAGTAGGATGGTCTTCTCTTAGTGATTGGAGAGTAAAACATTGTCTCTTTTTTGTGTACAAGGCATTGCTGGGCAAGTTACCTTTTTACCTTACTTCATTATTAAAACACAAATCCAGTAGTCATAGGACAAGCTCACAGGACTATATCACCCTTGAAATCCGCAAAGTGAACACAGAACTTAAATAAATGAATCAGCTTTCAGTTTTTTTGCCTCGGATAAATGGAGCAAGATTCCACAGGAATTGAAATTAGAGCATTTTGTTTCTGTTGAACAATTTGAACTTTTACTGGAGGATTTGGGAAGTAAAGAGTGTTCTTGTTTTGGTTGAAACTTAAATATTGTACTGTATTGTAGATATCGTATTTTATTTTTGCTTGCTTATTTATTTCATTTTATTTGTTGTTGTAATTTATATTTTCTGCTTTTAAACAGGGCACTGCTGTAAAAAGAGACCTGGTCTCATTCGGTTAACCCTTTATAAATAAAATAAATAATAATAATAAAAAATTTACATTGGATGTGCTGAAGGGTCAAAAGATATGCTTTTGATTCAAAGGTTATCCTACTTCACAAACCAAACTTCTCCTATAAAGAAGAATATTATAAAGAATATTTCAATGTCAAACTTCTCAACACATCTGTTTATGCTTTTTCCCCTGAACATTACCTCTGGATTCTTCTGGTTTAATGAAAGGCTTATGTTCATTATAGCCTACTTTGTTGCAAATCAAACCTAATTCAGTGTGTCCCAACGAGATGGAACCCTAAATTTTCTTTGCATTCTCCTCACTTGTTTTAAGTTTTCAGTTTGCACATTCTATATTTTCAACAGGATTGTTTAAGAATTTATTTTTTAATTGATAAACAGTAATTACATTAGTTGATTGCATCCCCCGAGTCAGTACCTTTGAATTGAATTACAGCTGTAAGTCTCTTTGGTGTGCGTATGTTTGCAATCAAGACATGTCAGTTTTATATTTATAAGTCGTTTGAAAAAACATGTAGATTTATTTTTCCACTTAGACATAATGGACTATTTTGTGTAGACCAGTTACATGAAATCGCAATTTAGACTTCAAGAACTGACTGTTCACTTACTGCCAAATATATCCCACTCCTTGACAGGTGCCATTGTAACGAGATGATCCATGTTATTCACTTCACCGGTTTTAACGTTTTGGCTGATCGGTGTATATGCAGGTTAAATTATGCTGATGTTTATAAATCTGCCACTAAATTGGTTGGGTGTTTTGTACCACTTGGTTATTAGATTTGCCACTGGTGCACCCGGTCAAATTCATCATTGTCAGCTTTACACCTTGATAAGATGACCATCTTTGCACAATGGGCGCTTAGCACATGGGTATAGATTTATTTATAAAACTATTATTGGGGGGAGGAACCTTATCTACAGTGCCTTTTGACCAGAGCAGTATCTTCTTATAATTTTTTATCAAATGATCTTTTCATGTTAGCTGTTGCTAAAGTTGTCTACAGTAGCCGGGTGCAACTCCTTTCAGTGTGCGGCTGCCCACGATTGGAACAATACATTTTTCTGTGGTTTTAATCATCAGCTTGATTCATTGTTAATTCACTCTTGTACTTGCCTTTAAAGGATCTTGGTATTTGCTAAATGTATTTTGTTTGTCATGCGGTCTAGATTATCACCACAAAAGAGAACTCGTTCTCAGTTGACCCATCTGGTTAAATAAAAATATTTGTATTATAAAGTAACAAACTTTCAAATTGCATTGATTTGATTATTTTTTTCTTTTTCCTGCCACTAGCCAAGCTAAGAGAGTTAAACGACAGAGCCCCACCTGAGCATAAGCTTTCCGAGGACGTGCTGGAGAGCATGGAAAGTCTTCTGGTGTGTGTCAGTGACCTCAGCTCCTCAGTGCAGCCCACTACTCAGCAAATCAACTACCTGTGGAAGGCCTCACATTGGCCTGAAGGTACCTGATCCACATTACACCAATAACTAGACATGCGTAAAACCCCCTTACACATTTGAATGCAGAAAAAAAGTATAGCCTGTGCTGAACATTATTCTGTGCTAAATGAAAGGGACTTCGTTTGAGTAGATTGTATAGGATAGAGTTAAAAGAGGCTGTAAAAGTGAATGACACAAAAATATTGTCCCATTCTAGATTGAATATGGGTTTTGTCATTGGGGCTTGTTCAGTTTGGAAGATTTTTATTCTCTCTCAAAATGTAACTGTTTATAATCTGGCTATCATGAGTGTAAGAGCCTTAATTGTGGAAAAACAACTTCAAATCCAGAAATCTTTAGACAAGAACTTAAGGTTAACGCAAGCATGTGCACACCACTTACGTCCTCTGTCCTACCTTTGCTCCAGACATTGTGTTTCCAGTTCTGGACATCATGAGACTGGCTGTGCGCCAGCCACATGTCAACGAGTGTCTGTGCGGAGAGGCGGAGGGGATCCAGCTTTTCAATCACCTCCTAAGCCTGATGAAGCCCCAAGGTCGACCGGCCAACCAGATGCTGGCGCTCCGGACTCTGTGCAACTGCTTTAGCGGGCAACATGGTAGAGCCCTGCTACTGGCCCAGCGAGAGACTGTGCTTTCCTGTGCTGCCGACCTTGCCTCTGTCTGCAACAAGAACATCCACATTGCCCTAGCTACTCTGGTCCTCAACTATGCAGGCTGTCTGCATAGCCAGCCAGACCTGGAGGCCAAGGCTCAATGCCTGTCGGTGGCCAGCACCACCTTGGAATCCGTGCAGGACAAAGAGGCCGTGTTCAGGCTGCTGGTTGCCCTGGGAACCACGCTGGTGGCTGACAAGTCCGCTCAGGACCTGGCACGCTCCCTAGGGATTTATTCACAGATCTCCAAATATTCCTCAGTCTCAGACCCAGCCAAGGTTGGCGAGTGCTGCCAGCTGCTTTTAAATGAATTGCAATAATTTGCATCACTAGACACATCCTCTAACATAATTTTTCTGCATCATTTGTCTTGTATAAAACGAAGCAATTTGTGGTGGCGACTTGCCTGTTTGCATGTGCGTCAATAAAGAGATGTGCAAATCGGATCTGGAACAAATCATTCGTTTTTGCTATTTGAGTTTATGTCTCTTGAATGGTGATAGTGAGTTGGATGACAAGTTATCAAAAATAGAAAATTCTGCATTTAATTTTAAGCATTCACATATTTGTTTGACTGCCTAAATGGCTTGAACGTTCGATACCCGTCATCAGCTAAACTCAATCACTTGATTATGTGAAGAGGTTTCTTTTCCCATGTTTGTGTGATTAAGGACACTTCCACCAATTATGTACCGATCACAGAAGACCCCTGGGTTCCAACCCAGTCAGAGGAGAACAGGGAAGGATGCGAGGACAAAAAACAACGCCGACCATTCACTCGGCTAAATAAAGTAATTATTTGTTTAAAAGGAAATGGTAATACACCTAGACTTGGCACGTAGTAGGTAGGTCAATTTTATTTCCTTTTCTATTTTTTATTTTACTTCTTACTGTAGACATTGCCACCTTAACACTTGGCGTTCTTGTTTTTGTTACAAGTTTCGCGGGTCTTGTTGGCCCACAAGACACTTGGGTTCATAAAACAATACGGGCATAACCATGTATGTAATATACTTAACAGAGGAGGAAGGCAGAGTGAAGGTACACAGCAAACCTTTTTCAAAAAATGTTACCATGTTTACTTGTTCTCCCCTTTAATTCCCACACAAATTATAATAATTACCCTCAGGTCCAGTGGACCAAAACGCCAAATCGATGTGTATGTGTTTCTGTATAAACGTATTATCAATACATTTCTTCTGATTGCACATCGTCATGTCTAAGGGAACATTTTAAAATTGCGGTTCAGATCAGCCCTCTTGTCATTACTCATTTGGTCTGCCTCCAGGTACGATCTCCCGCGAAACTGACAAATTGCTTTATGGCACAAGGATGTGCATGTCTAAGGGAAAATAAAAAGATTGCAGTTCAGATCAGTACTCATTTTGTCTGCCACGATCTCCCGCAAAACTGACGAAGGATGTGCGTCACTAACCCAGACAGATGCCCATTCTTTGAGTATAATCGATCGCGCTAGCAATTTGCAGTGACCGCAAGCATCCTGCACGTCTTCTGCAAACTAAGACAAAGGCGCACTCTTTGTCTGGGTGAGTTTTCAGTTGAAGGGGGTCGTCTGGACCTTTGTTTATCGGCTAGTATTTGTTCTATCCTTGTTAATCCTGATTTGCATTAGCTGCTTGGTGCATTGTCTGACCTACTCCTCCCCATGTGTCCCATTCCTATCTCTGTTATCTCTTCTCCCCCCTGAAGCATGGAGGAGGTGGTGGACTCCACCCAGGGGCCAAAACCATTCTAACCTGCTCCACCCTTGACTCTCCTGTCAATGAGCACATTGTCAGATGGTGGCTCTGGAACTGCCAATCAGCAGTGCTGTGAAAGCCGACTTCATCTCAGCCCATGCCTCCATGCTTTCTCTGCACTTCCTTTTGCTCACAGAGTGGTGGAGGAACCGGCCTGCTCATCTCACCGAAATGTTTCACTCTTTCCATTGCCACAATTCAAATGTGTATCCTGTACACATTCACATTGTTGTTCTCTACCGCCCACCTACATCACTTGGCATCTTCCTGGAAGAACTCGACTCTCTCTTGTCCCACTTCCCCGTAGATGGCCAGCTGCTGATTCTCCTTGGTGACTTCAACATCCCCACAGACAAGTTTGTATCCTGTGTTTCTCTCGCTCTTAACCTCTTTTTGCTTAACACCCTCCCCATCTCCTCCAACTCACAAAGCTGGCAATCGGCTTGATCTCGCACTAACCAGGTCTTGCTCTACCACTGATCTCACGGTTACTCCTTTGCAAATATTTGACCATTACTTAGTTTCTTATTCCCTTCCCCTGTCTCCTAAACCCAACACCACCACAACCCTCATTCACGAAGTCATTACTCGCCAGAACATCAGCTCTCCTGGCTCCCTCGGCGCTCTCATCCTTCCTCCCTTCGGTAGATCCTTTACCCAGCTCTCCCCCGACACTGCCACCAAGACTTTCCTCTCCACCCCTGACCACTTCCCTGGACTCCCTCTGCCCTCTCACCACCAGGCCGGCCTGAACTATACACCCTGCTCCTTGGCTGTCTGAAGCAGTGCGCACTACTAGGAGGTCACTACAAGCTGCTCGAGAGGCTATGGAAGAAATTCTTTAACCATCAGAAACTAAGTATTTTTCGATCTCTCCTCACTATATTCTCATCATCTGTCTCAGCTGCTAAAGCCTCTTTCAACCAATCCAAATTCTCAGAGTATGCCTCTAACCCTAGAAAACTGTTTGCCACCTTCTCCTCTCTCCTTAGCCCACCAACCTCTACCCCACCATTCTCCCTCTGACCGGAGGACTTTATCTTCTTTGAGAAAAAAGTCGATGACATACGTTCTTCATTCCCCCCTTCTCCCACCATAACCTCTTGCTCTAAACCTGCAACTAACCTATCTTTCTTCATGCCCCTCACCCTTGAAGAAACCTTGCACCTCCTAACCTCTAAGTGACCCACCACTTGTCCACTCGACCCCATCCCAGCTAACATACCACAATATTCTCAGAGGACCTCCTCTAATTCCTCACCCATCTCTTTAACATATGCCTGGTCAACAGGTATTTCCCAGCTCCCTTCAAAATAGCTAGAGTCACACCCCTTCTCAAAAAATCCTCTCAACCCATCTGATGTTAACAACTACAGACATTTTCTCTTCTCCCCTACTTGTTCAGAACCCTTGAACGAGCTATACTCAACCAATTGTCTTCTTATCTCAAGCAGAACAGCTTTTTAGATCCACACCAGTAGGGATTCAAGGAGGGCCACTCAACGGAGACCGCCCTTCTCGCGGTTACGGGGGCGCTCCACACAGCGAGAGCAGACTCCCTCACCTCTGTTCTCATTCTCCATGACCTCTCTGCGGGTCACCCTGGACAACCAGCTGTCATTCTCAGCTAACATAGCGGCAGTAACACGCTTCTGTAGATTCCCTCTCTACAATACCAGGAGGATACGGCCCTTCCTTACAAAAAAGGCTGCGCAGGTCATAGTCCACATCCTTGTCATCTCTCGCCTAGACTATTGCAACTCTCTCCTGGCTGGGTCGACTGTGAGCACTATCAAGCCCCTCCAGCCGTGTAGTCTTCAACCTCCCCAAGCTCCACACACTGCACTGGCTGCCGGTAGCAGCTCGCATCAAATTCAAGTCACTTGTCCTAGCCTATCGGGCGATCACCGGAACAGCACCCTCCTACCTACAATCGATGCTCAGACCCTACCCCCCGTCCTGACCATTGCGCTCTGCCGCCGGATGTCGCCTTGTCGCCCCCTCACTCCGGTCACAACTTTTCTCTGTCCTTGTCCCTCAGTGGTGGAATGACCTCCCCACGAACATTAAGACTATAACGTCTCTGTCCACTTTCCGTTGAAACTTACTCACCCGTTTCGACTCCATTTTGGTTCTTAAATGTACAGTATCATGTCACATCTGCCTTGCACTTATATTTGATATACTGAGTAATTGTTTGTACTAAGACATTACTTATATTAGGTTTGGTCGATGGTTTTGTTTGTAGCCTGGTGTTTAATATAGCACTTCCTTAGCCCCTATCTAGGTGATTAGGTCAGGGATGCATTTATCTTATTTACCTGACTTGTGTTTTATTTACCTTCTCTTGTTGAAAGCACGATTTTTGTAAGTTGCTTTGGATACAAGTGTCTGCTAAATGATTGTAATGAACTGGATACCATTGTGTAAAATAAATCTAAATATTACTTCTGCTGTCGTATTATACATATACAATTCCCTGGAGTACGCACACAAAAAAACACAAGAAACATGATTTAGGGTAATAAATACAAACGGATATCTGTTTTGGCAAAAGTCTTCAAATGTGTTTTACAGTTAAATCAGGAATGATATTTAATAGGATCTGTAATTATTAAACAATAAATGTATTCTCAAACAAAAAGGTGAACACATCAGTTGTGTTTAAACTGGTGTCACTTTTGATGCCTCAGTCGGGTAGATTCGAGTGCACAGTTTACGTTCAACTGTGATGTCAGTAAACGTCAGTTACAATCAGGGTAATTACCTCACCCCAACGATGTTAATGCAGTTGGGCAGTCAGCATCAATGAATAATAATCAGCATGGATGATTAATTGCGGGCGTTTCACTCACTGACATAGGCAACTCTGGACCAGGTGGGATGAGATGCTCATTCATGTGCGCCACATTATGAGTTGATTATGATTTATAAAGGTAAACAGGCCTGGGACATGCATGCACAGTTATATATCTGAATATTTTTGTGCATACGCAACCTTTTCATGAGAATCCTACACAGTTGTATAAATGAGATCCCTGATTTTCATCCTACCTCAGTGACAGACAACAGTTTGTGCAGCTGAACCACAGGGCCATAAACTGTTCGGGTGCACAGGGTGTACCCCGGGGTCAGTACTGGGTCCACTCGTCATCTTCAACTTCCTTCCCCTGGGGTCGCAACTCCGTCATCACATTGTCCATTTCCGCTGTTATGCTGACAATACCCAGCTCTATGTCTCTACCCAACCCACCCTCCTCCCTCACTGACTGCCTACTGGACATCAGGAGCTGGATAAGCAGGAATTTCTTGAAGTTTAACGGCAGCAAAACGGAGGCTCCAAAGCCACTATCCATGTCATCATGCTTGATGAGAGGAGAGGGGTACAGGAAAGCCAAGTCGAGAGATTTAGAATTTGGCTGCTCATGTCACCCCGACTCATACAACTACACAGCCTCCCTGAACAATACTGCATTCATTTTAAGACTCTCCTACTCACATTTAAAGCCCTTTATAACCCGGCCCTCACATAGATCTGACTTCTTTTATACTCGTTCTCTTGACTCTTCATATGGTCCTTTGACAACCACGAAGGGGTCACGCCTCAGCTCCATGGGCAGCAGGGCTTTCAGCTGCTCTGGAACTCCCTCCCCACTCTTCCAACAGTCTGCCACTATTTCATCCTTCTAGTCACACCTTAAAAATTTTTTTTTCAAACTGGCTTATTCACTTTAATACTGTCCCGCTGTCTCCCCATGGTTTTCAGTGATCTTTCTCAGTGGTTCCTTACCCTACATCCCTTTTGTATTGTTAGTGTGATGCTGAATTATTCATATTTTTATTTTCTGTTTATTGAAAGGTGATCTCGTGTCTAAAAAGGCACCCTCAAATGTATAATTATTGTTCAGTGTTCTTGCTCAATACAACACAACACTACTTTCATGCAGGTACTTTGCCATCAGCCCATGGTAAAAGAAAGCTCTGTGTACCACTACTCTTATAAAGGATATCACTTCCTCAAACCAGCATGGTTTACCTGAAGGCTTTGAATACAATGCAATGGGGGTTTCTGGACACAGGCTGTCTATAAAAAAACATTTTAAGTGGCAGTTTCCTACAAAAGGTTTACAAACAAAATGTACAGTTGCAAATAAATGTATTCTTTATTAAAATAGAATGCCAAGAACAACATCTCATGTGCATAAGACAACATCAGAGTACTATGCCAATGTCAAACAATTTGTGTCCAAACAGAATCTAAATAATTTACATGAAATAGGAAAATCATATTGACTTGGTTGTCAGTCCTCTTGAAAGTGTATGTGCTTACTAGTCTCCTTGGCCCTGGCAATGATTATTTTTTCTGCTTTTGAAATCAGCTGCATTAGAAGAAGAAAACACAAGAAGATAAATGGGTCAATAGGCCAGAGGTGATACTGTTGTAGCTAAAGTGGTGGCGTGACATTTACTATATATCAATATCAATGCAGCAATTTGAGAGCAGACCTTTTCCATTCCTCGTTTCTTTTCCCTGGGACGGTTAAGCTTGACTTGGCGGTCCACCAAGATTTTTTGCCAATACCTTTGTTCTTGGTCACCTAAAAAAAAAGTTCAGAGGGCATTTTATTAACATTTCTGAAAAGACTGTTCACTTAAAAAAGGGTCGTTGGTTGGCTCAAATAACTCCATATTAATTCAGCTACTTTATTAGACATGCCGTAGTCTTAAGTATGCTCATAAAAAATCATTTTTAATTCTCATACCAGAGAGGACCTCTAAGCTCCAACTATGTTTCTCCCGAAGCATTGGGCTAGCATCGATGATGGCATTAGCATGTTCAGGGGTTTTAAAACGGATGTGACCCTCTGCATCTCCTTCCAAAATGTCAACATACACAACTGGTGACACTTCACCAAGTTGGTCCTGCACAAAAACATGAATACTTTATAATTAGTTTTTAACTACTTTTGATCAAATATTTATTACTTCTAAGAGCAAATTAGGCAGACAAAATAAGATCTCAAATAAGATGTAGATGATAATGTGTAGTGTAGGCTGTACCTTGATATATTTTCTCCCGGGTAATGACTTGGAATGTGTAATTTTAACGATGACACCACTAGTGAATAAAGGGCCCTGGGTCGTGTCCTTTTCCTCTCCCCGTTCACTTTTCATAGCTTGAAGACAGAAGAAACGATAAATTATTTACGATGATAAATGGTTGAAATAACATGGCAACGATGGTGTAATCTATAATAACAGCAAACATTTATTACCTTGTTTTGTCTTTATTAAGCACTAATAATGGGTAAACCATTAAAATGATGGATTATTGAAACTTACAATTTTGTTGATGTAGAGAACTGTTGTCTGTCTCCAACTTCTCAGTCTTGCCCCTGTCGTGGGACTTGCTAGTGGTAACAAACTTTTTCAGAGATGTCATGCAGGACTTCTGCAAGTCCATGTACTCCTGCTTCAGTTTAAGCCAGTCATTCCTTCAAATTGATAGAGGAAAAAAAGAGAAAGCAAAATAAAGGATGTAGGATTAGTCGTTCCGTCTGATACTATGGTGGAGTGAGGATTTAAGAAGGTGTGTGTGTGTGTGTGTGTGTGTGGGTGGGTGGTGGTGGGGGAGTTAAAACATTGCTGTTTCTATAACAAAACATGTTCAGTGAGAAGCTGAGGTTTCCAAGACATTCAGATCAAGATAATAAGAAAATGAAACTGCTTGGGAGCTTTTTGGACGCTTAGAAAAGGCCAATGAGGAGATTGGGTGCGTACCATATTGGTTTAAAAAAATAATAAAAACATTGGACTTTTTTGCCCAAACTTAACATCAAGATCTCAATCTTGTGTAGCAGTCGCATTGAAGTCACAGTATGATGTTATGGCTAATAAGATCGACTTACTTGCCCTGTACCTTTTAAGAAGTCAGTCGAGGCAACGCTCCGGCCTCTCCCTCCTTACACTTCCTACGCTCTCTGTTGTCTTCACAGACCCCTTACAGTTGTTACCTTGTGATCACATCCCTTCATGGCCACAATGTATCCATCAACTAATGGCTACTTCCAGCATGATAACGCACCATGTCACAAAGCAAAAGTCGTCTGAAAGTGGTTTCAGGGACATGACAATGAGTTCAGTGTTCTTCAGTGGCCCTCCCCGGCACCGGATCTGAACCCAATAGAACACCTTTGGGATGTGGTAAAACAAGCATGAAATATGACAACATTGATCAGAATCTCAAGGGAATGTTTCCAACACATTGTGGTATCAATGCCACAAAGAATTTAGGCTGTTTTGAAAGCAAAGGCATACCCTACTATGACATGCGTGTAGCAATATTTTTTGGGAGCTCAAGGTCGTCACCACACGCGGCAGATATTTATTCGTTTTTGTACTTGAAGAAACCTGTGTAAAAGCGCTAGGGACTATGGGAAATTGTTGAGTGACTGTTCAGTTGTTGTTTTGTTATATGGGGGGAAATGTTAGTGGGGGAGACTTGGTTCATAGTAGCCTAACATTTTGTATAGTTCTGCATTCATTCGTTGTATAGCTGTAAGATAAGTTAGGGGCTGGCGGTTTAAGAGGGCCCTGCTCAGCAGTACCAATTTGCCTAGTTTGGCACATGATGACAAATAAAAGCACAATAACCATTAAAAAAATGACATAGAAATGTAACTTCCTCAAATGTTTTAATTGGATCGTCGGTTTGCTTTGACTGGTTTGGCGCTTTGCCGAAGTAAAACAAACAGAAAAAAAGAAGAGCATAGTCCAATTTTTTCCCCGCTTCGGATTCCTCGAGTGCTGGTGCTTGCGTAGACGCCATGCAAAGCGACATTTTGGAGTTCTGTTTTCAATGGTCCGCAATAGCAGTTTACGCTTCCCAAAAGTAAATGTGTGAATGCGTGAGAAATATGAGGTGTGAGGAGCATGTGAAGAGGGTCATCTGGGTGAGTCTCAAGCTCAATGCGTGAGAGTTGGCAGCTCTGATGTGTTTATGTATGTATACATGCATGCATGTATGTATAGATGGGTGACAAATTATAAGGAAAAAGCAGCATAAAGTGTCTTAGTGGGGTGTTGGGGCACCACGTACTGCTAGAGCAGCTTCAATGCGCCTTGGCATTTATTCTCCAAGTCTCTGGAACTCTAGGAAGAATGGTGTTCTATCCCTCCAGTAAAGATATTCCCTCATTTGGTGTTTTGATGATGGTGGTGGAGAGCGCTGTGTACCACATCGGTCCAAAATCTCCCATAGGTGTATAACTGGGTTTAGATCTGGTGACTGCAAAGGCCATGGCATATGATTCACATAATTATCATACTCATCAAACCATTCAGTGACCTCTTGTGCTCTATGGATGTGGGCATTGTCATCCTGGAAGAGACCACACCCATCAGGATAGAAATGTTTCATCATAAGATAAAGGTGATCACTCAGAACAACATTGTATTGATTTGCAGTGACCCTTTGCACCACTGAACTATCAAATGTGCATTCATCTTTGTAATGAGTTTTATGCACTGCGGTCACAACGATCATCAAATGTGTGCTGTCACACAAAATGTCACCACAATTTCCAACCCTTTTTATTATTATTATTATTATTATTATTATTATTAATTATAATAATAATGATTTATGAGTGCGTTTCTAAGAACTCAAAGACACTGTGATAACTGTATTTACTGATGTCTTTCCATCTAAATACAGATTTCACTTTAGTCACTGTTGTTTTTTAAACATGAGCCAGTTGAGCAGTCTTTGTGAGTGAAGTTCCTGCCATCTGTGCCCAAACAATGAACCCTCTTTCAAAGTCACTTGGATCTTTTCCTCTTGATACATAATCAGATTAACTGTACCTGCTCAGCATTTCTATATATGCCACAGAGCATGACTGGATGTTAACTGCTTAATTGCACCATGCTGTGCACCTGTGTGAAAGCATCTGCTTTCGTTATGTCTCCACTCATTTATTCAGGTTACCCTAAAATTGTATACTTATTGCTTGCATCAAGCAGGCATGTGTGTCATGATACTGGAATTTGTGTTCCAACATTTACTACTAGTCTGGTGGGTCAATTTTGGATTGTACTTGTCCTACCAATTTTTGGTCTTTGGTCTTTCTCTCTTATTTCAATCTCAACATTAACATTTTCCTTCAAGCCTCATTCAGAAATAACATCTCTGCATTACAGTCAGGTCCTTGTGAACACGTGCTTCTTGAATGATCTACCATCTATTGAAAGTTCATTCATGGCAGTCGCAATTTCCCTACAGGACTGAAGTAATTTCACAGCAAATTCATCTTAGTTTGAAGAACAAAGAACCTAAAAATGTCATTCGATATTGTCATTACATTTCCATATTTTCTTAGGCCTGTACCACAGCTTCATTCAAAATGATCAGTATCGAAGAACTAGGAAGGAGCTTACTTGGAAAGAACTCGGAGAGGAATGACATCCTCCCCTACTTTCAGCTTCTCTTTGGGCTTCTTTTTTCTCTTCCTCTTCGCCTTTACCAGCGAGTCTTGCATTTTCTCCTCTTCATCCTCACCCACTTCCTCCTTTTGTTCTTTGACCAGAAGATTAAAACACACATACATATTATATAACATAAAAAACATATTATAAATACACACACATAAAATAAAAGTTTGGGTTCACTTAGACATAAGCATGTAACAATATACTGAACTCACGATTCGATACAATTCACGATGCTGGATTAACGGCATGATTTCCTCACGTTTAAAAAAATATAATACTTAAAACAAATGACTAATAAATAATGAAAGTAATATTTTTCAAACAAAAAGAGAAAATATACACTATATTGTAGTTATCTTCATCAAATTAAAGTATCCCTTTTTATTTCTGAGTTATGTAATAAACTATGCATTATTATGTCTTAGCGCAGGGGTGGCGCGGCCACACAAATGGACCAACATAAATGACTTTGCTTTTATCAGTTGCATGTGTTACGACATGAAGTTATGGACGACACTTTAAAATAAGAGTAATTATTTTTCTTTAATTAAGAAAAACATTGATTTGATCTGGGTCATCAGAGGCTTCTCTAATCTCATTCCAACTGCCAACTCATTCGATTAATCATATTTCTGATCGATACTCACTCACTCACTCACTCACTCACTCACTCACTCACTCACTCACTCACTCACTCACTCACTCACTCACTCACTTCACTCACTCACTCACTCATCACTCACTCACTCACTCACTCACTCACTCACTCACTCACTCACTCACTCACTCACTCACTCACTCACTCACTCACTAACTGCCTACTGGACATCAGAAACTGGATGAGCAGGAACTTCCTGAAGCTAAACCACAGCCAAATGGCTGCTTGTATCCTCCCTCACACCAAGTCCACCGACCACATCGCCACAATTCTCATCCATCTCAACTACACTGGCTCCCCGTACAAAAACGCATTCACTTAAAAACTCTCCTGCTCACCTTCAAAGCCCTCAATAATCTGGCCCCCACATATGTAACCTTCAGGATTATACCCCCTTGTTCTCTGCGCTCCTCTTTGTCTGGCCGTCTGACCATACCCCAAGACTTATGCACAGTACATGCCCTGTGCTGTACTCAGTAATCAGACTTTGAAACAAGCAAAAAAGCAAATATTTTGCTGCTTAAATGTTTTGCAATGTGCGATGATTTACAATGTACAACAGGTCATCCCCAAAGTCTTAATATTCAGACAAATGTTTAAGCCCTTATATTCAGACAAATGTTTAAGCCCTTATATTCAAACAAATGTTTAAGCCCTTATATTCAGACAAATGTTCAAGCCCTTATATTCAAACAAATGTTCAAGCCCTTATATTCAGACAAATGTTTAAGCCCTTATATTCAGACAAATGTTTAAGACCTTAAATTCAGACAAATATTGAAGCCCTTATACTCAAACAAATGTTGAAGCCCTTATACTCAAACAAATGTTGAAGCCCTTATACTCAAACAAATGTTGAAGCCATTATATTCAGACAAATGTTTAAGCCCTTATATTCAGACAAATGTTTAAGACCTTAAATTCAGACAAATGTTTAAGCCCTTATACTCAAACAAATGTTGAAGCCCTTATACTCAAACAAATGTTGAAGCCATTATATTCAGACAAATGTTTAAGCCATTATATTCAGACAAATGTTTAAGCCCTTATATTCAAACAAATGTTCAAGACCTTATATTCAGACAAATGTTCAAGCCCTTATATTCAGACAAATGTTTGTGGATTATCGCCTTACCTTTTTGGTCAGACATTTCGCTGTTTTCACATGGCTCCAGTCCTACAGTAGTCCTCCTTATCTTTGAAGGCATAGTGACCGGCAATTGATCCTCCAACCCATCGGTCATTTGTGACCGTTTCCTTTTTGACACTTTTGCCAGGGTCCCTACTGCATTGGGCATCTCCTCTTCTGTGACTTCAGATTTTGATGGCCTTATCTTCCTTTCAAAGTGCTCTCCTTCCAAATGCTGCTCTTTGTCTAAACCCAAAGATGTCTGTGTAGTGTCTTTCTCTTTTTTGATCCTGCTCCTTTTCTTCTCATTCTCGCCTGGAAAGGTATGACAAATTATAATATTGTACCAGGAAACTAAACTGGACTAAATCATGAGCAAATATTTTTACCATGTTTAACTTGGAATCTTAATTTAATCCTAATTGGAATTATGTTTCTTTACTTTTCATTTAAAAAAGCACGCTGACCTAGGATTAGGACACATGTATGGGTCTTCTATTTAAAAACGCACACTGACCTAGGATTAGGACACATGTATGGGTCTTCTATTTAAAAACGCACACTGACCTAGGATTAGGACACATGTATGGCCTTCTATTATTAACAGTAGCCTTTTCTTCAGAACTGAGTCTTGCGCACAGTCATAGGCCACACTCAGTACAAAAAAAATATACACTTTTTTTTTTTTAAAGCTTTGCAAAGGAACCATTTTCATTTGTATTTGATCAAACCAAACAGGATGTACAACCTTGGAGAAAGTATCTATGTGAAAAGCTTTTCTTTACAACCAAAATATCTTTATATGAATAATATATAACAAATAACAAAACTATTTCTTGTTTTTGCTGTTCACGTTATTTGTTAATGTGACCAATATCTGAATCCAATACAATTGGTCACAGTCCTGAACTCCAAATCAATCAAACATGATGACTCTGTAGCACACTAGAACAATAGATTTATTGGCAAATAATCACGTTATCTTAGGCTGCATGTTTGGCATGGGAAGTGAAATTGGGCAAAATGTACTTCTATAACCATAGTCTTTTCTCAGCCAGACTTGGGTAAAATAAATCTTAATATTTATGCTGCCACACATATATTACTGAACGAAAATATGTTCTAAACATTTTGGGTTGCAGGAATAACGTCAACCTACCTTGTTTGGGGTTGTCAACAGGTAGCGGAGGTATAGGTTTCTTGTTCTTTGTTTTGGGGAAAATGCCTGGCCGTGGTGGGGCATCTTCTGGAGGGTTGTTCAAAGTCTAAATCACAGAGAACTGAAGTCATCCAATGTAAACAAATAGAAAGAGCAATGACGGTGGAGAAACCATCAAATATAGACATTGATATTTCACTACAGCTACCATAATACTGCAGCAATCTCTTAATTAGCAGACATTTCAAATATGAAGTTTTAATTTTGAAAATGTATTACCTCTATGGCTTTCTTTGCCTCGGCTTCGGTCTCAAACTCGACAAAGGCAAAACCTTTTGGGTTTCCGGTGGTCTTGTATCTCGGGATACTGATGTAAACCACATTTCCGCATTTTGATAAAACACGCTTTATCCAGGCATGAGAGACATTCTTGGGCAGAAGTTCCTAAAACAGTTTTTAAGCTTATTATCTACTGTCAATACTCTTTATTATTTTTTTAAAAGAGGCCAGAGATAGTGGAGATGATATCCTGTATGACGTACAGACAGGTGAGGTGACACATGAAAGGAAAAACACAACGAATAAATGAGTGGAGAAACATAACGAATGCAGATGCTTCCACACAGGTGCACTGCATGGTACAATTAAGCAGTTTAAATCCAATCATGTTCTGTGGCATGTAGAGCAGGCCCAGTTGATTCTGATGTTGTGTCAATGTGACGTGCCATTGTTGGGGCACGGATTGGCAAGAGCTTCAGTCACAAAGACTGCTCAACTGGCTAGTGGGTTTAATAGGAACAGTGACTTAAAGTGCCATCTGCATTTTGATCTATGGGAAAAACATCAGTGAACAGGGCCGGAAATTGTGGTCAACAGCGCACAGATGACAGTGATGTGCATTAGTACAATATGTAAGGAAAAACAGAAGAGCAAGTCTTCTTCAGGTGACTGAGATGCAGGACGTGATCAGACTGTGTTAGCAAGAACAGTCTGCAGACAATTACACAGAGAGGGATGTTAGGGTTGCAGTGCATAAACCCCTCATTACAAAGTTTAATGCACATTTGAGAGTTCAGTGGTGCAAAAACCAAAGGCACTGGTCTACAGAGATGTGGAATAAATAAATATGGTCAGGAGTTACCCTTCACTATATTTTTAAAGTGGGCGAGTGCATGTGCGGCGTATACCAAGAGAGCGGTACAGGTCTGAACGCTAGACCCCTACAGCATCATGCGGTCATGGTTTGGGTCTAATTGTCCCCTTAGATTTCAATCAGAATCAATACAAATGTGTTCTGAGTGATCACCTTTATCATTTGATGAAACATTCATCACATCTCTTCCAGGATGGAATCACTCAGACTGATTGTTGTGTGTGATAGCTGTCTGTCCGTCCGTTGTGTGTACCTAATTGGCTTCCAATTTGTAAAGCGCTTTGAGTCCTGAGAAAAGCACTAAAAACTAAATCCAATGAATAATTATTAGGATGACAATGCCCACATCCATAGGGCACGAAGGGGTCACTGGATGGTTTGATAAGTATGGAAATTATGTGAATCATATGCCATGGCCTTTGTAGTCACCAGATCTAAACCCAGTTATACACCTATGGGAGATTTTGGACAGACGTGTTATACAGCGCTCTCCACCACCATCATCAAAACACCAAATGAGAAAATATATTTAGGAAGAATGGTGTTCCATCCCTTCAGTAGAGTTCCAGAGACGGAGAATAAATGCCAAGGCGCGTTGAATCTATTCTGGCAGCACGTGGTGTCCGAACACCTTACAAAGACACTTTATGTTGTCTTTTCCTTTAATTTGTCACCAGGCTGTTTGTTTCCAACACAATCTCAATTTAAAAGGCCATGAGCGGCACCTAAAATATCAAACAACATTCGAAACTTTGTAGTGGCCAGCAACAACTGCCAATATTGGCATTAGAGGCACACAACTCACCACGTAAACTGTGCGATTGTCAACATCTTTTGGGCGCTCTCCAAGGGGATGCTGCCTTCGAACCTTGTTTCCCTCAAGGTTAACCTTGAACAAAAAATGTTTAATTTAAATGTAAAATTGAGTTATAACCCTTTGAGAATGTATTCTGGTTCACTTTACCTGGACTATCGATGAATTCTTCAGGGCCCTGGCAACCAACTTGATATCTGTTGTCAGCTTCTTCATTAGGTTGAACGTTGTTAACACTGATATATCAACATCTGGGGAAACATCAATAAATAGTTAAGACAAAAAAAAGTCTGTGCAGGACTGCAGTGTGCAATCAGGTGAAAATAGAAAATACTAGAAAATACTATTTACTATGTGCAACCAGAGCATAGGAGCTCAGGTTTAAATAGTTTGCAGAGTACGATTTTTCAACTTATGCACCAATTTTCCACACACGATTGTTTGATTAAGAAATACAATATACATTAAAAAGTAATCGAGTTAAAGAATATTATGCCAGAGACTATGCCAATACTCCGCCTACTGGCTCTACATGTTTGGTAGCACATAGTTGTGAGCAGCTGTTCTCTATAGAAGAACAAAACATCTCACAGGACGTCTGACCAGAACCTTCACGCCATCCTGAAAATATCAGCAGCTCGAGAGCTTGACCCCAAACCTTAATGTACTGGCAGCAAAGATGAAAAGATGCCAGGTGTCTAGCTCAAGGAAATAGGAAGGCCCAACAGAGATAAAAACCTCCTGAGATGTGAATCTGAAACTGGCCTACATTGTGGTTTCAGTTGTTGAAATAGAAATAGGAGTAGAGGCCTGTTTATGATGTTTTATGTATTACATGTACATAGACTATATTTTGTTGTTTGAATTGTTGAATATAGCAGTAGGGCTACTTATGATGTTTCAGATTTTGCATTTGCATGCACAACTTGACTATTTTCTTGTTATAGTAAGTACACTGATATTTTTGTTTCAACTAGACGTTGGTCTGTATTAAAACCATATTGTAGTATTACGTCCATGGTTATCTGGCCCGCAAATTAATGTTTGTTTCTTAAGATGGCCCCTTGACCTACGTCCTTCAGGGAGGGACACTTAATACAGAATGGGGAAGAATAAAGCGGTACAATAACTAGATTTGGGCTAGTACCCTTAAGCACTTTAGGCAAAGACTGAGTCATGTATGTGGTAAAACTGAATGCATCACAATACATCAAGTCTATCAAGCAAAGGGTGGATGAAATTGGGACATGCGGCGTGTATTGATTTTGGCATAGCCCCAATTTGTTCATTGTCTTGTTCAGAAAGTTTATCCATAATTTAAGTTCACAGCGGTCAACAGCGTAGTTTTCTACTCGAGAAACCCATTGCCTCTACCATAGCGTTAAGAGGTCCTGAAGACAAAACCATCAATAATAGAAAAAAAATTACTAGATTACATTTTCTTAAATAAAATGTCACTTACATCCATCATCTGACTCTTCGACCAGTTGTCTAAGAAACCTGTCCTTGTGAAGGTTTACGTCACCAAACCAAAATTCCACCTGCTTCCTCACATCTGCAAGCAACTGCTTCACACGGGACCTTTTCTTTTTCTCATTCTCTTTGATTCTACTGCTGCTATCTGGAGCCAAGTTGACTGCTCCCACTGGTTTCTTCTCCATGTCAATAATGAGTGTTACCCTAAAACACAAGAGATTAGCTTCATGAAGTATGAATCATACCTTAACATTGATTGAAGTACACGAGTATGGGATCACCCAGAAAATGTGCTGTTACTCCCTGTACTCACACTCATATTCATCAAATTATTTGCTAAAATTAATAGTAAGTTTGGAAATAATGCATTTTACTGGAAAATTATAATTTTGTCCTTGTCGACAAAGAATCTTCCACTTGCAGCAATTACAGCATTGCTGACCATTGGTTGTCAATTTGTTGAGGTAATCTTAAGAAATGTTATCCCATGCTTCCTGAGGAACCTCACACAAGTTGGATTGGCTTGATGGGCACATCTTAAATAACGTAAATTAACATCTTTAAACTTATTTCCCAAGAACCAAACTGAAATCATGACCCTATTAGCCACTGAGTGTGATGAATGGGGACAGATCTACCCTTTACTCAGCCATCTGGCAGCACTAGCAATTGTAATTCCAGTGTCAAGACTCCTCCACAATGAACAGGATAAGGGCAGAGGACATGGCAGTGTGACGGAAGTTGCCGAGATGTGCGCCAAACATTTAACCCATTGTAATTACATGATTAACACAAACAGTGTGCTCCAAATTAAGTGCAAACAGTGTGCTCCAAATGCTCCAATTATTTTCATTCATTCGGCTAACTGTAGTTACCTTCATTTTCATGTCAAATCGGACCTTCGCAACAGGCTGCAAGGAGAGCACCTGGCTGCCTGCCTGAGTGTCTCTATCAATGGGCCGAGCCCAGAAGATTTCAAGTACCAAAGGGCATAAGAATTGTTTTTTGAAAAACCCAGAAAATTTTACTTTCAAATAATTTTTTACTTTAAGTTTGCAACAGCAGGGGAGAGGCCACAGCAAGACACTGAAGACAGCACAGGAGGAACACAGGGAGATAACAGGGAGGCAAACCGCACAGGAGGAGAACAGGGAGGCAGACAACACAGGGAGATAACAGGGAGGCAGACAGCACAGGAGGAACACAGGGAGAGAACAGCGATGCAGACAGCACAGGGAAATAACAGGGAGGCAGACAGCACAGGGGGAGAACAGGGAGGCAGAGAACACAGGAGGAGAACGGGGAGGCAGACGACACAGGAGGGGAATAGGCAGGCAGACCACACAGGAGTACAACAGGCAAACCACATAAAAGGATAATGGATACTAGAGGTCTTCACTACTCTCACAATTAGATTATGATTCACCTGTCAATGATTCGAATGCACAGGAATGCTCGAGGCTTCCTCAATTCCAATGCATTCAACCGCTGCTGTTGGAAAATTGCTGACAAAAGCAAAACCTTTTTTTGTTTTGATTTAGCAAATGCTAGCCATCACATTTTGGATGTGGTGTTAACGTTAACCAACGTTATTCTCTTATTATTATGGATTAAAAACACACGAAATGAGGCTTACACAAAAGGTGGAATTAAATAAATCCACCATATTTATTTCAATGAAATGTGTTTTTTTTCCTTTTCATTAGTCACTTTAAGAAATGCCACTTTTTAGGCCTATACATTTAATTTAATTTAATTTAATTTAATTTAATTTAATTTAATTTAATTTAATTTAATTTAATTTAATTGAGAAACTTCATGCCATTTGCTAATTAATTAATTACAAAGAATTTGTGAGTTTTCATTTAATTTCTTTAGGGCTCAGCCTCAGATGTTTCAAAGGTGTAGAAACGCCCCTGTCTGTCATACCTGTATCTGACTTTAGTTAGTGATGCATCTTAAATTCATCTCTGATTGGTATGTACAACTGCTCAAGCACAGAGCTGGAAGCCCAGAAGGCGTTCAAGCAAGTCAGCCACACTGCAACTAACCTAACATTGACCAAGGAAGTTACTTATCAATCAATGACTATTCAATTAATGCATTTACAAAGCCATGATGTTTTAAACTAACTATAGAATATTATTTTTAAATAAATGTTCTGTAAGTTAGTAAGTTTAAAAGCTATGCAAACCGCAAGGTATCTTACGTTAGTGCACAGCATGTGCACAAATGATAGCACAATGAAAACAAATAATAGCACGCGCCTGCATGTGCACGCTACAGCAAGCGAACACTCACTGACTCCAGCAACTTTCCCAACGTTGGCCACTTTGCTACCTCTGGCTAACAGTCTTTGTGCTAAACTAGGCTAGCTGACTAGGGGTAAGTAGCCCATATCTTATTTCCTCAAAAGTTGGACAATCCCTTTAAACAGGGCACTGCTGGAAAGAAACCTAGTCTCATTCGGTTATCTATGCATAAAGACGTATAATAAAAATTCCTAATTGACATCCGAGAGGGAAAACGATTGAAACGACATGGTTCCTACTTGTAATCCTAGATGGTCCATTACAACAAACACATCAAATACGCGGATCAAAACAAAGCTTGCTTGTAACTACCTAAGTAAAGCCACATTGTTATTAGAGAGAACCTTGAAGAGAGAACATCCCCAAACATACCTTCTGTCAAATCCTGTGGCATTGGCCAGATTTCAATTTACACGACCAAGTAATACAACTAGTACGTAGACTAAATGCAGCATTTAAAACTCGCAGACTCGCACTCTGAACATGGTGAAACGACGCACACACGTCCGCTTGGCTTTACGGCAGACAAAAAGTGCTTTCTTCTCCGTTAAATTTTTATTGCCGGTTGGCCACCAATTTTATTGGCAATACCGCCACCTACTGAGCGGGAGTGTGTATGGGAAAGGTATCCAACCCATAACTCCTGGGAAACATGGGCAGTCTCAAAACGCACACTACAACTTTTTTTCCTTTTAGTAGGTACTTCAGCCTTTGTAGTGAGATAGAGCTCTAGCGTGCATCTAGCTATCTAGTATATGTAATGTGATGGACTGTAAAACAGTGAAGTAATATACATCAGTCTGTGAGGGTTGTGATGGCATCTGTCCGGTAGAGAGCACTTTGCAACAGGTGAGTTCAAACGGATGATTGGTGATGGTGATGCTATTTATAGGTATTGATCTTTTGCAGTTGCAGATTGGGACTTCAGACGGAGAGATACTGGAGAGCGACGAGGCTGGAAACAGGAGAAGCAACAGCAAGTTCTGCCAGTTCGGAGGTATAGCTCCTTCAGCCATCACAAGCCTGCGGACTCCTTTACCACATTTTTCTCTCGTTGTGCCTTTTAGAGAATCAGCTAAATAACTGTTCCACAGGTGAGTGGTGAGTGCCCTTTTCATATTGTGATTCTACATAAACGGTATCAAGATCTGTCAGGCATGGTAATCAGGGTTTTCAAAGTAGCAGGTTTAAGCATCTGGGTGATTCCTGTTCCATCAAGAACTACAACAGACTCTTACTTGGCTGCAGAAACCTCTTCCAAGCAAGTAAGGTCACTCTTGTTACATAGGCTGAGTTTGCAATTATCTGATCAGGAGGACATGCCTAGTTCTTCTGACTAAAATATGTAAAAACAGTACTTCAGAGAATGATATACCCATACATGAAAATCCAGCCAATCACAGTCATTTGGCCAACCCACCAGGCCAGGGAACTTGAGGTAAGAGTAAACAGTTGAAGCACAGAGTACGCACGTGCATTATGTCACTCACTCACTCACTGTGAATAAGAATTGGGGAATAACAACAAATACGAATAAAACGGCTTTTTGACCACTTAGTAATGTAGAATTTTGTAACTTGTGTTGTAATGTGATGTGTCAGCTAACATTAGTAATTGTACATAAAATGAATTAGGCTATCTTAGTCATTTTGCTAGCTAGCTATAATAATACTAATAATAACTTTAATTTAAGATTGCCTTTCTAAAACCCAAGGACACTTTACAAATACAAGAAGCATTGACAAATTAAACAGAAGTAGGAGACAGTACAAACTCTGTCAGGTGGTGCCCTTGTAGGCCTGACAGAACAGGAATGTTTTTTAACAGTCTTTTAAAATGTCAAGAGGCTCTGAATTTCGGATCTCCATAGAGAGGACGTTCCAGAGGGTAGGGGCAACGATGCTGAATGCTCGGTCGCCGGAAGCCTGCAACCTGGTGTGGGGGATGGAAAGCAGTCCCATGTCAGCAGACCTGGGATTCCGTGAGGAGGTGTAGGGCAGTAGGAGATCAGAGAGGTAATGTGGGGCTAGGGGTTTGAAGGGATTTGTATGTGAGGAGGAGGATTTTGTAGGTGAGACGGAACATTACTGGCAGCCAGCGTAGGTGTATGAGGATAGGGGTGATGTGCTGCCAGGGTTTGGTGTGTGTGAGAACCCTAGCAGCTGAGTTCTGGACATACTGCAGCCTATCCAGGGCTTGCTGGGCACCCCGAATAGGACTCCGTTACAGTAGTCCAGCCGGGACGTGACAAAGGCGTGGATGAGGGTCTCTGCCGCTGGGTTGGTGAGTGAAGGCCGGAGTCTGGAGATGTTTTTCAGGTGGTAGAAGGCCAGTTTGATTATGGATTTGATGTGGGGTACAAAGGACAATGTGGAATCGAGAATGACTCCAAGGTTTCGGACTTCAGCGGAGAGGTGGATGGCGCTATGAAAGCTGCTGACCAACAAACTTCAATGCAAGCTAATTATTGCTGGCATTATATAGAATTGTACAGGGTTCGAGTTATGTGGGAGCCAGTGGGAGCTGAGCTCCCATGAAAGCAGTAAAGTCATACATCTGTGGGGGTCGCCAATACAGTGCACCGGTTAAGCTATTATTTATTTATCTCCACCACTAACGTTAGAGACCCACACAAAGCTCAGATTATAACTCAAACCCTGGAATTGTACCAGAACTAGATAGTAAATTCAAGTCTGAAAACTCCCACCCAGGCACATGTTTTTACTCAGACATAAGGGGCAACAATCTTAGGCAATGTTTAAAATGTTATTTCTAACACTGGTTTAGTAATGTGAAAGATGCTTCAGTGTCAATTGCCTACTGAAGAAATCCACTCATTGACAATAGTTCGAATGAATCGACTAATTTCTAAAGAGTCGAACTGCATATTACTCATTTCTAAGTACTACCCATACCCCACGAACGTGCATGTTTTGACCCTATTGAGAACGCTGGAAGCGTTAACATGAATACCACTGCTTTTCTTGGAAGGACACGCCCCTCAAGCGCTAGGATTGGGCAGATAGGCGCCCACGCTCGCGCGAATGTTCATTGATAGGCAGTGAAGCATATGCTTTAGGCTTTTCAGAGATTAGTTTACGTGCGTACAACAGTAGGGTTAATGTTTGAATTAAGATTAGGATATAGGCATAAAAACAAGGAATCCAACACGTGCAAGCATGGGCGCCTAGCAATTCCTAGCGCTTGAGGGGCGTGTCTCTAAGAAAAGTAGTGGGATCCATAATAACGGCTTTTGGAACCGTTCATACGGAAGCGTTTCCCTGTCAAAATTCAAATGAAAACGCTGTGAAAACGCTGTGTGTAATCTTAATATTGCCTTTTCCATCCCCCCATAGCCTGTATATAGAAACATCATGGGAAAAATTTAAACATGTCAGGATAACGTTGACATTGCATTTTCATTAGAATTTTGACAGCAATATGCTTCCATAGGTCCATAAAAAAACGTGTCCCCCCTGGGATTATTCGCCTATTTTGCAGCAACCCCACGGTAGTTTTGAAAACTGCTTGAGGAGTCTAAAGCCTTAGTAACTGTAACACCATACAGCCTGGTAATTTTTTTACATGCCAATTTAATTTGAATGATTTATACAGTGCTTTTTTTAAACGGACTAGGTTAAAAGCACTAATCCAAACACGATTGACATAGGCCTCCGCAATATCGTTTGACTTCAGGAGTGTTGTTGTCCACAGGACGTCCATCTGTCTAATATAATGCAGACAATTATCGAGTTGGCTAAAAGGTCTTGAGAGTGGCATTTCAAACTGTATAGCTCTAAGTAGAAAGCTAATTTAAAACCACTGTTGCGCATTTACGTTGCGTCCAAGTCACTGTGACAGCTCTGAAACTTGACATTTCAAATAACATCATGGACAGCTTTAAAATAAATATCAAGGTTATAAAGGATTCCTTATGAGCTGTTTGTCAATCATTTTCTTCATTATCGTTGGATCGAATGCTTCGCGGCTGCAAGCAGTTACTTACAATATGTAGGTCTATGTCAATATATGAGCTAGGTAAATTGTGCTACACTCTCGTTCATGAGACTTTATTTCCATGCGCAAACACTGCAGAATATACAAGTGCATGTGTATTTATGTTTGGTAACTACAGTGCTATCTACTACAAATGAAAATTATGGCGATTTCAATAGAGTATCATGAATGGTTTAAAAAAAAATTATATTTGAATGCGGGAAAGGAGTCTGTAAATAAATTATTATAATAAGCCAAAAAATGAATTTGGAGGCTTGTTGCAATTGGCTAGTAAAGGCCGGAGCGTGTCTTGCAGTGCGTCACACGGAGGTTGCAAACCATTTGGCTCAGTGTTACTCAGACGCTTTTTTACCTTTCCAGATTACTATTTATGAGCTACACATGAGTCGAGGTTGGGTGAAGGAAGTTTGTTTGACCTCATACTGGTCGTGATATTTGCCAAAGGCTTCTTTTGCTTGCAGCCGCAATGGAAATAATATATGTTTAACAGAGCGTTTATCTGTCGCTATAGACTAATAGGGCGCCTCGCTGTTCCTGAACATTTACTCACCGGCACAGACTAAGAGTGACAACATTTTGTAATTACTGGATATATATTGCGTTCAAACGTGCATGGTTCAGAGATAGTCATGAAGGTTGCAAATGCTAAAGGAGAAACATTTTGCTCAGAGAAAATGGAGAATAAATTTGTTTCTCTCAAGCGGCAGTATTTCAGTAAGAATTTGCTGAATTTCACCTCGTCGGTATTTTCTGTGGCTTCGTTGGCTTTTTGCATCTTTCTGAGCGTTCAAACAGCAGAGATCAAAAATCGTGTTGTGGATTTGGATATTGGACGTAACGACGATACCTTCCGTGGTGTTCCCGCTTTTTCCATGGATCAGTTTAATTCATTAATACAAGACACAGTAAATCAATTCTTATCGCAGGTAAAACGTATCCACTGCAATTTGTGTTTAGATTTGGTCACCTTAATGCTTATGTAATTATCCTGTCTTAATTTCATGTTAACCCATATGGCTGTTAACTAATTATTATTACTATTGTTATTATTGTTAATTGTGTATTCTGAATTTTCAGCGATCATATGAAAATCTTTCCAAGATTCGGATTGCCAGACAAGTCACACCTGATTGCAGTTGTACCACAGGTAAAAAACGAACACTCTTACTTCTGCATTATCTGGCTTTGATGATACACACAGAGGGGTTATGGTATTATGTCTCCTTTACATATAACTGATATACTGTACATTCCTGCAGGGCCATATACGGTATATCCTCTTTGTGTATGCAACGTTATCATTGTCGCACATTGTTCCGTTCCCTTGTGTTTATAAATCTGGGCAGATTTAAAGAATGTGCAGAGAAAGTATGTGATCAGTTATGTCTTCCCTCTCTAAGGCAGCTCAGATGTTTTCTTTCTCCTTTAGTCTATAGGACTTTTTATCTCTAATTCCGTCTACCCCTTTTTTACTCACTCACTCACTCACTCACTCACTCCATGACCATACCATACATCTTATTATAATGTATGACCAAGAACAATTTGCTTGTAAATGTTCTTTATTCATTATAACTAATGTGCTGCCTGCATTGAAACATGAAACATGTTTCATGGCATTGGCTGGGTTATTTAGCAGCCCATTATCAAAAACCAGATGGAAATTTCAGTGTGCTTGTGATTAACAGTGAAATATATGCTTTGTTGCATGTCACAACACAGCACAAATAATTGTTCCAATCCGACAATAATTATGCTTCAATAGGAATTCAATTAAAATAATACTGGAACACTTCCATTTACTGGTCACAGTTGTCAATTATGGTTGCTGTTACAATTGTAGAGGCAATGCACACTTAGGCATAAATTGTAAGCCCTGATACACCCTTGCTAAATATTACTCCCCTAAAAGTAGAAGGCATCAATTTAAATTTCTACTTGAGTGAAAGTACAAACGTTCCTGCTTTTAAAAACCCTTTGTGTCAAATGTTTGTCAAACAGAATATTTTTTTTTTCCTATTTATTAAAAAATGCAATTCATTTAAACAGGTTCCCCTTTCAATAATAATTAAAGTTACTCAGTTAAACCTGTATACATGTGTGTATGTGTAACCCTTAATTATGTCCCATTTGCCATTGCATATCAGAATGTCCACCCTCCAGTTCTGTCTGTCATTGTTTTCTTACTTAAGATTGGAGTTCAGGTAAGGAAAGATTCATAGGATGCAGCTGACTGGTAGAAAAGTGGAGGAAATCTTTATAGAAGTTATCAGGCTCTCTTGTGTATCAATCTATCTAGCTAGCTAATGTTTGTGAGCCGATCGAAAGACGCGCTGCGCCCTGATTGGTAGGCTTTAGTATTAAAATGTGACGTATTATTTTGTAGAATCTTTTTGTACAATACATTTTCTCCACATGAAAGTAACAAGTAATGACAGATATCACACAAAAGTAGTCGAGTCAAAAGGAGGATATTTTAGTCTGAAATGTAGTGGAGTAAAAGTAAAAAGTATCCCAAAATGGAAACACTTGAGTAATGTAGAGATAGTTGAAAAAGGAACTTAAGTAGAGTAACAAAGAACAGGCACTTCGTGTCACTGAGTAGTTAAAGTTAGGAAGATCCTTGCCAAAAGTGGGCCTTCTAAAGGTTGGCTATATAACAGGAAGTGGCCATCATTATCATCATTGAGGTCGGATGTATGATCGTTGCATATTTTGTGGAATAGTATTTCACCAGTTCCTTGCATAACATCATATACTTCAGGCTAACTTGGAGTGGTTTGGAATAAAGAACGTCTTTATTTGATTAACTTTAAGTGTTTGAACGGGTTCACTTTCGCCTACAGTTTAAAGTGAGAGCATGTGGCTCAGAACTGTATGGCATTTTGAAGGGAAGCTATAATGTCTATTTTCAGAGTCTTCATTTTATTACTGTCAAAAGTGGATAGAGTGGAAGTGTAGACTGAAAGATAGGTCCCTCAGCTTGAGAATATTCTCCAGGCTGCCATCCTTGACTGGCAAAAAGAGTGGAGAGTGGAATGCACCATTTGTTTGGGAGCTGAGCTGACCTATGTTAATTGGTGTTGAATTGTTGAATGTACTGTGTGTAATGACAATAAAGGCTTTCAATTCAATTCAATTCAATTTGACCTTTATATATCAATTAAATTTGAAATCAAGACCTTCAATTTACGTGCACAATATGTACACTTTAAATTCTAAACTAGCATTCAGTGTAGTTAGGGTAAGTGTTTGGCAAGTGTTGCAAAAAGCTACTCAAGAGGTGGATTTGAATTGTTAAAGAGCTGAATTGGATGGATTTAGTAGAATTGACCCCAACTCTTTAGCAAAACAATATAGTGGTATTCTGATTCATAGCTTTTGAAAGGTTAGACAATTTGTGGAATTAACCCCAATTGATATTTGTGTATGTCACACATGCCAAGTCTTTTCAAAGTGAATAGCCTTCCCTTCAAAGTGTTTTGGCAGCAGTTTACCCTTCTATTATCTTGTGTACTTGCATATCCTCGTGGATTCAGCATTCCAAACGAGGCCTGTTGCTAATTAGGACTTATTAAAAAATGCTTCACTCATGCAACACATGCGGTAAGTTAGAAAAAAGTTTTACATAACATACCCTGCTTCTATGTAGCCATTTGCTACCACATACAAATATGCATTGATACACACTGTAACATGTAACATTTAAATATAGCCTAAGCAACAAAAAAAAAACATTATAAATTGAAGATAAATAAAATGTAAATAAACATGTCAGGGCCTGGTAATAGGCTAGACAAAAGCTAGCTGGATAGCTGCCCCTAGTTCAGATTTACCCCCAGGAAGACCAGCATATTTATCTTATCTGGTTTTAACAGCCACCTGAAGGGGGTAAATACATTCCCTGCCGTACTAAACAACCACTCTGATGGTGAACTTGCAGCACAGATGCATAAGTATTTTAGGGACAGCCTTGCCATCAGCGAGAAACTGGCCTCATTTTCAGCCCACCAAAACGAATGGGCTTTCCTAGCCATCAATAACATCCTCCCTTAGGTATGCGGTAATCTCAGCATCAACTTGTGCTTCAATGCTGCTAGCTGTAGCAGCAGCTGATTTATTTTTTACGAGTAGACTGCCCAAAGTTTTATTTTTTTTTGTTTAGAAGGCGGCTGCTCCTCCTCTACCTCCTCCACTATAAGTGAAGTTGAGTGCAGCCGTCCGAGGGTGATCCTTTCTTCTTGAATGCGTTGCTTCATCTCATCCAAGTTGTTGTCGTGGTCTCCACAATAACAAGGGTCTACAAATGTTGAAATGTTATATATACATGTTTAGTTTGCTGTATTTTGTATGTCACTATCCAGGTTTTAAGATACAAGTTCAATAAAGTGTCCCCCTGACTCCACCAAAATGTTCTCCCTGATAAGCTGTAGCATAGAAATCAGTTAGGACATAGTCCTCTGATACCAAAATATCTGTGAAATCGCTCACTGGCTTCAGTGCCTTATTTATGAACTACAAAACAGTCAGGTCCTGCCATGTGAGAGTGGAATGTTGCTGGTGCCTTAAGTCCGCAAAACAAGTGCAGGCGCCTGCTCCAGAATCAGCTTCATAATTTTTTGTTTGTATCCCCAACAAGTGGCAGAATCCTGTTGATAGGCTGCCAAATGTATGGCATATTACACCATGTTTTCAATATTGAAACTATCATTTGAAATTCTGAGTGACTAACTCACCTGGCATATTTAAACTACTTGTTTAATTGGCTGTATTGTTTATAAAAAAAACAAACACATCTTGCCGTGATAAATGCATACTGCGGGATCCCTTGCTCAAACTGAGTCTTCAGTAGGTCCCTTTTTGGGCAAGCTATGGTATAAACTACTCTGGAGCTGGATCTCTTAATTTCTTGGAACTAACTTAAAAACAAAAACAGATAAACAGGTTGACCAGCCTGCATGAATAACTACCGCCCAGTGGCACACACCTGTGTGGTGATGAAGTGTTTTGAACAGCTGGTCAAGGACTACATCTGCTTCTCACTGCCCAGCACATTGGATCCACTCCAGCTTGCCTACCGTCCAAAATGAATGTTGGGCTGTGTGAGATAGTTGTTTATTGATTACAGTTCAGCTTATCAATAACATAGTCCCCTCCAAGCTCGTCGCGAAGCAGGGACCTTGGTCTGAACGCCAGTGATGGGCAGACTGCAGTTGGTGAGGGTGGGCAGCCATATCTCACCCTCCGTCACACGCAACACCAGCGCACCTCAGGGCTGTTTCTTCCCCTGAGCCCCCTGCTATACACCATGTACACACACGACTGCATGGCTGCTTTTGACTCCAACACCATTAAGTTTGCTGACAACACAACTGTGTTAGGCCTGATCTTTCACAACAATGAGATGGTCGACCTGTAGCAGGTGAAACACCTGACCAGTTGGTGTCAGGACAACCTCCTCCTCCCGAATGTAAGCAAGACCAAGGAGTTGATAGTGGACTTTGGGAGGATGCAGGGGAGTAGCTACAGCCCCTTCAACATCAACGGGTCCCATGGTGGAGAGAAAGAACAACTTTAAGTACCCTGATGTGCACAACATCTAGACTCTAACTGGGTCACAACATATAGACAAGGCAGTAAGGATGGCTAGGCAGCGAATGGTCCACCTCAGACATCTGAGGACATTCCAAGTATCCCCACAGCTACAATGCAACAATATCTTATTTATTCTTACTAACATTGTAGCACCACTCAGCCCCCCCCCCCCCCCCCGTCATTCACTCCTCTTACTTTTCTATGTGATCCCTTCACCCAGACTCACTCTCACTCCCAGGCAGAAAATAACAAGGTCTCTTCTCCTCTCCTTCTTGTGTTGTTTTTCCCGCTGACAACTGCATTCAACTATACAGGCAAACTAACAACTAAACAAAACAGAACAGAGGCTCGGGTCAAGAGTTCTGATAATGAATTCTGTCCGGCCTCGGTTCGGATCACAGCTCCGGGTCAGGCTTGAATCTTTCAGCCCGTTGAGAACTCTGCCTCAACTGCCTGCATCCGTGCTTTGTTTTCCCTATTTAACTCATTCCTTCCCCTGCCTTTTCACACCGATCCAAGCTTTGCAACATCCCATATTTGTCCCATCTTCCCCGAATTACAGGGATTACCCTTTCTCTTCAAGAAAGGGGCACGTGGCTGCATTCAGTTTATTTCTTGATTATGAGCTCCATCATCCCCAGCAGGTAATGAATTAGTGAGAGGTTTGGATTGAGCCCTCTTTGTGGTTTGGTACTGGGTGGTGAATCTATAGGCCATCTAATTACTGAATGCTGTGTAAAGATAAGCAGGCTCCCTGCATGATTACTGGTAGCCAGCTGTGTTTAATTAGCTAAGTGAGGCAGTACGAGCCACTGGGGTGAGCAAGTCAGTTTCAACATCTGATGGAAACGGATACAGAGATGGGGGCTACCTTGGTCTAGGGTAGTCTTACACTTTTTACAGTGACGTGGGTAGTATTAGTGGTTTGCCTAGATTGTAAACTCTCGATAGCTTGTTCTGTTAAGCTTTAATATTTAAAATGGCAGAAGCTATGAATATTCTTATACAGTGTGATGTATTCAGTCCTTTATACATTTTGATTATCTGCATTCATTTCATGTTCAAATAATAGCATTTTTGCAGGGTTCCCAAGGGTCATAGAAATTCTGAAAAGCCATTTAGGAAAAGTCAGTGAATGCAATACAGTTTGGAGAAGGTCATGTCATATTATGGAATCTTCCCTGCCCTTGATTTTTGATATCGGTTAATTTTCCTTTAATGAATGTAATGAATGGCCTTACAGGCCGTGTCAGTGAGTAACACAAATCTGTGGCAAAGAAAAGGGTATGGGTAGCCATAAGGCTACACCAAAATCAAAGAAAGTAATTGCAACACACCACACGTTAAATAATATTTTAAATTAGGGCTATCGAATGTGTGAGTGCACCGTTGCAAGTTAATGAAACAGTGAGGAGAGAAAATGTGAAATGGTTTCATATAGAGACACGCTGCTCACTCATTCACTGGTTGAAAAAGTTAAAGCTGCAGTTGTCAACCTGCCCCAAGCAGGTCAATTTCAAAACAAAATCTGATCCCGTTCATTTTTTTTGCCCTCCACTCTACCTCGAGGTGTGATGTCACAGGATAATAATTATTTAATAATTGTGTTTTGCGTATCAGACTGTATTAATATAGCACCAAAATGTTTATATTTTCATAAAACCACGGAGCCGTTTTACGTATTGATCCACAAAACAATAGTAATTTATAGGTGGATTAAAAAACTCCTCAATGTTTTACCACTTCAACAAAGTGTGGAGAGGACCATAAAAAAGGGATGGAAATTATTGATTTAGTTGCGTACCTTATTTTCAGCAGTCAATGTTTTTAAACCTTTCAGATGTCTTATATAATATCCAATATTTTTAATTCACAAATTGAAGTACTATTGGTGCCCCACCAACGAGCCTAATTTTGCCAATGAAGAACATCTTAAATAATTATGATTAAAAAAAGTTGAATTCTTGGTTTAAATTAAATAAAAAATGTACAGTGGGAACACAGTGTGTGCCTGAATGTCCACCTGTACCATTTAAAGAAGCTGAATCATTGCTGCTAGACAGTTATTCATCAGCTGTCAAAGGTTTAGCCAAAGATAATTGTTGATTTTTTTATAAAACAATAAAGTGAGGCGATTATACTAAAATGGCACCCAGTAGCCCTACCACAGCAATTAACATATCTTTTATTTTCAGGATGGAAATTAGCAGGAAGTTCAACTAAGTGCATTAGCTACTGTAAGGGTTGAAAGGTTGGCACATATCTATTCTTTTGGCTGCACAATAACCTGAGGGAATGTTCCACATACAAGCAGATAAAAACCGTAGTGACAAAGGGGGATGTGGGAGCTAAAGTTATCTATTTCAGGGCTCAAAAGCCACATTTCCTCGCCATATCAAGGTTAATATATCTTTGACATTTTTTTAAATGTATTTTAGTGCTATCAATTTATCAAAAAAGGCATTTTAAAATTCAAATGTCATTGCATAATTGAATCAATTAGCCTACATTGATATTGTATTTTTTGCATGCCTAAATTAAGCACAATATTACTGCTCCTCTTCAGTTTACCACTACCAGGCTTGCAATTAATAATTGTAACAATTCCTTTTATTTGTAATGCGCTTTTCTAAAGACACTTAAAGGCCTTTTTTATATTAACCAATAGAAGATGAGACTGACAAGACGACTGATTTTAAGAGATAAACTAAACGGGAAATTATTTTGCAATCAGGCTACATTCATTCATCAAGTTCTTGACTATCTTGAAATAATTATGTACTTGCATAAGTATTCCCATCAGCACTGGCTGGTCGTTATGTGCTGGCTGCCACTGACAAAAAAACATAGCAAGATGATAATAGGATTGCATTATTATGGATACCACTCCTTTTCTTGGAAAGACACGTCCCTCAACGGCAAGGATTGGCCGGGTGCCCATGCTTATGTGAGTGTTGATTGACAAGCCGCAAATCTTTTTACACTTTTCATACATTAGCAATTTTTTTCAATCAACCGTAAGGTTAAGGTAAAAAATTAGAGTAGGGACAGGCATAAAAACCATTAAGGTTAAGGTAAGGGATAAGATTAGGGATAGGCATATAAAAATAGTAAAGTTAAGTTCAGGAATGAGATTCTGAATAAAATGCTTGAAATTATTCAAACACGGAAGAATGGGTGCCTGGTCAGTCTTAGTGCTTGAGGGTGTCTTTCCTAGAAAAGCAGTGGGATCCATAATAAGGTGGCTTCGCCCCTTGCTTTACTGTGCATGACTTGTCGCTTTCCGCTTGTTTGTCGGTTACGCTGCTCCTTCAATTAAAAAAATCAACACAGTTGAGTCATTGTTAAAAAGTTTTTTTTCTTAGTCATTTGATTCAACAAGTTGCATTGTGAAATGATTAGCCCTATGACATGCCTGTGGTGTACGCTATTGTTCGCGCATCAATGGGTGGTCCTTGTTTTTAGTATAGTAGTGTTTAGCGCTTATCAATGTTGGCAGTTGTCCATTTTGAGTATGCATTTCTGCAATGAAAAGCCAAACACAAAAACAAAGATTCTAGATAAAAGTACAGTGGAAAAATACAAGTTTCACAGATACTATCTAGATGTTTCAGGTAAGTTAGCAGCAAAACCATAATTACGGATCAACGGGTTACAGAGTAGGCAGCAATAAGAGTGTGTGGGTAATGGCTAGATTCACAAGCACCTGTTTAACACAGGCGCTAACACAGGGGTGGGGAACTGCGACACTAACTATTTCAGGCAATATCATGTAGGCTACTCTCATCAAGCAAAGAAAATGCTGTTTCATAAACAATAGTTGTTTCTGCTGTTTGACAGCTGTCCCGTTCACAGGGGGCACCGTTGCCTGGAATCAGATTGTTGTGTGTGTGATTTCAGAATATGATCGTTGTACTGTCAGATTGTTATTGAATATGCACACTGACTTGTGAATTATAGTGTTAGAATTGATCTCATTGTATGTTGTGTACCGATTGTAAATCTGTTTATATGATTAATCAAATCAGTTGGCAGTTGAACTGATATTAGAGGAGCCACTGATGAACCAGTTCAACTCAGTGTTGCATTTTATTTTATTTACAGGATTAAACAAATATTCCTATTTTAAAATAGTTAACACTTGCGTCACTAACTTTGTTGTAACATATGCAACCGATAAAAACAAAATAACTTATGTTGGTCCTTTTGTGTGGCCCCCAAGTAAAGTAAAATAGTCATTAGTTCTTTATTTGGGGAAAGTCTGTTAGATAGAATTGTAATGGTTTTCTTGGAAGAGACAGAATGTTAGTGAGGACACCCCTTTATACAAAGAACACTTGTCTCGTTCAAAGTGACGCTCCTCCGACCTCTATGTAGGGTGAGTGATGGAGGGCAATCTCGTTATCCCCTTGAAAGCTCAGTGTCTTCAGGAACAGTAGTTTGCCTCTGCGCCTCTCTTTTAAGAAGTTGATGGTGTGTTTTCCACCAAACAACCTATTCACACATTCAGGTCACAGTCATGTCAAGGGCAGTCACCCCCACAACAAAAGTCTCTAAGTCATTCTGGCCGGAGCTCACTCTCACACAATCCAACATAGTAATTTTTGACCCCCTATGTTTCACCGCCAGAGAAGGTTGTTTCAGAGTGAGTACAATTCATCTTTTCATCTCTCTGGAACAGTGGCCAGACCTATCAGGATCTAGCAGCGACCTCATAGACCGTCTTTAGGCTGAAGTGTCTTTGGAAGTGGCATTCATCTTTTTAAAAGGGGCACTCTTCTACTCCGCTACTGTAATGCCATTACCAAAACTCTAGCCTGTTGCAAATTCCTACAATAGGAATCAGAATGAAAAAAAATATTACTGAAATCGTAGCTGAAAAAAATATAATTGTAACGTAAAACAGTAAACCAAAGCAGAAAAAATGTAAATAAAAGTATGTGGTCTCAAGGCTTAAGTTTTGATCTTGACATCATATTTTTGCTTTGCAATGAAAATTATTTTGCTTGATGTTGCGCTTATTGAATAATAAGAGCCAAATCTATTTACATAGTTTTATTTGTTTTTGATACAACTCACTGACGCCCAGAGTAGAAATGTAGCTTTCCATTACCCACACTTACATCATCGGCTTTCATAGTTTCCACAAATGTTATGAAAGGCCAGTCAGCTATTCAAAGTGATTTCACAGACAGTGCTACCTGACAGGCACCATGTTTCTCACAGGTGATTGCATCAGTCAAATAATATAATGTTTTGATATGAACACATATAATGTTTTGATATGAACACATCAAAATAAAAAACCCAGTCTCAGACGTCAATTTCAAAGGGTTCAGAATGAATGTCAGTGATGCTTGTTTTTGTAAAAGGAATGTGTGCATATTTAGGTTTTTAATGCAGTAGTTTTTTATTAGGTCGGTATGCTAATAAGTTAAGCGAGGGGCGCTTTTTGAAGTTTGTGAGGCAACTCATTAAAAATATCACCGAAACTATATCCAGCACAGCCCACTAAATGATGATTGGTCCGCCCAATTCTTGTCTGAAAGGCAGTGTTGTCATGCTCATGATGGCCAAACCACTCAAATGTTCTTGTGACATGAAAGACCAATTTTATATGGTTTAGTGTTTTCGTGTCAAGAAGGATAGTTGCGCTTCCTCCTAACATTGACGTCCACTTTGACAATAGGGCGAGGCGGGCACTGGCATAATTTGCTGGGCCCTATGCAACTTGCATAGTGAGCGTATTAGGCTGCCCGGCTCTGAAAACAGGATAGGAGACATTGGGCATTGAATATTTTCTCAAGGCATACTGTGGTGGAGTTAAATTAATGGTTTATTTAAACTCGCCTATAGGTGCACCTAGTGTAGTCACATTGGTCAAACAGTAAGATTACATCTTTTCAAAAAATGAGGTTCCGTGAAAGAAAATGATCTCAAATCTTTCCTGCTGGATAACAAAATGGTCACCATAGGGTGCCGATTGATCTCCCAGCTGCATACACAGTCGGCCATCCACTTTGGTGCAAATTGATCACCTATCACACAGTTCAGTGTCAGGTCAGATGATGTTTCACAGGCACTTACACAAGACTTACACAGAACATTCTAGGTAAATGTTAAGCATACAGTAATCTAAGTATGTATGTCACAATGTTTCCATTACAATACTCCTGATGAACTCTTTAACCTCTACAACATCGACCTCCGGCACTGTGTCTTCTGGATCTATTCCGGGGATTTTAACAGTGGGAAAAATCCAGTCTAATTTTCTGGTGGCTCTGACGCTTAAAGGGAAAAGTTGTAATGATTTTTAAATGATGTGCCTAAAATCATGTTCATCACTTTTTTTGGCGTAGATACTGATTTGTGGTCATTTGACGTAGTGGATGTGCTGACCTTTTTACAGGCCTTTTCTCCTCATGTTCATAGGTGCCATGCCGAGACTTCAAGATAAGATTTTGTCTATAATGCGCTAAGAACAATAAGATAACACATTTTTTTAAAGAGGTTCCTTGAAACTATATTATCACAAAGCTGTCCTGCTTCTTCCACTTTAGGGTAATTTTCATCACAGTATGCAAGGTGGAAAATCTCCACTGCCCAACGTCTCCTCTCCTTCATGCGCTCACTATGCAAGTTGAAAAGGCTAGCGCATCAACTACGCCAGATGACCATCAATCACTTATTATAGGTTATTTTAAAGAGACTTATTTTTAGAGAATTGTTCATCATCTACCTTCATGTCTATTAAAGGGACAAATATATTAATACGGCACAATTTTTACAGTACTTCTGTATCATTGAGTACAATGGTTTTGCTCAAAATAGCACCAAGGCTCCAAGAATCTGCTTCAAGAACGAGAGCTTTTTTGGTGGTAAAGGCTTAAATTATAAACTATCCACACATACCAAAAACAGAAAAATAATAAAAAAATGGAGCTTGTGCCTCTTACGTAGGATTTGGTCACATATATCTTCCCTCCCGATAAAGCCGATGTGATGCATGTCGTACATGGACCCAATGGGAAGGGGATTAAACATCGACTGCCTATGCTCTATTCCTGCTGAAGCCAAACACTTCAGTACCTGAATGTGGTGCCAGATGTGTCTTCCTCAAGTAAGGCTATTCTTGCACCCAGACTGTAAGGCCCGGTTTCCCATACAGGGATTAAGCCAAATCCTAGACTAAAAAACATTTTCAATTGAGAATCTCCATTGACAGTGAGATTTAGTCTAGAACTAGGCTTAATCCTTGCACGGGAAACCAGGCCAATGTGTCTGAGATTACCTTTCCAGAGGGGTATGTTGGATCCTCACCTACCCAATGGCTAAGATTTGTAGGTATTGGCATACATTGTAGGATTGCCATAACAATAAAGCAAATTATTGTGGCCTTTGTTCCCCTGGATAGCCCGGGATGCCTGGTTTCTGTGATGAGGTACTGCATCTAATAACTTGTTTTTTGTAAGATGTTTGGTCAGTGTCTGTGCTACTTGAAATGTAAGGTTCTTGGTGTAAAATAGGAATCTCTCTCTGGTTTGGTACTCAGACTATTTTCGTGTTTTCCTTTTTAAACAAAGTTTACTGTCATGGTGAAGTGGTAGGTCAGACCCAAACGCAAGTATATGGTGAAAACAAAGTATTTAATAGCAAACGCAAGACAAGCAGAACGTGGCAATGAACAATGAACAGACAAGGACCAACACAAGAGACAGGACTTAAATGCCAAATTTATAACTGTCAAAGAACCAATCAAAATACCCGAACCCAGGTGGACACAATGACCCAAACGAGGACAGGTGAAACCAATCAACTACCCAGAAACACCATACCGGGACATTAACTCAAGCATCAATTCCAATTTTCTTTGACTTTGTAGCAATTACGAGGTATTGATTGTTAAAGCTGTTCTATCCATTGAAATTTGTTTTAGATTAGATTAGCTTTATTGTACTTTTTCATGAGATTTTTTGCCACATTCTGTACAGAGCCTCGTAAAGACATATACACACACACACACAGATTACACCATACATAACACATTTAACACCATGACAAAATTACTGGGGGTTCTGGTTTAGCAGTGCTATGGCAGAAGGAATATGACTCCTGCCGTAGCGTGCCAGTTTCCAGGCAAGCGACGTATATCTGTGACCTGATGGAAGCAATATGAAGAATGGGTCGAGGGGGTGTCTGGGGTCATGTGCAATGATGCATGCGCTGTGTGGGATGACCTTGCTGTTGAAGTCTGAGAGATTAGGAGTGGGGAGGCCAATGAGCGTGATCCATATGAGTGTGTTCCTATTGGAAGCAGTTAACATGGTAAAGAAACGGGCCACAGTAGAGGAGAATTGGTTGGATTATGCTTTTGTAAAGAAGTTAATAGTATGAATTAATTATTTTACTACCTAAAAGGTTTTGTAAAGTGTGTAATTACAGAAAACTGTTGAGCTGTGTGTTAAATGTTGCAACACAAAGGTCCATACAATCCGAAACACAATCCCCATACACTAGCAGCTGTAGAGCATTCCACAGGATAGGTTGCTGCTTTCGTGCATGTTTAATCAGTGAGCCTACATTTTTATTTAAAAATCTTTATTTGAAAATGGCAACATGAAACCGTCCTTCTACAGTATTTCAATTATGGAATCACTGACATTCACCCATCCCATGTCAGCCAATCACTGTGGGCATAGAAGCTCGCTCATGAAATATGACTTCTCTTAGCTTGAGAGTTCCTCAATTCTTTAACCTACAGTTCTTAGTCAAAGTTGGTCTCAGCAGCTTTGTGAATATGTTTTAAGAGGAAACTCTTAGCTAGGAACCTTTAGTGGTATTTAGGAGTACTCTTAGTGGTAAGATTAAATGCTTTGTGAATTTCCGAATCACTCACTGTTTTTCTAGACGATTTTTGAGTCATTTAACAAGCAATTCTTTTGCTGTGCCACCATAAGCCCATATCCTGGGTGAATCTACTCCTCTGCCTTTAAGCGTGGGTGTTTGATTTGACTGCATATGCTTGTAAAAGGCAGCAAGCCTTCTGCCTTCCACAGGCCAGGAAGCAGATAGGCAGACTCTCAGTTGTCTGGCACAAAGGCAAGACACAGACAGCCTCTTGTATTTTAGAAGACCTCCCAGAGTGTGATTATCAATCGTCACCTTTCTGAGCTAGCAAATCGGCTGAAAGATGCCACAAATTCCAGCTTGAAAATGTCTATAATTGCAAACAGAAGGTGAGGCAGGCTGCTGCTGGTTACTTCTTTACGGTCAGCTGTACTCAGAGTTGTCAAGGCCTCTGACCTCCCGAACCACACATAAGCATAGACAGCTGAACAACAGTTCAGATCCAAATAGAACCAAAGATTGGCCTATCTTTAGCTGTACTTAGCCCTTAGCAATTGTACCCGAAGGAAACTCATTAAACCTAAAAAGATGTACATTGTTTTACTTTTTCTGTGGAGCAACTTGGTACTCTTCAGCTATGCATTTGATATTACTTTCTATCGAACGCTCTAATTTCCTGTAACTCGTTGGCTTATGGTAATTAGCAGGTGCGCAGTCCGCAAGACTAAGGATATTGGTCACTCAGTAGCAGTCACAGGCAATGGCCTGTCATGGCCAATATTAATCCAATAAAAAGATCTGTTCTAAAGATCAACCCAAAAGTGGGAAAGCCCGCAGGCACAGCCAGTGAACTTGAAAAGGCAGCGCCCACCTGCTGCTGAAATTCAGTGACTGAGTCCAGCCCTTTCTCCTCATTTATTTAAGTATATTGAATCTTATAGATTTTTCAATGATCAGGTGGGGAATGACAGTCAGCTCTCACTAGAATGAGAGAATTTAAACGTTTATAATGGTAATATTTGTTCTAATTCAGAAAGTTTATTTGGATGTTGTTTATTCATGAGTCAATATACTGAAAGACACATATACATTCATGAAGGGCAATATACAACAATTTGGCATTGTTAATCTCTGAAGTTTTTTTTATTTCTTTGCGTGGTTGTTGTTACAAGACGTGTATTTAACAAGTAGCGAAACGCTCTAATAGTACTATACCCAATGAGTACACTTCTTAAGCATAGTCTACATAACTACTGTATAATTATAAAAATGTTCTCCAATTTTTGTGTAGTTTTCTCAAATTTTTAATTGCATGGGGGGGGGTCTCTTTTGTATGACATTATTAACACCGATGTTCTGAGTTCTTATTTTTTTTCCCGCATTGCAAACACAAATATGGTTGGTTGCAGAGTTGTAGCTTTGAGGCGCCTTAGTCCCAAAGGCTCAATGGGCTGTGCACAGTAAATACAGCCATACACCTGTTCATCCTTTGACTCCCTGAAAGTAAATGACAACTGGGCTCATATTAAAAAGCTCTAGAGATCAACATTGTCTGTCACCGGATCCCCCAAACCTTCTAGTCTTGATCTCAAATAGCTTCTGTTCATTCGTTTTATTTTCATCCCTGTGCAAAACGCAAGGCCTTGCTAAGATCTTTACCAGTTTTTTTCAAAGTGCTTTAAACATAATTTCGGAAACTATAGCTAAAGTTAATTGAAGCCAATCAAATGTTAACACAAGAAGCACTGCACACACTATGATTAATGAAAAACACTTTTGCATTTTCAGTCTGCAGTGCACAACTTTAAATGTTTGGCACAAAGGAGTACTCTCACAAACGTATATGTACCGACATACAGTATATAGTAGTATCCATATCGGTGTGTGTCATTGTAAATACAAGACAAAAAATGTCTTTCTCAAAACAATGTATTTTCATCCACACTTCAGTATGAATAGTACCAGACTAAACAAATACAGTAAAGGATAACAAATATTTATTTTTTAATGTTTATTAAAATCTTAAAGCGGCTGTATGTAGTTTCTGGTTTTGGGAACCCGTACCATTTGCTTAGTGTAATTACTTTTACCTAATCGTTACAATGAAGACATGCAGAATGCTCGTGGTCACTGCATGTCGCTAGCATGATCAACAAAGTTGACATTTTCTTCCTGATTTAGTGACGCACTTCCTTGTGCCATAAAGCAATTTGTCACAGTTTTGCGGGAGATGTAACCGGTGGCAGACAAAGGCTACAGTCACACCACAGGCCTTAATGCTCAATTCGGATTTATGCTCAGACCCGTTTTTTTGGTTTGGCTGTTCACATTTTTTGTTTTTAATGTTGTCCTTATCAGATTCCAGTTTGCCTGCGGTGTGACTGTTGCCAAAATGAGTGTTAAATATTGAGACTTCAAGAGGACTGATCTGAACGGCAATTTTTTCATTCTCCCATAGACATTACAATGTGCAAATTGTAGAAAGGTCTTGCTAATTCGTTAATACAAATAAGTTTAAATAATCAAAAACGAAAGAAATGTGGCTAATCCCTGTCATTTGGATTTGGCCACACAGCTCAACCTCTCATTCTCAAGTATTTGCGCACACCTGGACTGTGTTTAGGCAATTGGAAAATTACTGGCATTTTAAATGACAGTGTTTTAATATTAATAGTTTTTAGTGATTTTCTCGGGACTCAAAGCGCTTTACAAATTGGTTGCCAATTAGGTACACACAACGAATCGACGGACAGACAATCACTCACAACAATCAGTCTGGGTGAGACCATGGCAGCCAATTTACGCCATACTTGCTCACCCAACAGACTTTTGCACACACAGATCAGACTGCCTCCAGTTCTATTGGCAGTGCCAAGTCAGGGCACTGACAAGAGTATTTACCCATGTTTTTTGTAAGTGGGAGCAAACCGGAGCACCCGGTAAACCCACACAAACACGGGGAGAACATGCAAACTCCACACAGAAAGGTCCTAGGGTCAGCTGGGGTTCGAACCAAAGACCTTCTTGCCGTGAGGCAACAGTGCCAACCACTTAGCTGCCCATGCTGTTTCCCAAATGAAATATAAGAGCTTTTCATTTGTAATGATGTGTCTAATGGAAAGAACTATGTTTAGTGTTACATTTTCTGAGTATAAAGCATAACATGTGATTAGGTACATAAATTAATTGTTTCTGTGAATGTGCCTCAATAACCACCAATTTATGTGTAAGCAATTTGAAAAAAACCTGTAAACAGCGCTCTTATTTGATTGCCTATGCCACTTCACATAGGCACATACAGAGGGAGCACAGGAAGTGTCCTTGGTATTCTGAATGAAGGGCATAGAGTTCAATATTTAACATGAGGCTGAATTGATTGTACATCAGTTGATGATAGGAATATTTAAAGTTGTACCAGAGAAACACTTATGCTCATAGAGTACAGGTTACTTGTGTCATTCTGCCAGTAGATCTATTCAGAAATACACTCAGACATTTTACTATTCATACGTAAGCAGTAATTAATAAAAACATAAAAACATTAATTAATTTAAGAGTTGGATTTTGAACTCTAAAGAAATACTGCCTTCAGACTGGCAATTGGCGTGGTCCGATTAGCATTAATAGCTGGAAACAGAAGGAACTTTTCTTTTACAGGACTTACCCTTTACAGGAATTTGTACTTTAGTCTCCTTTTTAAACCCGCAATTATGTTGATGTTTACAGTATGAAAGGCAATTTAATATCTTTACAACAATTGTGTATGATAAAACATAATAGAATAAATAAGATACATTTGTCAATACAATAAAAGGATTAAAACAATATTAAACATGAATAATATAGAAATAAAATAAAATCAAGATGATGTTTCACAACCAAATGCTGCTTAGTGCATCTTAGTATTTAGGACACATTTCTGTAAAACTACTCCAGTCGAGGACCCCAAACGATAAAAACGCTATTGCCTTTAGTTCATTCTTTTTTTAAGGGTCTAAGGAGGCTTATGAGTGGAATTATTTAAGTCACGTGAGGCTTGTCCCTTTCTCCTTTTAAAATTCATAAAATCCTTAAATCTTCAGACCAAAGAATACTATTACATAGGCCACTTAAAGGGATACTTCACCGATATGAATGTTTATTAGGTTAGCTATGTAATATCATAGTTAACATCCAACCTTAAACAATATATGTTGTTGTTTAGGCTAAATTAAGGAAGTATACTGAACAAGTTCGGGTTATAGGATCAATGTAAGTGAAATTCACGTATTTTTCTGACCACCAGATTTAATTGGTTGATTCAAGAGTTAGGTGATCCGCCATCGCAACAGTCACTCACTTCAGCCTTTCACACTGGTTTGCTGTGTGTCATCGTTGTTTCCGAATAACAATATACATTTCTTAATGTCACGTGATTATTAAAATATCTTTTCCACTTCTAGTTTTTCCATTTGCACAATGAAGGGTTGTAGCTGTTATCTTGCTGTATGGGTGATGTTTCTTGTGAATATGTGTAAAACACTTATACAAGTATGCAATCTTTATACACAGTCCCCCAATATTTATCAAGATGTTGGAGACTTGTTACTAAACGACAATTTTTTGAGGAGTTGTTACAAAACGTAGCTAACGTCCATCAAGGAAATGTGTGGTGCAACAACTGTCTTCCTATTCACACCATCTTCTCTCTTTTTTCTTCCCTTATCTTTTAGTAGGGACCTAATTTCAAGAGGTTTTATGAAAGATAAGGGTATGGCAGAGGCCAAGAGGTCCAACCCATGAAAGGCTGAGCTATGTGATCGTGTTGCCGGTAAAAGGGTTAGAGTTCAACTGTCTCATGTGGCCACAGGGAATACAACAGGCATCAGATTCATCAGGCTTTGAAATCTGAGGCCAAGCCCCTAACTTTAACACGCTAGGTCCGCTTTCAACTCACCACTGCCTCCTAACACAGTTGTCACGTCAGGTGCTGCTGCTGTTGGTTTATATTTACGGACTAGAGCAATAGGAGATATCCCTGTCTATATTTAGAATGCTTAGACGTGTGCTGTTATGTCTTTTAACATCAACACAAACACCAGTAGAGCAAATGGAATACGACAAACACATAATTGTATTAGTATATAAGAAATTGTCATTTTTTTATGAATGTAACATTTAAATAAAGTATGTTAAAAATGCTTTAAAAAGTGATTATAGAGCACTTGGAGCACTTATCAATCCTTATGACATTACTAAATATTTAGGTAAATTGTTAATAAACACTTCAGAAAATTACTAGGTTTTACAGTATTTCCCAATAAGGACCAATTTGCCAAAAATACATATTTGTAAATACATAATACTACATAATTCAAAGTAGGCCTACTTACAGCATAAACATATTACCAGATTAATTAACATGTATATGTAGCATTCATTAACTTACTACAAAACAGCAAAAAAGCATAAAGTACTGTCCCACGCTTTCTCTTTATTGTGACTACATGGCTGTAATTGTGGTTTGATGTAGCCCAAGAAGCTTCTAAAATATTCAAAAACTGTTCATTAATATTTGTAGCAGTTCTGCAGTTAAAGCTGTTCTCCTAGTGTAAATTAAATGATAAGGTTATGAGGAACAAAGAAAATACTCTAAATCCTTGCGTAGAATCCTCGGGTTCTCCAGGGGATTGAATGTTGTAGCTCGTTCGCAATAATATGAGAGCGTTTTCTAATACAAATACTGTTTTGGTACACATACACCAAACCGAACGCCCTACCGAAAGCTTTTCCTTTTATCCGTTAACCGTTGCAGAGTACAGAAATACAACTTCCAGACTATAAAGCCAAAGAAATAGGAGAAACTTGAGGCAGCAAATTTTTTTTTATTGTCTCTGCAGGCCCACCAGGAAAACGAGGAAGAAGAGGCTACAGTGGAGAACCTGGTATGTGTGTGTTTGTGTGTGCATGTTTTTCAAAACAGTACACAGAATCCACTGCATCAGTTTTTAAATGATCCAACAACTTTGGTTTGAAAGGCTAGTCTATAAAGTGATGATTGTTTGAGTAGTTCTATAATTCCAAAACTGTTAGCTGAAATGGATAATACAGTAAATGACAAGCAGTAGAGTCCACAATCGACTCACCACAAGACGGCATGGTTACACCAACACTTGATAATTCTCATTTAAGTCTCAACAAGGTCTTCATTCAGGTAGTTTGACAGCTTCTAAAGCTACGTTCACGCCACATGCCTTTATATTCAGATCCATTTTTTTGTTTGGCTGTTCACATTATTCGTTTTTAATGTGGCCAATATCAGATTCCAGTGTGAACTGGTCACGGTCCTGAACTGACCCGCATGTGCTAAAGAACAATAACAAAGACATCACATACAGCACACTGTCATACGATGCATGTTTCAATATACTTTCAAACACTAACCCCTCAAGCTGTTCTTGTATAGAAGTGTCACCCCGAATACTTATGAGGTCTAACTCCTCACTGTCCCTCAACTGAATACCTCCTTTGCAGTTGTCCTCCATGTTTGTATTAACAAATTCCTGCTAGCACAGAACTGTGACAAATGTTGATCGAGATTGACGTAAAAGTTGCGTGGATTCCGAATTGATTGTTCAGAGTGAGGTCGCATTGCAAAAAATCAGACCTGTATCCGATTTAGTACCACATATGAAAATGCTACAAATCCAAATTGAAAAGATCGGATTCCATGTGATCATTCCTGTTCACACAGTTAGGAAAAAACAGACCTGAGTTACTTATGAGCAAAAACATTGGATTTGATGGACAAAATTTGAACACTCCTATAACTCCATGGTTCACATATAGTTCCTGGGATTAATGTCTAAATAGCGCAGTTATGGAACAAACACACTTAACATATTCCCATTCCCTTAAGATCATGCACTAAGGGAATACAGTGCTGTGAAAATGTATTTGCCCCCTTACAGATACTTATTGTTTTTGCACATTTGTCACACTTAAATGTTTCAGATTATCAAACAAATTTTAGTATCAGACAAAGATAACCTGAGTAAATACAAAAAGCAGTTTTTAAATGAGGATTTCATTTATTAAGGGAAAAAAGCTATCCAAACCAACCTGGCCCTATGTGAAAAAGTAATTGCCCCCCCTTGTTAAATCATGAATTAACTGTGATTAACCACATTTTTTTGGAAAGCTGAGTTCAATTTCACTAGCCACACCCAGGCCTGATTACTGCCAGACCTGTAGAATCAAGAAATCACTTAAATGGAACCTGTCTGACAACATGAAGTAGGCTAAAAGATCTCAAAAACAACACATCATGCCCCAATCTGAAGAAATTCAAGAACAGATGAGAAACAAAGTCATTGACATCTATCAGTCTGGAAAAGGTTACAAAGTAATTTCTAAGGCTTTGGGACTCCAGCGAACCACAGTGAGAGCCATCATCCACAAATGGAGAAAACATGGAACAGTGGTGAACCTTCCCAGGAGTGGCCGGCCTACCAAAATTACTCCAAGAGCGCATCAACGACTCATCCAGGAGGTCACAAAAGAACCCAGAACAACATCTAAAGCACTGCAGGCCTCACTTGCCTCAGTTAAGGTCAGTGTTCATGATTCAACAATAAGAAAGAGACTGGGCAAGCATGGTATCCATGGGAGAGTTCCTAGGCGAAAACCACTGCTGACCAAAAAGAACACAAAGGCCCGTCTCACATTTGCCAAAAAACATCTTGATGATCCCCAAGGCTTTTGGGGAAATATTCTGTGGACTGACGAGACAAAAGTGGAACTTTTTGGAAGGTGTACGTCCCGTTACATCTGGCGTAAAAGTAACACAGCATTTCAGAAAAAGAACATCGTACCAACAGTCAAACACGGTGGTGGTAGTGTCATGGTCTGGGGCTGCTTTGCTGCTTCAGGACCTGGACGACTTGCCGTAATTGATGGAACCATGAATTCTGCTCTCTACCAGAAAATCCTGAAGGAGAATGTCCGGCCATCAGTTCGTGACCTTAAGCTCAAGCGCACTTGGGTTATGCAGCAGGACAATGATCCGAAGCACACCAGCAAGTCCACCTCTGAATGGCTCAAAAAAACAAAACAAAATGAAGGTTTTGGAGTGGCCTAGTCAAAGTACGGACTTAAATCCGATTGAGATGCTGTGGCATGACCTTAAACAGGCGTTCATGCTCGAAAACACTCCAATGTGGCTGAATTAAAACAATTCTGCAAAGAAGAGTGGGCCAAAATTCCTCCACGGCGATGTGAAAGACTCATTGCCAGTTATCGCAAATGCTTGATTGCAGTTGTTGCCGCCAAGGGTGGCACAACCAGTTATTAGGTTTAGGGGGCAATTACTTTTTCACATAGGGCCAGGTTGGTTTGGATTGCTTTTTTTCCCTTAATACATGAAATCATCATTTAAAAACTGCATTTTGTATTCCCTCAGGTTATCTTTGTCTGATATTAATATTTGTTTGATGATCAGAAAAATTTAAGTCTGACAAAAAAGCAAAAACTGAAGAAATCTGTAAGGGAGCAAATACTTTTTCACAGCACTGTATATGTAGTAATGTATGAAATTAGGTTAGCAAGCTAATTAGTGGCCACTGGGGATGCCATGTTTGGTTCAGTTCGCCACTCACAGTTTGGTCTGCACATGTGAAAGGCAGATATTTCTGTTCTGAAAAAATAATTAAAAAAATGTCTATTCGTGGAGTCAATCTGCGCAAGCGTAATACAAGTCTGCCATCTGGGAAGAAAGGTGGTGTCAAACATGACTTTCGGGAAACATTGCTGAAAACTATTTTCTCACGATAAAACAAACAAAAACTATTTGTGATGACCCCAGGTGTCATCTGGGGTAATGGGCAGGGTTTCTCATCTTGTGGGTGCCCTGATTTCATTGATCTGCAACACCTGGGGAGGAAGTTCGTAGCCTCTTTAAGCCACAGGTGCAGAGGACTCAGTCTCTCCCTGCTCCTCCTTCTAGGCACCCGTTTTGGTTTGTGTTGTGTGTGCGCGCTTATGCCTTAGTTACCTTAGGCTTTCATGCACTCTTCAACACCTACACTCATATCTACACCCGCACCCATCATTTAGGCACTACACATACTACTGATGTTACTGACACTTACACCCCATCCTTCAATTAGTTAGTGTTTGATTGATTTTTGGTTAATGAAGTTACTTCTGTTAAACGTTCCCTCAAGCTGTGTCTCCCTTTTGTTATGGCCACTTGAGCCTGTCCTAACAAAATCGAAGACAAATTAAGACTGAAAAGGATTCCTCTATTTTTTTCTGAGACAGAAACTACAAAATACTTTTTTTTATTTCTGAAGTAGGGAATAAATTATGCAAAACAATTCACATGTCTATACATATTCAATATCAATCTGACAATATAATTATCATATTCTTAAATCACACACAACTATCTGATTCCATTTATTAAAAAAAATAGTTTACTATTACGTTCACTTGAGGTTGGCACTCGTTACCCGGGCAACGGAGCCGCCTGTGAACAGGACGGCTGTCTTAGAGACCGCAGAAAAAACTACCCATTTATGAAACAGCTTTTTACAAGAGTTTGTCATAGTTATGGTCATCACCATATATAACTGACAGAGATATCACAACACAAAATATATAGGCCTACATAATACCATTAGCGTTAGCCTCCACTAACGAACGAGCCAACATTTAGCTTTAGGGCACTTTGTATTGCAATTCATGTTTCATGTTACCGATTTGAATCGTCACATATTTGCATCGCAATTTAACTGTCTCGCGAATTATCGTTACATTCCTACATTTTGGGGTATGCCATTGGAAACACAGTGAACATGATTGCGAATATACGCAGACGTCACCAAGTCATATCCCTGGCCGGAACAATGAGAGTATAGTTGGTACACCAATTTCAACTTGCTGCCTTTCATACTTTCAACACTGTCATTTTTTTTTATTATGCTGTATATACTTATTAACAATAATTCACAGTAGTTCCTTAGCTATATGAGGCGACACTACAGATTGTTGGACCTCCAGGGCAACTGAAAGCGACTGTGCACTATATTTTCAACTGGTTGGATGGAAAGTGCAGTGTTAAGAATTTCTGGTTATTGTCCTGTTGTAGGAGGAAATAGTCTCCAATTATGTGTTGTTCACAAGGTATGACATGGTGTTGCAAAAATAAAGTGATAGCCTTCCTTATTCAAGATCCCTTTTACCCTGTACAAATCTCCCACTTTACCAGCACCAAAACACCCCCAGACCATCCATCTGATTTCTTCCACCATGCTTGACAGAAGTACTCATCCAGCATATTCAAATGTTTTCTGTGCGATACAAATACCTCAAACTCAGATTTGTCTGACTATGGCAATTTTTTCCAATCTTCCTCTGTCCAATATCTGTGTTCTTTTGCTCGGCTTTTTCTCTTAGCTACTCTGCCTAGAAGGCATCCAGGAGTCGCCATCTCATCCTTGACGTTGAGACTGGTATTTTGGGGTACCACAAACCTCCCTCCAAATTCAAACTCCGGCCCTCCCAGCCCCTTTCCTAGTCAATCCAACATAATCCCAAAGAGAAAAAAACTGTAAATCACAAGCAATAAAGGACAAACCATCCACGGTTTCCAAACTTCGTTTAGTCATGAAAACATATGAGAAGTGGCACTGTTCACTGCTGGTGTCATGAGTCTTCCCCCTTGTTTTCGTTTTATATTCTCATTTGCTGAAGGCCATCGCTGCTCTCACTGCCGGTCACATCACTTTTCACACTACAGGATTTGGACTCCCTGACGCGATTAGTTATTGTGACTGTCTCAGATCTCATCATGAGCAGTTCACAATACACGACTGTTGCGCATGTCAGCACGCTACGATATGCCTCAGATCTGGGGCATTTGTCTGTGGTTTCAAAAAACTTGGCAGCGAATGGAAAATCGTAAATTGCGAACTCAGCATTAAGGGTACAATACCCCTGGGGTGTTGGATATATTTAAAAATCTCCATAAATTTCATGAGAATCCAGACTCTGGATGTCCGCCTTGTTGCGCCCTAATGTTTTTTTCTGACCTGTAAATACTTTGTGCGGAATTTCACACTACCTTTTTACTTAATATTTTTGCTTCAAATGTTAATCACTGTACATCTCTGCCTTAAATAACAAAATAATCTCAAGCGAGTGGATTTTATGCACGTTGTTTTCAAATCTAGTTTGGCCATTCACAGTGGACCACAACACCCAGAAATCCTAGAGATTAATATATCTCCAACCTCTAGGAAATGGGGCATGTCTATGATTGGTTGACCATGCTTTTGCGTCACGTTTTCGGCCGGTCCGGTGTAAATCAGCAGTACAGCCGAAAGGGCACAGTTGACTAGGAATAAGCCCAAATGTAAACCCCCCCCGAAAACAGTAACACACAGGGATTGGTAGAACGTTACAAGAACATGAAGGATGGCCCCTTTGCTTGTTGTAAATTAGAAAAATAACAGTTGGAGGAGTGTGTCTATCTTCTAATGTAGAGCACAATAGACACATTGTTGAAACATGCCAAATGGAAACGTGCCAAACATGCATTCATTTTTAGGATCTCAAATCCGAACAATACAATTGTTCGGCTTGGTTGATTGTGATTGTTCGTATTGATTGATTGATTCATTGATTGTGCTTTCTCAAAATGCGCTTCATCAGTGTTCGGAATATAGAACACCATTATGAAACTTATTTCACATATCCAGTTGTTTATAATAAGAGGAGAATAATTAATTTGTTGTTTTTGGGTGAAATGCTCCTTTGAAGAAATGTGCAGTGGGCAAGGGGAAGGCACCTGATAGATGTTCGACAGATTTATATATGCTGTTTTAATAATACATTTTTGGTTCCACATGCTATGCCATATCTAAGTGAGACTGTCCCGAAGTGCAAATGGTAAAGCAGGGCTATTATGGAAGGGGATGTTACTATGTATTGGCACTTTTGAGACTAACTATCATTTGGATGTGTGATTTATAAATGGGTTTCCTGTGCCTTTCTTCAAAGTACGATATGACAGAATAAAAGGAATCCTAGCCAGCGGCACATCTGCTGCATAGAACTGCTCCATTTGCTTCAAAGCAGGGGAGTTATTAATTTCTGTCTGCCAAAACCAGATTGCTCTGATCTGAGCGGCCCAGTAGAAAGGTTTAAAATTAGGAAGCTTCAGCGTCAGCTGGGGAGTGTTATGTAGGGTTTTCATTTTAATTCTGGGCACCTTCCCCATCCATATGAATCTAGATATCACACTTTCAAATTTACAAATGAACTCGATATGGGAAGGGTTTGAACAAGTAGAAAAATTTAGGCAGGACATTCATCTTTATACAATTCACTTGCCCTATCAAAAATAGGTAGCTGCATCCAAGTCTCAATTCAGTGAGAAGATTCTATTGAATAGGAATCTTTATACCTAGACATGTAATATACTGACCATCCCATTAAAAATGAAGTGTGACAGAAACCTATGTTATAATTGTAGACATAGCTCACCACATAAATCGGTAGAATGATATAGCAAATATTTGCTGACCTGATACAGCAGAATGGTAGATAAATAAATAGAAGTTATTTGTTGGGAAGGAAAACATGATGACGTCTTCAGCCATATATTTATATGGATGTGTATATACTTATCAAAAAAAGGAGGGCGCAATACCCACACCCCTTTCCCAGTGGACCTCCGGAAAACCGGATCACTATGGCCCGTGGAAGGCTGCCTTCGTTGGGACAAAGCTGGAGTGTGCGGTGAGCACGTTCTTTTTCCACCGGGACCCCGTCTTCCTAGCCAACTGTTTTTGGGAGCCATTCTTGTAAGAAAACAATGGGGTCCTTCCCCTCCACACCGTCTTAGGTTTGGTCTCCAACAATTCCCTTGGTCATCCAGCTTATCTTTCAGGCTTTGATTTCCTCCTGTCCATTTCTTGTAATCAGCAATACCTGGGGCTGGATCCAAGTCTTTTGATGTGCCAAAGCATGATGGCATGATGAAGGCACAGTGGCGAGAGATCTTTTTTCAAAGCCCTGGAAGTAGATCACACCTCTTCTCCTAAGGTTGTTGCAGTGTGCGCAGTGTCACAAGTGTCAGCTCCACACGAGTGTCCCACACCTCTGCAACATCACAACTATTGCATGATGTAACATGAAAGCCAGTTATCCAAATAACATTTCTGTTGTCAATTAATTTAATTTGTGTTGGCACATTAAACAAATTAAGTCATTTTAGTGTTCATGTGTCATTCATTTCAAGGGACCTTTCTGTGAAAGCTGCAAATACAATGGGCTGGCTAGAAACTATAAAATCATTAACTTTCCATTAAGCAGTGGAAAGGCAGTGGTGGGGGACAGCTGACAGGTGGGCTAGGTTTTGTTTGTATTGAAGCAATACGTTTCTCAATACTATTGCATTCATCTAGCAACTGAAGAGCTTTCTATTTAACACAACAAAACTCAGGAAAAAAACAGACAAAAATCTTTCATTCTGCTCACAAAGTGCAGCATCTCTTGCTTCTCTTGTATTGCTGCCCCCCACTCGTCTTTTAGTGGATTTCTGGGAGGAGGTGGAGGGCATGGACTCAGCCTCACTGTCTGTGCCCGGCAGGAGGGACACTTTTGACATTGCTTAGGCTTCAGCAGCAGCCTGGCTATGGCTTGATTTGCTTTACCTTGTATTTTGTTTTTAAGTTGTCCCATTTTTTTCATTTTTTTCAGTCACCTGCCCCTCCAGCCCCATTTCCTTGACCACCTGCCTGTAAATCCGAATAAGATTTGCCACAGTTATGATATGAACACTGTAAGCCTCCTGTTCTCCTCAAACTTACTTAAATCCATTATACTTGAGGTCAATTTGACCCCTGCAATTTAAACCTTCCAAAAATGTGAGTGTAATTTCACATTGTTGCCCAATTTTAGTTCAGATACTTTGTGTATTTGTTCACTACCTATATATCACTCTCACAAAAACAATTTAAAATGAAGCAAAAAAGTTAAGTAAATCATGGACGATCAACATTGAAAGGGGTCAAATCGACCCCAAAGATACTAGGGGGGCCCACAATCGTAGTCTACTTACTCCTAGCCTGTTTTGGCAGCATTTCTCTTCCCACTGAAGAGAGACTCAAGTTTCACCCTTGTCTTTATTAGGGCATAGGTTTCTGCATCTGTCACTGAAGTAATATTAATATCAATGTTAATAGTAAAGGCTGGCCATACAAAAACGCTCAAAATGAAAAAATATTACTAATACTGTTACTCATAGGTTCAACGTGAGCTTTACTTTGGTTATGTACAACAGTAAGGTAACGTTCATAGGCCGACTATGAGTTGAACATATTTTTGGAAGTTCAAACACATAAGTTAGGGAATAAGATGGAAAATGCTTAGCCTAATCAGTAACGATATCTTACATGTGAACCTGCATCCTTAGTCATTTAGATCGTATGTTTTTGTGCGTCCTTTTAAATGTTGGAGCTGCAAGGAGTTGTGGGGCAGCATATTCTCCTCTACTTTTGTAAAGGATGGTCCAGTGTATCCTATGCTAAAGTACACAAGTTAGGAAGTATTGAAGCACTTTTCCTTAGCACTTAGAGAATTCGAACAGCCTTTATCATGGTTGCCACTAAGGCTACGGTCACACAGCAGGCCTTAATGCTCAATTCGGATTTATGCTCAGATCCGATTTTTTTGTTTGGCTGTTCACATTATTCGTTTTTAAGGTGGCCAATATCAGATTCCAGTGTGAACCGGTCACCGTCCTGAACTGACCCGCGTGCACAAAAGAACAATAACAAAGACGTCACATGCAGAACGCTAGATCTAGAAGATACTTCCGGGTCATTTCACTTAGTTAGGAACCTTCCAAAGCAAAAAAAACAAATTTGAATGTATCCCCGGTGAAGGAAACATAAGCTTTCTTTGTGATTGGCATGCTTTTTTTTAGGTCTTTACTGCCAATTACGCTGTTTTCACTGATTACGTTTTTCCACTCTTTCAGAGAGTGAGTTCATCTTTGATCCAGTAGGATTTGAATTCTGTTGAACGCTTTGTGAATTTCAGCAAGGAACCACAGGTCCGGTGTGTTAGCGTTAGTGTTGACTGAGGCTGTATTAGCGCAGTCTGTAACATCAACCTTTTTAGGAGGCATTTCTCTTTTTAGAGTCATAACCAATTTAAGCAAGCAAACAGATTTTTTTTCCTAACTAGCCAAACTCATTCACTAATTAATTTTCTCCTATCTTGATTACTACAATTCCCTTCTCTTCGGCATCAGTGCCAATGTCACTGGCTCCCTTTCAATCAGCGCATTACCTACAAAATCCTTCTCTTCACTTACAAAGCTTACATAACTTGGCCCCTCCCTACCTCCTCCATCTCTACCATCCTACCCTACCCAGACATTACGTTCCTTCTCCGATGGTCATTCCCAAAACGAAACAAAAAAACTTTGTGGAGGGTGCATTCTCTAGGGCAGCACCTAAACTATGGAACTCTCCATCCACTAATTCGCAATTCTAACTGTCACTCTTTCACTCTAGCCTACCCTTAATTGGAACCTGTTCCATCCTTCTAATGACATTCTGTTCTTTTTTGTTATACTATTTCGTTTATTATGTTTCGTGTGAAGCGTCTTTTGGGTGTTAAAAAAGGGCATTATAAATAAAAAATATTATTATTATTAGTGTAGGGGTAAGATTTAATGTATTTTTTTACTGGAGATGATTTTAGTGTGTCTAATACACCACCATAACCGGAAGCCCAATATGAATGTTTTCAGGTTGACTCTGTAATATAGTTAACGTTCAACCAAGGATACTTCACCATATTTTCTTAGACAATATACTGTATGTTGTTGTTTAGGCTAAATTAAGAAAGTATGTTGAACGAATTTGGGGCATAGGGTCAATGTATGTGAAATTCACGTATTTTTCCGACCACCGGCATTTAAATGTTAATTCATTGTACACCACAATACCCATAGTTCATTGCGCAAATCAAACTTAGAACCAACAAACTCTCTCACCTTGGTTGAAAACGGTGGTAGTTTTTAATACAGTGCTAATGGCTGTCAAACAATGAATTGCTTGATTGATTGATTGATTGATTGATTGATTGATTGATTGATTGATTGATTTAATCACGCTTAATTTCATCGGTGTCCATTGTTAATTGCTTTTTTTTTTTCTCTGTTCAAAACGGACCAAAGATGAGACATTTATGTTTTTTAAACTCTTAAGAACATGGGAGATGAAATAATATGCTTGCTTTATGCAAATGCATTTATTATTGGAAATCAATTAACCACACAAAACAAATATTGTCTAGAAACCCTCACGGGTACTGCATTTATCTTAAAAATATGCTCAGAACGTGGTAACCTCAAGCCTGCTAAATTTGACATTACTTAGTAATATGAATAGGCTATGACTTAACACAATGTAGTGTGTCCAACCTTTTTTTTAAGTATTAATGCAAAACAGACAGAAACAATCCAGCTTGCGCTAGCGTTCAAGTGCATGCCGAACCAACTTTAATTTCTGCGTTCTGACTAAAAACACTGCGTTCATTGTACAACAGGTACATTGGTGAGCTAAATGTTCCATTACTTCAGTATCTTAGGTCACACACTTCTGAAGAAAACCAGAATGTAATTGTGTCCAACCTCACCTCAACCTATTTTTCTTTTTCTCTTTTACTCAAGCTATAGTCAAGAACTGTTTAATAGCTTACGTGGATGTAAAAATTATTTTGACAATTCAGGATATATTGAGATAAATTACAATTTAACATAATCCTGAACTAGCCCTTCAAGTCTCTAGTTGACACAGCAAGTCTTCACTCATTGGCTAAGAAAGAACAGTTAAACAAAGAAAGTTAGAAGTAGGTTTGCACTGTGCCTTTGAGTGAGTAAAAAAGCCCTTTGAACACCAGTAATTGAAAGTAGTAGAGGAGTGTTACTACTCAATAAGCATACAAAACCTTGTTGGCGTTGGATTAAACCAACATACACCTTAAATAAGTGTTTGGACCATTGTTAACCAGTGTTTTATCAAGATGGCAGAGATAAATGCTGCATTGAGTCCATAGTGGTGTCATTAGCAATGCATGAGTGGGAAGGAGGATCTATTTTCGTTCATAGCTCTGCAGGTATTGTGTTTATGGTTGTGGTCAGAGTATGCACTAAATGTTTTTTTCCCTCTGTTTCAGGAACCCCAGTAAGTATACTCCCTGGTCTACACTTCATCTTTCTTAACCATTTTCTAAGGTAAAACATGTAACACATCTTTAATGAAACTTGCTTTGTTGTATCCCGCACTAGTCATGTGAAAAACTGAAAGTGTGATAAATGTTATAACGTTCATCAGGAATTTTAGGAATATTTTGCAGTTCTAAATATCCCAAGTAGGGATAAAAATGATATCATGATATATGCAAATAAGGTTTTATGGGCTCTACAAAGTTAATAAATTATAAAGGTTGCTTTTCAATTTTATAAAATCTAACAGAATTTAACATTGGGCAAAGTATATGTACATGCCTAATTTATTTTTATGTAAAAATGTCAAACAAGTGAAACTCCGTAGATTTATTTACTAATGTGAGCAATGAGTAGCTCATATATCTAGCTAACTCCCAAGCTCTATCTGGTTATACGTTTGATGTTGCTAACCGGGAGCACGTAGCCTATCAAACCTTTGTTAACATAGTGTTCCAGTCATGGCTTTCTGGTCACCTGCACCAAGGCAAGCATAATGCAGTTATGCAGTTAATTATTTTTTATATATAATTTTATGACATTTTTGCTTTCTTCGATAGTACAGTACAGCGATAGACAGGAAAGACAAGAGTTAGAGAGATGAGGTAACTCGAACCCAGGCCCCTGCGATAAGGACCGGCCTTCAGTGGTACGCGCTCTTTGCCTACCAGAGCGTCCATAAAGCAGCGTTTGAAATCAATCTTGTTTACTTACTACTGTAAAAAAAAAGTAGGTCACCCAGAAATTTATGTTTCTATGAAAACTCAGCTGAAAAAATCAACTGAGTGGCAAAATTAACAGAAAACAAGGTTAGAAATACCTTTTACTTTAAATGATCAAATCAAATCATGTTTATTTATAGAGCACATTTAAAACAGGCAGCTGACCAAAAATGCTGTACAATAAATTCAGATACAGTATATCAAACATAACAACAAAAAAAACGTTGTGACATATATATACACATACATACACATATATACATGCATACATACATACAGTTAGGGCCAAAAATATTTGGACAGTGACACAAGTTTTGTTCTTTTAGCTGTTTACGAAAACATATTCAGGATACAATTATATAATCAATATGGGCTTAAAGTGCAGACTCTCAGCTTTAATTTGAGAGTATTCACATCCAAATTGGAGCAAGGGTTTAGGAATTACAGCTCTTTAATACGTAGCCGCCTCTTTTTCAAGGGACCAAAAGTAATTGGACAATTGACTCAGAAGGCTGCAAAAAAAAATAACAACGCTGCATGGGCTCTTTCCTCCTTAACCTGTCATCAATTAAGCAGTTAAAAGGTCTGGAGTTGATTCCAGGTGTGGCGTTTGCATTTGGAAGCTGTTGCTGTGAACACACAACATGCGGTCAAAGGAGCTCTCAATGGAGGTGAAACAGACCATCCTGAGGCTGAAAAAAACGAAGAAATCCATCAGAGAGATAGCAGAAATGTTAGGAGTGGCCAAATCAACAGTTTGGTACATTCTGAGAAAAAAAGAGTGCACTGGTGAGCTTGGGAACTCAAAAAGGCCTGGACGTCCACGGAAGACAACAGTGGTGGATGATCGCAGAATCCTTTCCATGGTGAAGAAAAACCCCTTCACAACATCCACTCAAGTGAAGAACACTCTCCAGGAAGTAGGTGTATCAGTATCTAAGTCTACCATAAAGAGAAGACTTCATGAGAGTAAATACAAAGGATTCACCACAAGGTGCAAACCATTAATCAGCCTCAAAAATAGAAAGGCCAGAATTGACTTTGCCAAAAAACACCTGAAGAAGCCAACCCAGTTCTGGAACAGCATTCTTTGGACAGATGAGACTAAGATCAACCTGTACCAGAATGATGGGAAGAAGAAAGTTTGGAGGAGAATTGGAACAGCTCATGATCCAAAGCAGACCACATCTTCTGTAAAACATGGTGGAGGCCGTGTGATGGCATGGGCATGCATGGCTTCCAATGGCACTGGGTCACTTGTGTTTATTGATGATGTGACAAAAGACAGAAGCAGCCGGATGAATTCTGAAGTGTATAGGGATATTCTTTCTGCTCAGATTCAGCCAAATGCAGCAAAGTTGATTGGACGGCGCTTCACAGTACAGAAGGACAATGACCCAAAACACACTGCAAAAGCAACTCAGGAGTTTTTTAAAGCAAAGAAGTGGAATATTCTGCAATGGCCGAGTCAATCACCAGATCTCCACCCAATCGAGCATGCATTTCACTTGCTCAAGACAAAACTTAAGGCAGAAAGACCCACAAACAAGCAACAACTGAAGACCGCTGCAGTAAAGGCCTGGCAAAGCATCACAAAGGAGGAAACCCAGCGTTTGGTGATGTCCATGGGTTCCAGACTTCAGGCAGTCATTGCCTGCAAAGGATTCTCAACAAAATATTGAAAAGTAACATTTTACTTGGGGTTATGTTCATTTGTCCAATTACTTTTGAGCCCCTGAAATGAGGAGCGTTTGTATAAAAATAGCTAAAATTCCTACATGTTTAATCATGTATTTTTGTTCAACCCCTTGAATTAAACCTTAAAGTCTGCACTTCAATTCCGTTGTAGTTGTTTCATTTCAAATCCAATGTGGTGGCATGCAGAGCCCAAATCATGAAGATTGTGTCACTGTCCAAATATTTTTGGGCCTAACTGTACATACATACATGTGTCCTCTTATAGAGTATCAACTGCGGTGATGTTCATTGGCCCCAATCGATTCCCTTGGTTTGGTATTTAAGCCCTGGTTCTTGTGTTGTCCCTTGTTTGTTTTTTCGTTTGCTTGTATGCAGAGAGGTTTCGGTTGTTACTCCTGTTTTTTTTGGCAATAAAGCTCCCCTGCTCGGAATATGCCTGCGTTTGGGTCTCCTCTTTCTCCGGTCCCTGACATTGACTAAAAAGCTGGGGGAACTAGATATGAACATTTATGGCTCCAACATACACTCTTGCAACGCCTTAGAGCCTTGAAGGTCTTGAATAAACATTGCTCGCCTTCGACCCATCCTCACTGATTCCATTGCCGACCCTCATTGAAGCATTTGTTATCTCCAACTTGGAATGTTACAATGCCATCCTCTTTGGTCTTCGAGCAAAAGCAATAAACAGACTCCAATACATATAAAACTCTGCTGCCAGAATTTTTACTCATACCAGGCCCTGGCAACACATCACCCCCAACCTTGTCAAACCCCACTGGCTGCATATTTAATTCCACATCATGTTCAAACTCTTTCTGCCCCATTGCATCTGCAGAAAGTGCAGAGACTCCTTGCCACAGTGTTAACAGTACATCAGCAATGGCAGACATAAATTCGCCTCCTTCACCATCCCGGCATCGGTGAACGGCTTCTTGTGCTTTGTTAGGATGTGTGCTACTTTAACAGATAAATCCATTCTTTGTTGGTTTGGTGAACAGAGACTGCGAAGTGTTGCTGCTCGTTCACCTGTTCCATAGCCTGCTTCTCGTTGGAAAGTCCTATGCAAAGTTGCCATGAAGTGGCGCTCAACATTGCATATTTTACCGGCTAAAACGCTGGTAACGCAGATGAGGCACACATACTTATCCTTTACCTTAGGTTCGATATTTCCGCCGCCGGTTGAAAAGGTTTGGGAACCGCTGATCTATGGATGGGGTGTGTTCTAGAGGTGGCTCAAGTTAAAACCTTCATCATAGACACTTTCAGAAAATGTTCGAAACAATGAATACGTTTACATGCACAGAATATTCCGGTTCTTGCCCTTATTCTAAAAAAGACAATATTCCTACTAAACGGTTAACGTGGTTAATGAAAATGAATATTCCACTAATATTCTCGTTTATATGCAGTTTATATGCATACTCCATTTAAGGTAAAACACCCATTTGCACATATCCCAAAAACATGTTGATACCCAAGTCTTTCAAAAATGTTCCATCCGACCAGACGCAAATCTATCTCTATACCCGTAAAAAAGAGGCGGTGTCATAAACTGTGGTTAAAAAAATTTAAAAAAGGCTACTTTTGGACGAAGGCCTAATACGGAATACCCAAATAGAATATTCTGTTGACCCGAATCAAATCCGGAATAATTGTGGAATATTGGTGTGCGTGCAAACATATACATAGTGGTCTAATGTGAAATTCAGTACAAGGATATGTTTATTCCTCCAGAGCCCAACAACGAGCTGTGTCTACCACATTGTGGTTCTGGTTTAGCAACCATTTTTTATGGGAACAACACATACTACAGCTCTAGATCATAGTACTAATTAATCTATAGATTACTACAGCTTTAGATCATAGTACTAATTAATCTACAGATTACTTTGGGAACAACACATACTGCAGCTCTAGATCATAGTACTAATTAATCTATAGATTATTGCAGCTTTAGATCATAGTACTAATTCATCTACAGATTATTGCAGCTCTAGATCATAGTACTAATCTACAGATTACTTTCAGAGCAAGACGACTAACACTACCGGGCAAAAGTTTTAGAACAGCTAAATTTTTTCACTTTATTGAAAACGACACAGTTCAACTCCCGCGAATAACCTGAAATTGTACAAAGGTAAGCGATAGCCTGCTCAAGGTCGAAGTGCAAAGAAAGCCTAGGTGTCAGTGAGTACAGTTTCCTACACCACCAAAAGGCACTTGGAAACCGGAAGAAGCTCTGACAGGATGTAGAATGAAGGAAGACAAGTTTGAGAGTCAACCGCTTTCGTGGTAGGCGGCTCACATGCCAACAGCTTCAAGCACAGCTCAAGACTGGTCGAAGTAAGCAAGTCTCAGTTTCAACTGTGAAGAGAAGGCTTCGAGCTACAGGTTTGACAGGTTGAGTGGCAGTAAGAAAGCCATTGCTAAAAAGGCAAAATTAATAAAAAGAGGCTTGCCTGGGCCATGAAGCACTGCCAGTGGACTTCTGAGGACTGGAAGAAAGACTTATGGATGAATCACAATTTAAATCTTTGGTCGTCATGCAGGGGTTTTGTACGCCTTTGAGTAGGCAAAAGGATGCTTCCTTAGTGTGTGACACCAACTGTCAAACGTGGAGGAGGAAGCGTGATGGTCTGGGGCTCTTTTGCTGAATCCAAAGTCGGCTACTTGCACAGAGTGACTGGCACCCTGAATCAAAATGGCTATCACAGCATTCTGCAGCGCTATGCAATACCCTCTGGTCTACGCCTATTGGTCAGGAGTTCATTCCACTGCAAGATAATGATCCCAAACATACCTCCAGGCTATATCAGAACGATCTTACATGAAAAGAAGAGACATTAAACTACTCCTGCGACATTAAACTGCGTAAAGTTCAATAAAAAGTCAAAAAATTAAGGTGTTCTAAATCTTTTGACCGGTAGTGTACATTTTTGTGTAAAGATTGTTGTCGTTTAACAATCAAGCTAAAACTGAATTTAAACTGCTTTGAAGATGATAGATGTGTTTCATTAATGATTCTTTTTATTGATGTCAACCATGAACACTTTCATACTATAAAAATACTTCACAAAATATTTTTAAAGATAGTGCACTGAAAGTAAAATAATTATGGGGAAATAATGATAACTTATTAGGTCTGTTGCTGAGTATTTTATAACATATACAACATTTGGTTCACCAACGACCTTTAATAAGACTAATTTAGAAGCCAATGCCAATTGATTAAAATGTGCTGCAATGTAGAACAGCCATATGCCTGGCAAATACAGTTGGGTGGCAAGAACAAAGAAAGAAGTCTAATAGTTCTGTAGCAAACTGCAACTGTGTTGTCAGTTCTGGTTTGCTGAATTTGTAATTCTGAGTAAACATGCACTTAGTTTGTGTTCTGTGTTGCATTTGGGTTTATTGCAGACTTAGTTGTGGTTTGGACATGTAGCACTTGATTTGATTAACCTCATATTTAAATGCTTTTTTTTGTGCTTTAGGGCAGCCCTGGTCCAAAAGGTGAAAAGGTGAGTTGCTTTTTATCTTACAGATTCAAACAGCAATGACAACGTATCGGGAACCTCAAGATACTTTCCACATTGGCATTAGGAATGTTGAGACTATTTGACGTAATCCGAAACTTCGTAATGTTCAGGTCCAAGGACAGCACCTCTGGGTTCCGTTCCAAAAGTTATGTTTACAGCCGTTTGGTATTGTTAACCTTTCTTTAAATTTTTTTTGTTTATATTTATTAACTAATAATTAAACTAATGATAGTTCCAGGGCACGGTAGTACCTTCAATTATGGATTATTATATAATTAATTATATCTATGATTAAATATTAAATTATTGGGAAAACATATCTTGAGAAATTGGACAAAGGTGCCCAACCAGTCGATCGAACTGCAATTCAGGCGGAACTTAATTGTCAGGGCAAAGACTTTGCAGCTTGACAGTGCACATTATGAGGAGCAAGTTCAGAGCATCTTGTCAGAGTTTGAGAAGTGCTTTACTGACTTTACTTTGCATACATCGAGCCTGTTGCCAGCTATCAATTGATGATGTCGATTGTGTCTCCCAAGTATTATCACTGTTCCACCTGGAAAGCTCTGCTCTTGAGATAGATTCTCACACTGCAAAATTAGATTGAGATCAAATCCAGGGCAATACCTGGCATCAATATAGTGCTCTGGAACCTACTGCTGGAACAAAAGGATCCCAATCGCTGAACTTTAAATCTATTGTGTGAGTCAACTTACTCTCACATGAAAATCGTCAAATCAAAGTAGAGATCCACAATGAGTGAGGACCACCTTGTGGCCTACCTACGGCTTGTAACCAACTCCTACTTGGACTACGAGAAACTAGCTGCCTCCTCACTGTGTCCGCGGTGGTTATATTCATATTCTATCTGTTCAGCGTCCTCCTCGTCGGTGGCAGGGTTCAGAATGTTCACAGTTTAGTCACAGTTAACAATTGTATTTGTTTGTGTGTGGATTAGGAACTGAATGTTCATTTTAAAATGATTTTATTTTCAATGAAGATTCAGCAAAATTTTAGGCAGATAACTGGAAGTACACTGCTGATGTAAGCGTCATACTGCACATGATACCCGCACTAATTACTTGAAACACCTGTTCACAATCAAATATCATGTGGGAGGGAGGTGGGAGATATTTTGATGACCTGATGTCAAGGTTAGGTTCTGTGCCTGTTGGATGAGGTGATGTGAAATGCTCCCACCTTCACCCCAACTGCCACCTCGGGTCTGCTAATATGTTCTGCTAATGTGTCCCAAAGGGGGATTGATGTATGTATGCTCCCTGCCTCGGAATGTTGTCCTGGATATGCACAGCAGGCAGCTTCAATATCCATGCCAAAACTGATTCAATGATTAACATGTTTTAATGTTAAGATGGATGAGTTTGTCTGACTGAAATTATGTTTATGGTTAATAAACATGTTTTGCTGGGTTTATGAAAATTACAAGTGTAATAAAACAAAAACAAGATTGTTACACCACTTTTATTCAAATACAAATCATTTTTCTTACTCAACAAATACAGATGCAAAACCAAATATTCTGCTCATCACTAGTAGGTAGGCTATCAGTAATGGCTATGGCTCCCTATTTGGACTGGTAGATCTAGGTAGACTGGCAACTTTAAAAGTAGATCTGGGTTCCTAAAAGGTTTGGCATCCATTACCTAGGCTATGAAGTTAGTAAACAGACAATAGCAGTCAAAGAAACAATACATTTATCAACATTGTAACAATACTTGAATGTCAGACCCACAATTCTTCACCATCCGTTTTATATAGAGGAATGCATTTTTTTTATTAATTGGAAATGCAGTTATGCAGTTATACCCTTTGCCTCTTGCAGGGGGATCAAGGCGACGAGGGACCCCGGGTATGTGGTTTATTTTAACTTTTAATTTTCCTCTAATTGGTTGCTAAATGTACCTTGGTGTTTTTCTGGATTGTCCTTTAAAAGATTGTGAGTTAAATGTTTAGAAGGAATGAAATTCCTAGGATGCTATTCTATTCTGTCAATGCATAGACCCTGGGTGTTCCAAAACACTGGATATTTTAATACGTTTTTCTTTATGAGACGGCTTAATCCGGGCTTTGGCACTACATTTAAATTGATAGATAGAGCTGTAGATAGAGAGTCGAGCTAATATCTACAGAACTATCAATATATTAGCGCTTTTATTATCAAATTTCTTTTACCACTGAAACTCATCATTACTCTATTAAATACTAGCATGTAAATCGTAAAGAGTAAACATTTGACTGCTTTGCTTAACCTGACAAATCGCCAAAATGTATTACTTTTTTATACTTGAACAAGCAATAATAGTGTGATTTGCCAACTTCTACATGACCCAAGGTTCCTGTATTGACAGTTTGCATGATGGCAAATTGAGTGTATGCAACTAATAGAGGCAACTGCCAAATACAACTGAGCAAATGGCCCAATGTTACGAATAAACCTCAGCAAATGCTGTTTGCATACCTGATTAAACAGGCCCTTTAGCTATGATTCATCCATTTCAATTATGTTTTGTTTCTCAAGTTGGGATGTTTTGCAAGCACATTATTTCCATCCTTATATGAAGATCAATTTCTCTGGATAAACTAAAAGTATAGGATGCAATATCAAATTTGATAATGTACGATAAAAACGATGAGGAAAAACTGTATGACATTTATGAAAATCTTACTTAAAAGGGGTTAAGTGAACAGATTTTATTTATTTTATTTACTTAATCTTGTTTTTAAAAATGTATTTACCCAAACACTTTAAATTAGCACAGTACAAGGTATTAGCTTTCAAATATTACTACATACTTGCATAATGAACCTTTAACTTCACCAAGGACAAGACTAAACCAAGGACTGGTCTAGATAATGTCCATTGATGACTTTCTCCTTTTTTAAATTAATTGTTATTAATGATCACTACAAAAGTTAACAGTGATGCGAATTAACTGGTTGAATTTGACAGGAAGTACCTCATTAATGATAACTGCATTTTCTCAAAGCGGGAAATGTTTAAAAATGATCTTGGGTTTATGGTCCCAGGATTATGTCATTATAATAATGTAATTAATAATAATGTAATTATTATGGATTGTGGTCCAGAATCTGGAGGAACATGAAATTAGATGACTATCAAAAGAAGTTTGAAATTTGATTTGGGGGTGTAACCTTTCTTATCTAATTTCCTTTTTTTCCCTTTTCTCCCTTTCTCCTTTTCTTCTGGGACCTCATATCTCCATCCTTTATCACATTTGACCTTCAACCTTTTGACCCTACGTGCCTGATCAGATGGTCTTCCCTAAGATCAATCATGGCTTTCTTTCCGCTGACCAGCAGCTTATAAAGCGACGCCTCATTAAGGTAGTGGCCGTATCCCTGCCTGTCGGTTTCTCCTGCATGTCTCAAGTGGGACTGCTCTCTACTCCTCCTGCAGGTTCATTCTTCAGTTTGCATGTCAACTTGTGTAAACCTCTGACTCCTTTGAACGCGTTGACACCCATGCTCCCTGACCCAGTTTAGGGTACAATCTAGTTATCACTTTCTGTAATAAACATTCACTGTCTTATAAAGCTTAGGTTAATTATCAAATGATCATACTATTTAATTAATGTAAGCAACACAAGCTTTCTTATTCTCTGGGCTCAGCAAATTAAGTATGTACATAAACTCCATTCAATACAGCATACTGAATAACATTCCTGTTGGTAAGCAGGCAATTAAATGTACATAACATTAAACATAATCCTCAGTATTCCCTAACATACTGTATACACATAAAGAAAAAACATTTGCAGGAAATTCATTCTCAAACTGCATATTTTTACCCAAAGGGACTGGTTTACCACTTATCATATTTACTTGACTACTTTTACATATAAGGATTGCATATCATCGTATCCTGTATATCCCAACTAGATTGATTTCTGAGGATTGCAAAACTGCTCAGAGGCAAATCTGAGATAAAGAGAAAAATGGAGGATGTCATATGAGATTTGGCCTGAACCAAAAAATGAATCCAGATGGAACGAAAATTAAAAATGCAGGAGATCAAAAAGCAAAAACTGAGAAAAAACAAAATTGTTATATTTCCTGGATTTGGCAAACCCATTTAGATCACTTCTGTATATTCAGTTGTGGGCCGCATCAGTTTTATTTTGAAGTATTGGAAGTTATAACAAACCTTGTTTAACCATATTTTCAGGACCATCAATCGTGTTTAACACCATCAATTAGTACAACATATGGGCAACGTCTAGGAATAAGCCTGCTCTACCCTTGAGTAGCAGGATGATCAGTAAGAAAGAAGAATGAAAAAAATAAACGTGCATTAAAAAAACAGAGGACTAGAGAGTATCAAGAGATCAGGTTTGTCAGGGAAGCTGAATACAGTATATTGTGCATTCAGTTTGTACCTTGGCTCAGATAACCATTGACAGGGCTGGTCGATATGGCCTAAAAAGAGATATCACAATTCTCATCAAACATATGGACAAGTTATTATAATCCATATTTGTCTTGTTTGTTCCCTAAATAAACTTAATAAGTACCAATAAATGTTTGAACATTTTCTTGATTTAGATACAACAAAACCTCAGACATTATTTACTTGTCAAAGCCTTTATGTTCGTTAAGTCATTGTCTACAAATTCCTGCCAAGTTATAAACTGTAATGGAGGGTTCTTAGGTCCTGTTTATCACATGCTTATGCCCAGTTATCTACTAGGCTGGTGCCATGATGCAATGATTTAGTTGTTTTTTTCAATGTACAGGGGGACCAGGGTCAAGCAGGCCCACCTGGCCCACCTGGGCCACCAGGTCCACCAGGTCCCAGGGGCCCCCCAGGGGACACAGGCAAAGATGGCCCAAGGGGTGTGCCTGGTCTTCCGGTGAGTACATTTTAATACATTTTAAATTATAGACGCAGTAAAAGTCACAGATATGACCAGATATGCAGACTGGCATTTTTGCTTGGTATTCAATAATTTTGTATTAGGGATTTTATTTCCTACATGAATTTGAATAAAAAAAGAGCAGCGCTCTCCTGTCCTAAAACAACATCTTTAAACACCCGGAGCAATTTCAGGCTTTCCTATTACATTTCAAAGTTAGTGGTGCGTAATTAAGGTAGCATCTACCATGGTTTCAGTAAATACACTTTCATTCGGTAAATTTTAAATTCAGTGTTTTTAAATGACAGATACTGTCCATTAGAACTTTCACCAGGCTCATTTGTGACGGCAATACCTTTTGAATTTAAACAGTTTGGTCCGTTTTAACAAACCCTGGTAAGTGTGAAGACGCATTTCAACGTTTTTGCTGTAAAAGGCAGTGCTCTGTCCTCTCCCAAGTGATCCATAGGGCGATTAGTTGCAGGTGTGAACATAATTGGACCTAACTAAATGTACCAAACCTTAACACAGTGCATTATGAGTTTTTATCATAGCCATGATCTAAGCCCATATAGTATGGTTAATGCATATACAGTATAAATCTGTTGCCACAAAGACAAAATAACTGTTCAAATCAGGCAAACACAGCTTAAGAAAGAAGCATAAACTTCTACATTTTGGCCCCAGAGCTGGCTTTCCTGAAAAATACTAGGTTGCATTGTGCATGGTGGCTTACAAGACCATACCAACTACTGGGACTGCTAGACAAAATAGGAGAGTTGAGTGATCCCAATAACTTTAGAGGTGGGTTAGGCAGTTTTCTTTTGGCATCACTGGGCAAAAATTCCATATTAATTGTGCTGCATATTGTAATTAAAGTGGTCTGAGAGAAAACCACTCCTCCGAGAGAAAACCTCTTCTCCTGCCCTCCTCTTGGCTCTGTTTAGAGGCTTCAGTAAATCTAGCCCGTAACTGTAGACTTTAGCCAATCACATGTCATTTCCGAGAGAGGGTGTTCCAATTGGCTGTTCTACAAATGCAGACGCGCGTTCACGTCCCTTCAGACAGTGAAAGTGTGATTCAAGGACGCACAATCCTGCTAAAAACGTTGCTATTCCAGCATTGGCAACAACTGCCAACACTACAAAGCAACTCAAAAAGAGGAAGATGGAGAGTCTAAAAGAGAGTCTGACAATAAACGCAATAGAACATGTGTAAATGTCGGTAAAGCATTTCAGAGATTAAGAGAACTCTGAGATTGCATTGGCCAAAATTTGGATTCAGAGATTACATTTCAATGGACCGTAAATTCCATTTGAAAGTAAAGTTAGACATGGCATACCTTCATCCTCAAATATTCCTAAGCTATGTAAGGTTTGGAACGAGCATTAGGGCAAGTCTATATCTTCTTCATCCAAAACCATTTGGTGACCCTAACATAATAAAAAAATAAAACCCAACAGTTGTATGCTCGATTCAGATGCTACCAAGCAGCGATGTAGGAAAGAGTCTTGAATACATCTTAAATGATAAACTTCATGTTTTTGCATTCAAAGGTAATCATGCATTCCTCAGTGATAATTTTAACAAAACATATATCCTCGTATATCCACTAGGAGGCAACAGAGTACATCACTATGTTAATTTCATAACGCAACAGTTATGTCTACTTTTGGTACTTTGGTGAGGGAAGCCATGTCTTGAGCCTTCTAAAGGGTACAAACATAGATATCCATACATAAAAATAAGATTGGCTCCTGCCAAGGGGGTTTTCCCAGGTAATGATCATCTTATGCTGCTCATTGTTTTATAAATGAAGTTTAAGCTATTGTCACTAGTAAAGTAACATTCTGCTCCACATGGAAAAACACCTAACAGTAACCAGTAACAGTAACTGAATAACTGATCACCTTACAGACTGAACTGGCATTTGATTTTGTTAAAACGAATTACTACACTATACAACAAGGTCAAAGAAACACACTTGACTAGTGTGTGTAATATTATTAATATTGGTCAAGCCAAATGAAAACAAAGAAAGAGGCTGTTAGGTATTTAGTTTTGCAAAACAAAACGAGAATAATATTTATTTTCTGAACAAAAGGGTTGTTGCATACTATATAATTGTAATAATTACATTATTCTCTTCACCCCAACCCTCTTTATTTCTCTCCTTTTCTCATCTAGGGACCTGAGGGGCCCCCAGGACCTAAGGTATGATCTATACATGTAGATTGTTCTCACAAAATGAGTGTCTCTCACTATGCAGTGTAAAAAATAGAAATAAACTTTTTAAAATACAATTTCTATAAAACTAAGTTTTACTGAATTACTACAAAATACAGAAATACGTGCAAATTAAAACACAGAATCTGATTGCATTCAAAGCCTTATACCGAACAGATCCAACTTTAATTCTCCAACACTGAAACAAAGTAAAGGCAGAACATAATTACAAAAACCGATCAACCAATAAGCCAATCAGAAACCATGGAATCAAACAAGACTAAATGAAAACAAGTACGAGCAGTTTAACTAATGAGTCCATTCAAACATTAGACAAATTACTTCTGAAATACTTATATTTTTTGTTGAAAAATTACTCTAAACTGTCAGAAGTAAAGATAAGATATAAAAAGAGATGGACTTCACCCTTACATCCTTTCTATCAGTAAATGCAATTGTATGTCTGTATCAGGTTATTAATTAGCCATGTAATGTTTTTGTTCCTATAGGGTTCTCATGTAATGCTTTTGTTCCTTTAGGGTTCCCTCTCTCTCTCCTATAATGCTTTTGTTCCTATAGGGTTCCCTCTCTCTCATGTAATGTTTTTGTTCCTAGAGGGTTCTCATGGAATGTTTTTGTTCCTAGAGGGTTCTCATGGAATGTTTTTGTTCCTATAGGGTTCTCTTGGTCCCTCTGGTGTCCCAGGAATCAATGGACCGAAAGTAAGCTCTTTGAGAGGATAAGATTAAATATATCAAACCCAGTGCATACTCTTCTACCCTGTGTTTTTATTTTTTTATTTTTTTAAAGTATTAGTTTATAATAACGTGGACAGCCCCCTTTAATTACAGTAAAGTTTTAGCCTACTTGGCTAGTTTCCAGCCGTTGTCCTCAGACCAGTTGGCAATAGGCAACCTAAAACAGATTGGTTAAAAGAAAACGGCAGATATTTTCGTACAGAGGCCCATTTTCAGCAACCATCACTCCTGTGTTCCAATGCAATGGCACATTGTGTTAGCTAATACAAGGTTATTGTGCTTAATGGTAATCGATCATTAGAAAACCCTTGTGCAATCATGTTAGCACAGCTGAAAACTGTTGTGCTGATTAAAGAAGCAATACAATTGGCCTTACTTAGGCTAGTTGAGTATCTGGAACATAAGCATTTGTGGGTTAGATTATAGTTTCAAAATGGCCAAGAAAAAAATTACTTTATTCAGAAACTCGTCAGTCTATTCTTGTTCTGAGAAGTAGGGATGTCACGAGAAACGATACTTCGGTACCAAGTCAATGCCAAAATAAAAAAAACGTGATGGTACTCCTTTTCTACCGTACCGTAGGTACCGGGACTGCAATTAAAAAATGTTATGGAAGCGAACAAACACTAGCGAAAAGACATCGCTTTGATTGTTCATTCACAGGGCGCTGCGCAGCCCATTTTTTTCTTGCTAAATTCTTCAAGGCTAACAGAACCCCCGAGTAACCACCCCTAATGTTTTGTCGCAATCCTTGAAGTGTTTGGCTCAATCCGTAACGTGCTCCCCTGCTGTAAACTTCCACAAACTCAAATCAGAAACGAACAAGTTAGCCTACAAATAGGCAATCACAGCCTCGGCGAACAAGTGAAAAAGAAACAAAACAAAACGTTTTGCGTTTCCGTTTCAGATTGAACCGAATGGATAGCTTAGTGACTCAGGCAAATTCTCTTCTAAGCACAATTATAAAAAAAAAAACTATCCAATGGATAGTTTTGACCTGTAATATTCGTGCTACACACACTACTAGCGAACCATTAATGGCTTTCTTAATCGCAGTATTTTCAAATTGGTCAACCATCACGGACTTTCTGAGTTTTCCGCGTCAGTTACAATACAACCATGTCACAACATGACAACAAAACAAATCACAAACTAATAACTTCATGAATCATTATTTAAAAAAATCCTGAACATGATTGGGTAGGCGCAGGCCTTATCAGCAATAACCTGTTATGTACTCCCTCCATTTTGGACTCTACTTTTACTCTCTGAAGCAGATTGGGTAGTCATTAGTTCAAATACCTCTACGATTGTATTTTTTCTAGCTTTGACTATGTTTTAACTTTTGTCTGCCAAGCTCAATCTCTTCACTTCGTACGTACAAAGTCTGATTCCTTTCCCAGGTCTTCTCAATAATCATTATGGGAGATTATTTTTAGTATGTCCTCTATTTAGAGGGGGTTTATATCTGAATTTTAAAGTCCATATCTCATATATCCAAATCAAAGTCCAGATGGGATTGGGAATTTTTCACCATGCTGTGCTTGACTCAAGTTTGATCCAGCTAAAGGTGGTGCACATTCACATTTCACAAAATCTAAACTGCATGAAATTGACTCTGATTCCATTCCCAAATGTGATCATCTAGAGGCTGACCTCTTACATACAGTGTAGCCTGGCCTTTCCTAAACCTTGGCACATATTGGTCTTGGATTTTCTATGTTTTCTCAACGGTGTTGAATAACAGCCTACAGCCTTGCCCGTTACTGGCCATTTGCTGGCTGCCAGCAGAGCTCCTCCCTGCAATTCCAATGACTTTGACATGATCGCTTTCGCAACACCTCTGGTCAGGTGAAGAATACTTCTAACCTGGAAACCGAAAGCCGAAAGATGTGATGTCGTTTTGGAATCTACACTTAGAGGGTTTTGCGATCGCTTTCTAAAAAAGTGGCAACTATTTATGAAAAGGCTTGTTGGAAATAAAGCGAATAAAAGTCAAACAAGACCAAAAAGGAACTTTTTGGCCTTAAGACTAAACGTTGCATCATGCGGTGGGGATACATTTCATCTGTGTGAACTGGAAAAGGTCAAGGAACGAGGGCAAAGATGGATGGAGCCACATTTAGATCAATCATAGACGAAAACCTGAGACTGGGGCTGAGGTTCACTCCAGCTGCATTGGAGTGGTTTCAAATAAAGAACAAGCATTTCCCAGTCAATGCCAAGACCGAAATACAATAGAGAATCTGTGGCAAGACTCGAAGAATACTATTCACCAAAAGTACTATCCACACTGATAGAGCTGGAGCTATTGCGAGCTCTGGCAAGCATTTGGGGGAAGAAAGTTTATGCTACCAAAATATGTAATTACTTTGGTTTAATTATACCTTTATGTCATAATTTAATCAAAGGGTTAAGTACAGGGTTCAAGTTATAATCTAAAAAACAAACAAACAATTAAATCCAATAAAATTCCAGGTTATAACATCACAGAGTGTGTAGTAGAGTAAGGCAGATGAATACTTACGCAAGTGAATGTCGGTCTTTTGGGCAATTTTTGCTAGAAAGGCAACAATATTTTTAAGCATTCCTCAGCCATAGCTACTGTTATATTATGACTTTATGATTGAATATTGTGAAAAGATATGTGTTTAGGTGTGTCTAAAACAGTGAAATGGTTCATAATTAAGAAAGTACCATACCAGGCAGTCTCATTTTCCACAAAAGATCAGGAAATGAGAGCAACTAAAATGTCAACAGATTTTTCAAGGATTAAATAATCTGTTACATCATACAGTAAGAATTGGTGAAATGAGTCCAAAACAGCGCTAACATTATTAGGCAAACATGACATTTTGTGCATTAGCTTGACAAAATGTGTTATTTATTTTAAATTGAATAATTTTAACTTACTTAATTTTCCATTAAAATTCCAACTTAACCAACTTATTTTTCTATATTTGTTGAAAAATACCCAGTGTGCTGAATTACAAGTAGAAGAAAAAACAACATTTGTGTGCCATGTTGTTTGTAGGGGGATTTGGGCCCCCGTGGATTAGATGGAACCCCTGGTGTCAAGGTTTGTGGCCCTTCAGCATGTGATCCCCTTTCAACCACGCATTTCATATGGTTGAAATTACATAATCTGATTTTTGTTTTCTTAAACCATATTTCATATTCCACTGCATAATTATGTTTAAATGTATTGATTTTAAAACCAATCCACTTCTTCGTAAATGCGAATCACTCAACATCTTAAACAAATGTATCTGTTCATTGTGGACAATAGAGGACGCTTACTATCCAAATAAAAACATTGAAACATGTGACCTTAAACAAAAGGACCAATGTTGGGTTGATAGCAACTGCTAAGACTGTTATCATAGCTACCTTTGTAATTGATTAGGATAGATGACAAAACGTTCGCTAGCTAACTTTTTGTTTTTTTCTGCAAATCTAGAACAAAGCCTATGCTCTAAATATTTAGGCTTTTGCGGACTTTGTATGTGTTAGTACCAGATTGGCAGATAGATTTTCTGGCTTCGTCCGCCTTATTTAAGCATGCTAATAACACTGTAGTCCTTTTCTCTAGTGTAGATCATTCATCATGCATTGCTCAATAGGCTTTAAATGTGACAACTGAAGCTAAAAAACAAACACCAACAGAGGCTCAATAGAATGAATGGCACATGCCTGCAGGCCGAGCTAGTTTGTGGTTGGCTGAGAGAACAAATTCAGGAAGGAAGTGCTAAAATATTTAAAGCACAGGCTTTGTTCTAGATTTTCAGCCAAATAAAAATAACTAAGGACCGCAAACCATATCGGCCTATTTATTTATTAATTTCAGAGTGCATAATTAAAGGGGCCCTATTATGCTATTTGGGGTTTTCCCTTTCCTTTAGTATGTTATATAGCTTTTTGTGCATATAAAAGGTCTGAAAAGTTACAAAGCCCATAGTCCACGCCAAAGGGAGCTACTCTCTCTCACAGAAAACACTTCTCCTGAACTGCCTGAAACGCCTCGTTTGTAGTCCAGCGTTTTCTTCCGTAACTTATCCACGTCACTAAGTCACACGTTTGAATAATGTTTGGCACGCGCTCAACCAGAGCCAGTCAGAGCGGAGGCCCGGTGGTTTCGCCAAGTCGATAAAATGCTGTTTTGGTAAGCGCAAAGGCAAATTCCCTTTGTTTGGCCAGCTGACCAATCAGAGCAGACTGGGCTCGTCAGGAGGGGAGGCCTTAAAGAGACAGGAGCTAAAACGGAGCGTTTCAGACGGAGGGTGCATAGAGGTGCTGCAGATCCAGGCAGTTTGGAGAAAATAAATTGTTTATTGAACATTAAAACCGTAAACCTATTCTAGTAGAACTCCTAAATAAAGGTATGAGCCTGAAAATTAGCATAATAGGGCCCCTTTAATGCTTTGAATTGAATATGTTCAGCCTTTTATAAATTTTGCAGATTAGAATATCTTTCAATGAGAACCATCTTTTTCTGCATAGCTGTTGCCTGTATTTACCACCAGAGGTACCATTATGGTCTCAAAGCAGATGTAATCATTGCAGTCTTGGGTATGCCATGAATGTTTTTTTGCTATGCTTACATGCATGACGAAATGGTAATGTCAGTCATTAAACAGCCAAAACAACAACTTACCCTTGCCTGAAATTGAAACTTCTTTGGAGAAATTGGTTATTTTGGCATCTTCTTATTGAGAGTCCTTCAACAGTCTATCGTTATTCATTTTGGTGGAGAAATTGTACATTTAGCACCGTTAACTTAACGAATAACGTCTACTTTCATGTCAGACTTACATTTAAGACTGATATGATTCAAAACAGCAATGTTAAAAGAAAAAGCACTGATAACATCAAACCTGCACCAACTGGTATTGTGCCTAACTGAAGTCTCTGGTTCATTATTTATCAACAGGGTGAACCCGGAGAGCGAGGGGAAAAGGTAATTATTTTTTGTTTATCACCATATATCCATCCACCAGACATCACCCTTTTAAAGGCCAAATGTCTAAGTGGTGCACACCGTTGCATAGGAATTGGGGAAAATATCTAATTGCGATTTTTCTGACAGATTTTGCGGTTTGATTAGAATTTTTAATTTTTTTTTTAAGTAAAGCTTCAGTATTACCTGTACTATATTTTAATACAAGGATAAGAACTAAAAGATATGAATTTATTTCAACAATGAATAAGTACTTATTAAAATATTGGCATAGAACAATCAAACAGAACAATTATCTCAAAAGCTGCCACAGTTCATTTAAATAAGGTATTAAAACAAATCTAGAAAATAATAGGACCTTATTGTAAACGATCCTCTGCCTGAAACACTGGCTGCCTGCGCACGGTGTAAGAGGGAGAGAAGAAGAAAGAGCTGCCCGCTCTAATCTGCGATTACGCCGAGCAGAATACATGGGAATAAATTACAGTTTAATAGATTTGTATAGATTTCTCGCATATTCCTTGATGCTGTTTATAGGTAGGTAGCTAGATTTTAAGTTATTTGCCTTTTAGAAATAAAGACAGTAGGAGGGTCTGAAAAATCGCTAAATGTAGCGAAAAATGCTAAATTGACTTATTTTTCTTCGGTTTCGTGTGCTTGTAGTTGGTGGGCGTGTGGTATAATTAGTCTTAAAAGTAGATACCTTTTTGTACTCAAGTATATGTACTCAATATTAAAGATCATTAAGTATTATATACTTCTAAAATTAAAATAGTGTTGGTAAACAAGTGTAAAGGAAAGCAGGCGCATAAGGGATTAAATACTTATCCATTTGCAGTTTTAACCAGGAGTAGGAAACGAGGTTATGGACTCTGCTTTCTTAGTTTATGATAGGTAAGGATGGGGCAAGTTGTAAAGAGTGGTAAACTTGAAGGTTTATGGGACCAACGGTCCCTAGGAAACATAATTATTAGAGGTGATTGGTATTGGGCATGTCTAATTTGCATGTTGGAGAGTTGCCAAAAATCTGGGAAAGGTTTAACTTGAAAGAATATTTATAAAAAGATGAACTGTGAATGTACAATTTAGTTGGTGTCTGCAGTCCGACTCATTTTTATTGTATGCCGAATAAATCCTACCCTTCTGACCTTTCTACTTTCAACTCCTTGTAAATTGAGTAAACTGTGGTTATTTTATACGTCGGAAAATACACGACAGGCGTAGTTGCATTAGGCCACTTCTGATTGGTGAGCATGACTGGTACATGAACAGCATAGCGCTTTTGATTGGTGAGCATGACTGTCACACGAGGATGGCATTTGTATAAGCATTGACCGTTTAAACCCTGGTTAGATGAGCCAACTTAAATCGCAGCCTTCGCGATTTGAATTTGAAATTGATTAATCGTTCAGCCCGACTATCACATGTGCTCAGTGTGAACCTGTTCTCATCTGTGAAGAGAACAGGGTGCCAATGGCGAAGCTGCCAATTCTGGTGTTCTCTGGCAAATGCCAATCGAGCTGATCGGTGATGGGCTGTGAGCATAGGTCCCACTTTAGGACGTCGGGCCCTCATGCCACCCTCATGGAGTCTGTTTCTGATAGTTTGGCCAGAAACATGCACATGAGTAGCCTGCTGGAGGTCATTTTTTAGGGCTCTGGCAGTGCTCCTCCTGTTCCTCCTCGTACAAGGAGCAGATATCAGTCCTGCTGCTGGGTTGTTGCCCTTCTACGGCCCTGTCCAGCTCTCCTCGTGTAATGGTTCGTCTCCTGGAATCTCCTCCACACTCTGGAGACTGCTGGAAGATACAGCAAACCTTCTTGCGATGGCACATAAGGTTGTGCTATCCTGGAGGAGCTGGACTACCTGTGCAACCTGAATGGGCTGCAGGTATCACCTCATGCTACCAGGAGTGACTGTAAATGAGCTGTAAATGGTTACTTCATTGTACACCACAATGCCCATCATTGCGCGAATCAAACTTAGAACCAGCAAACGCTCTCCCCTTGGTTGAAAACGGCGGTAGTTTAAAAAAATGCAGGAAGGACCCTAAAGGGAGGAAGTAATTTTCTCAACTCGTTTGACATTCTGCTGTTTGATTGCGAAATGCTAAATGACGAGACAATGTTTAAAATACAACATGCGTATCTGATGAAAAACATAAGATCGGAAATGGGTTAACTATCGCTTTATTGATTAATTTGCTTCAGTTGAATTCCCTCATACAATTATAATTTTATGATTCATTATTGTAAAAGTTATCTCAGTATATGAACATTTTGTCATGGGAAGTACTGTGTGAGCACTTTTCTAAAAGGAGAAAAATTACACACTAACCGAGTAATAATATGTACAGATAGAAATGTAATCTATAAATCTATAAAATAATTAGCGAATAATTTGAGTTATTGAATGGCTAACATGTCTTACAAAAGTTGACAATTTGCCCTGGGGACATAAAAAATGAGTATTTAGAAAGTGGATAAAATACAAAATAATATATTTAAGACACTTTTGTTGTTGTTTATATAAGGATAACCTAACCCTTTTATTGAAGCCTTTAAGAATTAACATTTTGCATAAAATATAAAGAAGGATTTCCTGGGGACATTAAAAGGCAACTGGGGTAGCCCCGAATGTTTAAGAAAAAGAAAATATGTGCATGTTTTGACAAACACTTTACGTGAGAGAGTCAATTTACTTTACATTACTCCTAGGAACGTTTGATGCTGTACTCTTGCAAGTGAACTCAGAACAAATAAACAATGCAAAGGCTCTGGCATTCTCACAGACATATTTAGACCTTACACAACGTTTTTCAAAAGAGAAATAAATAATAAGAACTGAAGTTGGCCTATATCTACATAAACGTAAAATATGCCGTTCAAATAGCAAAGTAGCAAGGGGTAGTGGTGGCCTAGTGGGTAGAACTGCTACCTGGTTAGTTTAAATCCCACTTTGGAACACCACGACTAGTCTGCCTTTGAGCAAGGTACTTAACCCTACATTACTCAAGGGGGACTGTCCCTGTAATCTAATTGTAAATTGCTTTGGGTAAAAGTGTCTGCTAAATAACAAAAATGTTAATATTTTAATGCAAGCAACCAATGAGACGCAATAAGACGTTTTTTTTACTTTCCTGCATAACAACATTAGCTCCTAAAATGTTTTTAGGGGCTAAGCCGCAGATGGCTTCAAGTACTAAAAACGCCCCTGAACAACATAATTCTGCTTGTTCTGTACATTTACTGGGTTACCAAAAGCATTTATTCAGTATCATCAAGCAACTGCAAACCAGCTTTAATAAAAGTATCATAATGGCTTTGATCTAACCCAGAATCGTGAGGCTGAGTTGTGGGAAAATAAGTGTGCAGAGTGTGAGGCATGAGACTGAGAGTTAACAGCACAGTGCAGTGGGCAACTTTGCAAGCGAGCTGTGTCTGTGAAGCTCTTAAACAGCATTTGCAGTGTGGTGAACACGAGATCAAGATTTTGGCTTAATCACACAACGAAAAGTTGATAGACAATATTTAGTCGTAGTCATATTTTTTTAATTTTCAAGTGCATTCGACAACAATGGCAGACGGAACATAAATAAAAGTTCACCTCTGCCTTTGCTGCATCTCTGTGCCCTCCGTGACCTTTGATACAGCTGGTTGGACGTTCTGGGTTTAGAATGTCAGTGCCCTCCGTGACCTTTGATACAGCTGGTTGGACGTTCTGGGTTTAGAATGTCACTGCACTACGCTGTCCATCTCCACCTGTATTTTACTTTTATTATACCTACTGGTGTACAAACACATGCTTACTATACTACCATACTTTATGGACCTTATGTGCAATCCAAAACGATTATGAATGACACCAATGACTATACATGTCAACTTCAATAAGCAAGGGTCACTTAAAAAGAGGTCTAAAGGTGTGTAGGTTGGCTTGATTGGAATGAGTTGCTCCTCAACAGGCTCTTATAGAGTGCATACTGGCTAGAGAATTTCAATTCCCGCCATTTTAAAATAAATGTTTGCTGGACTTGTCCCTCAACAAACAGTGACTCCCCATTGCAAGTCGCAATTTATCACACATGATTAGTCACGGTTTAAGTGTAATAGAAATCTTATCATAGCCCTTTGATAGAGAAATCTCACAATAGCTAATACCTCAAATGTCAGCAGGCTCTATATTATATTTAGCAAAAATCCCCCCGTCCTAATGTCTTGAGTAATGTTTGCATAGTGTTTCCAGAGAGAGGTGGCAAGAAAGTACAAAAATCATGTTCCTTTATGATAACATCACCTTTACTGTCACTGAGGATCATTTCATATCATACTTGCGGGTAGCTCTGCATCCTGTGGTGGTGACCTTATAGAACGGAAGAAGAGCAAGGCCAACGAGACGCGACTGTCACCGACGTTGTTTCCATTTCCTGCCAGTGAATTAGCAGAAAGAGCCCCCTGAGGACCACAGTTTTCCGCTAAGAGTGTTGTCTCTATGAAACCTACAGGTGTTGTGTTATGTGTGCATATCTTGTCTCTCACTGGACTCCTCAATGGGAACCTCTCTCTCCTTTTGTATCACTTGATCTGTAACTCAGTGAGAGTTATTGTGTTTGGGCTGGAGCACATACACAATTATCTCTCTCACTCACACACACACACACAAGCGATGACCTCACACGTTGATTAGAAAAAAAATTCATTAGAAAGGTTAAAGTATATAAATCCATAAAATGTTTCTATTTACACATGTACATCAGCATAAAAAAATACAATGAGAAGAAAATAATGAATGAAAATGCAAAGTGAAGGTCCTCATTTGTTGCCTTTGTCCTCCACGCGCTCAAAGTAATCACAGGATTCATACACAGGGACTTGATACTATACAAGAGAAAGTGAGTAATAAAAAATTTGAGAAAGTGATGAAGAGAGACATAAGAGACACAGAGAGATGAATCAATTGAAATACATGAAGTCTATCTAACACATCTTCCAAAATAGTAATGTAATTGAAACGCTCAATAGAACTGTCTAAATTGATTGAAACTGGGTGGAAAGAGCTGAAATTGAGTGGGTTTGTTCACATCTACTCAGTACCCCATGGCAGTTGCACTGCCATTATGTTGCTCGCACTGTTTTCCAGAGGAAGTGGGTGTGGTGACTTTTTCGTCATGTTTAAAAAGTAACAGTAATGTGATTGTGTGTGTGTGTGTGTGTGTGTGTGTGTGTGTGTGTGTGTGTGTGTAAATTCAAGACCTACCCATTGTGTAGAACCCCTAGAGGAGCCAGTGCTGTGTCCATCTACCTCAAGGTCCTCGATCTCCAGTTCCTCTGAGTTGCAGTGTGGGGTTTGGTAGATTACCCTGGCTGCCCCTTCAGAGCCCACATCTATATTGGTTGGAGAGCACATGCACTTGCTGCTTTGTGGGGGGTTGCAGGTTGACTTGGCAAATAGGGCACTTGGCAAAGTGTTGTAGTCGAGTACGTAGAAGTACTAACAACCAGAGCATTTTCTAATTTAAACCGCAACATACCGTATTTTTCCTGGGTTTGTATTTGCATGGTAAACAGACAGACTGTTGAGGTTATTTAATATAAACCTTGACTTCTTAATGCTAGCTACCTTGTCTGTTTTGACGCCTCCACAGGTAGATCAGGGTCATAGTAATAAGAAACAGTGGGGTCAGGACTGTCAGCTGGATCACGGCAGAGAGTGGCAAAGTCGTGGCTCTGTCTGGTGGTTGACCTGCAAGGAAATTGTTTAGTGGGAAATAGTCTTCTTTGAATGTTCAACCTTTACAGTTTTTCTCAATAGCTTAACCAACGTCTTTGAAACAGAACCCTTTAATCAAAACACTAACACAATCATCAAAACAGAAGACACAGTCTCCACAACACTATCATTTATTTCTCAGAACAGTGGACACTATCTAACAGAACACAAAACACAAACTATCTAACAGAACACACAATTCTCAACACAAACCACAAAAATCAATTGTGTAACTCATGTCTACAAAACAAAATTATCTTACAGCAGATAACACTTACTCCTCATAAAAGTAAATCACAGCTACATTAATTGACACTTTACATGCAATTTGTTAACTCTTTTCTAGGTCAATCACCCCATATAATTAGGTCACTAGTGACTTGACTGTTGTGAACGTATACCATATTGATGTAGCATTGATAACATTTATACTATTTAGGTAAATATTTTGCCTAGTAGATTTATTGTGTTAATAAGATTTATTTTGATTTTCATATGGGGAGTACTTGCAATAGTGTGATGATGTAATTTTTACAGTCAATACAATAATTGTTGTCATTTTCCTTTGTGCACATTAAACTATATTTTGTATGAAATTTGGGAAGGTTGTCTGTAAAGGGTTGAGGGATTTAGTAAATCAATTGCTCACTGCTGATATCAATTACTGATACAGTAAACATTTTGGGAACACACCTTGCCTTCCTGGATGCTCTATATCATAATATTTGTGCCATCAAAAGAGAGGGATCAAGCTAGGTCAGTTCATGTGGTCATATGGGTCAATGTGGCCTTCCATCACTCCCATTAAGTGAAAGAATGGTTTGAGGCCCGTGCACAGATGGCCATGGAATTCCTCCCTCCGTATGCTCCATTTTTACATTGAAGAGTTCATCTCAGCCTGGAGATGGATGGTGTACGACCATCATCCTCATAACCATATGTCACTGATTGATGCTATGAATGCAGGTTGTCTTGATATCTCTGCAGAGACCTGCCAAGGGTGGTGGTGTCTCCATGCAAGTCAATATTTTCCACACTGCATTGCAATGGAAGATATACTCTGTGACGTTGACGAGGCTATATGACCAGACAGACTTACATGTATAGTAAGTGACAAGAAAAAACAATTGGGAACATGTGTTTTTTTTCCGTGGAAGTTGGTTTCTCCTAACATCTCAGCTGTCTCATTCAAAATTGCCAGTATTGAAAGCTTGTAGTTTGTATGTTGATGGTTGTAGTAGTCAGTAGTATTTAGAGTGCCTGCAGGTAATAGCTGTTCAAACAGTCTTGTAATTAGTTGACAATAGTTTACTGTTTGGTGAATTTATCTGGTTTTGAGAAGAGTTATTTTAGTTTTGCGTGTCTTAGAGCATTTTGAAAGAAATATATATTGTTATGGTAGACCATGTAAGTTAGGTGACTGAAGTTTCAGCTATGAAAACATCCTTCTCATTAGATGAGAAGTTGTTCTGTTTTAATGGACTATTTTCAGTTTTGGTAATGTTAGTGCATTTAGCAAAAGACATTTAACGTTTAGGCTAGTGTGTTTTTGTTTTTATGACTGTGTTAAATGTTTTCTGTTTCAAAACACTGGGTTAAGCAATCGAGAAAAACTGTAATCTGATTTCCAATCAAAATACAACCAGGACAATTGTACCTACCTGTTGTGTTTTTGTTAGTTGTAACTGTGATCCGTGTTCCCTGTCCTTGTGATTGCTTCAGAGAAGGAATCTCTATAGAACATTTACAGATGATTGTGCCAGCATGTTTACTTGAGGTGTTTGAAATGATCAAATCAGCACATTTACAAGTCTCTTTTTGCTGATATACCAGACATTGACTTTTGTTGAACAATATGTTCTCATCATTTGTTTTGTTCACAATGGTTGCATTATCTTTTATCCAATTAACTGTCCATTTTGTAGTGTTGAGGTTCCAGCAGCATTTCAAATGGACGGAGTCTCCCTCTTTCACTGTGACTTCATGAGGAGACTGGGTCACCACCAATGTGCCACTGATACCTGGTGATAGAAAAGGACAGATATTGTTAAAAATACAAAGTAGTTACTGGTCTCGACCAACAAAAATAATCGCAAGCTACACTCTTAGTACAATTACAAGTTATGTAAGAATTCACATGTTTTGCAATACAAAAACTCTAGCGGGCCTGGAATTTATTCTCAAAAGGCAAGCAAGTATACATGTCCAGTTTGATGTACATGATAATGAATTTAACATAAGGTCTTACAATGTGGAAAGCATTGTCTTTTAATCAGTACTTTTTATCTTCTTTCGGGGAACCATTCCATAATACATCAATCCTTTCTAGATTCATAAAATAAACCATCAAACAAGTACTTTCTCAACATCTTTCATTGAAAAGTTTACCTTAAGATCGGGAGTACATGATCAATTTCTTCCTTATTGAATGCAGGCAAATATTTTGTATATAACTCACCCCATGAAGAGAGGGAACAGAGAAAGCAGATAAGGCAGCTCAACGGATGCTTCATGTTTCTAGACTGATTTCACTTACCATCCTATCACACAGACCTTGACATGTCCCTCCCCAGCACAGTCACACCTACACAGAAACACAAGCATGCGCACACAGATAATTCACGAGTATCTCAACTGACAATCATTTTTCTAGACTTCCTCTGACCATTGTGCACAGAATAGTAAACCACACTACCCCTTTTTTATTTATTTTTCACATGGCAAGATTATGTCTGTGAGGTTCCTGGGCACAGACCGAGATTGACAACAGTACTGGTTGGGATTTCGACCCTTTTATTTGCAAAACTGTGCATAACAGCTGTTGCTGTGGGTGTTGCTGCGGCGGCTGCTTGCTGCTTCTGCCGTAGTAGGAGAGTTTTGTTTTGCTGGATCGGATCTGGGGCACTCACCGAGTGCGATCAGTCAGGGGTAGGGCCAGCTCCGAAAACCCCATAACAAACTGCCAGTAGTAGCCAGCCAACCCCAAGAACCCTCTCACCTCTTTTTTAGACTTGGGGCGTGGGGAAGCCGCAATCGCTGCAGTTTTCTCTATCGTGGCCGCACCTCCCCGTTACCCAAGTGAAACCCCAGATACTCTCTCGCACCAATCACACACTTCTTTAGGTTGGCCGTGAGCCCTGTCTCCCTTAGCGCCCCTAGGACAGCCGCTACCCTCTGCATATGCTCCCAGGTGTCGCTGTAGATGACAATGTCGCCCAGATAGGCGGCAGCATATGGAGCGTGAGGGCGCAGTACCCGGTCCATTAGACACTGGAAGGTGGCTGGAGCCCTGAACAACCCAAAATGTACTTTATTAATTCTTAATAAAGATTAACATCCCTATTCAAAACAGTTCAATACATTTTTAATTATGAAGATTTCTTTGTTTCTCTGGCATAAAATTGAGACTAAATAACAAAAACAGAACAGGCCTAAAAACATCGGTATCGGCTATCGGCCAAATTGTTATTTTAAACATCGGTATCGGCCCAGAATTTCACAATCGGTGCATCCCTACGAAATGCCCCTTTTATTCAAGTCCCACATGCATACACACACACTGCGCTATCCAAAGTCTTCCATCGGGGAACTGTATTCCTAATCGTCCTATCAGATAAAACCTACAGTGATTGTGTCGTCAGATAACTTCTGAAGTCTTGATAAAGATGTGTAAACGCAAATTACAACATTAAAGATGTGTAAATGTTTTTAAATAAATGAATTGATAACTGGAATTATTTTCAAGCCTGTACAAAGTAGGACCCCAAATGTAGTAACTTTTATAAACGATAGACTGTGTAGATTGAAGTAATTTGTTCAGGAGTGTAGTCTTTTCCTCTAGCCTTAAAGGTATCTGCAGTTTGATCGGAGTCACATAACTAAGTCTACCTATATTTTGAAAGGACAAAAAACCGAAGTCAACAGGCAGAAGAGCATCAACCTTAACATTTGCTGCAATAAATACCTATGGATTTTTTTGGTTGCAGGGCGATATGGGAGAAGATGGTATGAAAGGTGATACTGGGGAGAAGGTATGTCAATCAACTCATCCTTCCCTTCCCTTAGGTTGAATGTGAAACAGATGGCAACATATATCAAGATAGATTTAGCGGGACAAGCAAAAGATGCTGGCAGAGAAAGAACCATCAAATTATTTATTTATTTGTATTCTCCCTAAAGATGGCCCATGCAGGACAAGTCTCTAACTGAAATCAATAGTTGTTTTTTGGCTTGCACATCTGGTATTGTGTCATGTAATTGCCATGTCTACCTTTGTTTATAATTGTGCATAGTGTGAATATTTGTCACAAGGGGGTTCTCGTGTAAACCAGGGAAACCTCAGTGTCCTCAGAATATATTATTAAATTCATATTATTTATATACGATATATATATGATGTCTCACATTACAACATATTTTCACATAATAGCAGCCCTGAGATTAGGGTTTAGGCATTATTTAAAAGTGGGTCTCAGTTTAAACAAATTTATACAAACCCCATACTGCTGTCAGAGGGCGTTTCTGATAGATCATTTTCCAAAACGTAACCTTGGCTAAGTAGATAATATTGAACTATATTCTCATAGTTTATATATAGACTTTATATGTGCCCTCGTTAATATTAACGTGTATTTTACTTTTCAGGGAGAGTCTGGCTCTTCTGCAGCAGGCATCAAGGTACACATATTATTTTGGTCCCCTAGAATGCTATCTGACATCCATTTGATTATGATCATGCTAGTGTTGCTAAATAAGGTGTTAATAACTTTTGGTCCAATGTGTTGCAGGGGGAACCTGGAGAGCCAGGACGAGGAGGAGGAAAGGTACAAATGGTTGCCAGTACCAAGTTTTTGCAAATAAAAGGGATTTTATAAGATAGTAGTACCTCAGTACTAACAGCATAAATGAGATATTATCTATATGTTACATTATGAGTAGACATTTTGTTTGATCTATGTTTTGCTATTCAAAAAAATAGAAGGTCTGTATGGAGCAAGACCCTTTGTAATATTGTCATTCTCACAATGCATTGAGACATGGATCTTGACCAATGATTTTGTCTTCTTGTGAATTCTCATACTTGAACGCTCTAGGTTTTGGAGGTCTATCCATAAACATTTCCTGACGAGGCGAAGAAGAATAGTCTTTATTTGAACTAATTATGTAAATGCAAAATGTGCCTTTATTTCCTGTAGCTTAGCTTGATTGCTGATTTAATATTTTATATAAAAAAATTATAATTTCAATAAAATATTTTATACAGGCAGCCATTTTGTTTTTAGAAGAGCGGCTCATGTTTTGCCTCGGCTTTAAACTCCGATTGTTTTGGTGACTCTGAATTATATTACATTAGACATATTATTACAAGTCCAGTTTGAATTTACTAGCCAAAGTCAGGATCTTGGAGATGTGTAGAGTAATAACAATGTCATTTCACACCACTGAACTGATTTATACCCGCGCAGTTCAGTTCATTAAGTTCTGCCAGAGAAGGCCTAAAATGTGAACAAAACAAAAACTACCAAATGTGTAAAATGTACCACTGTCTGTGTAGGGAGAGCCAGGACTGCCAGGGCTGCCTGGACTTCCAGGAATTAAGGTAAAATGTGTTGTTTTGTTTTATCAAAATAATTTTCAATCTTGTTCTCCTACCTAAGCCAAATTATGCAACAACTTCAGTTGGACTGGTTACTGAAAAGTCAGATTTGTTTGTTAGTCTTCAAGCGACTGAATGTGGTCTGACTGAATGACTGTGCTGATGTTTTAAACCTTTCTGTCAATAATATTATCAGAAGCATTCGCTGAGATTATGATGAATTGATTGAGTACTGTAATGAATACTTAATTGAAAAACGTCTTGGGTTAGAGTTGAACTTCTAGGAAGAACGTTTCTTCCTAGGTTCGTCTTGCTCCTAAGATTTTGGAATAATTGGTTAATGCTCAGATATCTTTTCAATCTGAAATATTTTAAACATATCGGTATAATGACAGATTTTTTCACATCAAAACAAATTCAATTGATAAAGGTAGTTACAAAGAAGTGGGAGAAATTCAATAGAGGGTTACTTGGCCAATGTGTATTTTCAGTTTTTTACTCTTTGACATTACCTCACCTTTCAGGGTGAACTTGGATTCCTAGGACCCCAAGGAGAGCCAGGGCTTCCAGGTTTACCAGGAACCAAAGTAGGTTTCTATCACAATGAATTCCTAACATTAATGCCTACCTCAAATATTCATATACTTTTTAAACAACTAATGTTTTTATGTTGAGGTTTTTGTACACCATAGACCATAGACTACGTTTTGCAATATGTACTTTTATAATTGTCATATCTACACATCAGTATCAACATGGTTTTTCATGAATGTTGAGAAGTAGCCTTGGAAACCGTTTTAATACAGCAACATCTAGGCTGATAAAAATTCAGCTGATAATGCAAATAATTTGAAGCTTGTAAGTGTGCATGCTAAACTGAAGGACTTCTGATTTTATAATTGGAATTGGGATCATGCATATGTGTCATTCCAGTTAAAAATCGGAATGATTTGTGAAGAATGTGTACGTCTTAAAAAAAAAAAAGATAGCATACACACACCACTTAAGGCTCAAATTGATGCACTTTATTATTAATTTTGCCCCTGGTCATTAAAGCAGGTTTCCAGTCCTAAAGATAAATGGATCATTGAGTATTGCACTCTTACTTTTTGACAGGGTGAGAGAGGAGAGCGTGGCTTACCGGGCAAAGGTGAACGGGGTGAGATTGGACCTGCCGGAATTAAGGTAATGTGTGTTTAAATGTGCATTCAAAAGACCCAATACAATAGGAAAGGCTACTGCCATCAGCTGCCATCGTCTAGTAGATGTGTGCGGAGACTACTGAAGTAGCTGTACACTTTAAAATTTATAGTTAGTTAATATATAGTTCTATCAAACTTTAATTTACTTGATATTACAAAACATTTGTATCCAAAGACTTGAAGTGAATTATAGTTTTTCAAGCTTCCAAAAGTAAATTACTACATCCAAACTGCACTGCCGAAACTATAAAGCGAGGCCAGGAACAAAGAGATTTAAAGCAAGAAAATATGTAAATAAAATAAAAATACTATTTTGATTATATAATAGCACTTAAACCTCTTATAACAGACAAACATACAGTAGATGAATAACATTAAGTGAAACTATCCCCAACACTGCTTATCACACACCCTTAGTGGAGGCATCCCTTGAGATTATAAGTATTATTTTTTGCCTATAACGTAAGTCTATAGTTTCAGCTAAAGTTAAAAGCTATTCATGATGCGCATGAGGCTCATAAAATGCTTTAGCCAATATATATGCTATTTATTTTTTTTATAAAAAATGTATTTCCTATTTCTCTCTTGTTTATCAGGGATTACAAGGAGAGGCTGGAATTCCTGGTTCAAAAGGTTCAAAGGTCAGAACATACACTTTTTCCCTTGTTTGAGTGAACTGTAAAACATTGGTACACAAAAATAATAAAAGTAATACAATAAAAGATGAAATAACATAAAACACATCAAATATAATGTATAATGTGTACAAAGGAGTGGATAATGAAATAACTAAGATAAAAGCGTCAAAGACAAAACAAGATGTTACTGATACGTAATTGATGTCCCATGTAGTTTTGATTCGGTATAGAAGTTACTACGGGTGTAATAAACAAATATCAATACTGGCTGCTGTACTCAAACATGACATTAACCATTTACATTTTCTGTAAACCATTAAGGTTAGACTGCAGGTTATGAAAGTCCTTTTGAATGGTTTTTCTTTGACTTGGAACAAAACTCTACAGATTTACACTTCACGTTAAATTATGCGTTTTTTTATTTATCTCAGGGCGAGACAGGAGACGGGGGATCCATTGGACCAATAGTAAGTATCAAGAACCATATTATTAATTTGTCAATTATGTTGTCAGGTATTCCAACATTCAACAACAAAACCACAAAGGCACTTTTCACAATACACAGGATATATGATATCTATTATGCCACAATTCATGAAGAGCACCAATATTTAGAATGGATTTGGGTTGAGAGCAGTTTGGGGTTCCTCAAATGGGCACGGATGTTTTGTTGAATTAAGCCCATGACACCCCTAGACGGCTCAAAAGTGAGCAAAGACGTCTCAGAGCCACCCACAGTTTATTCTCTCGGCAAGGCCAGAGGACCAAAATGAAATAAAAAAGAGAATTTATAATGCGATGGGATAGGGATATCTCTACTCTATTCCTGCTGGCTATTTTTGGCAGCGCTGCATGGACTTACCGGCGGCTAAAAAGGCAGGGGGACGAGGGTCTGTAATGTCTAAAGGCATTTAATTGTCTTACTTTTGTTTTGTCTTTCATCACCGCAAACATTTCCGGAATGCACGCAATGCCCCTGATATCAATGTGTTTACTTTGAAGAAGTTTATTTTCACTTTTGGTGTGCATTTTCATCACAAGATTAGTCTTAAATTTAATTTACAGTAGTATTAAAGAGGTATTAACATGAAGAAAGATTTCTCCTCACTGTATTCCTGCGGGCTTGGTACGAGCTACGCTCAGTATGAAAGCTTGCCTTTTTGCCACTTTCTTAGTTTTTATGACATGATGCCAATATTTGATCCTTCCATTTTAGCCACAGCCACTGGCTACTTCTTCCTGCTATGTCTCTGTCCTATACCCTTCCCGTTGGTCAAATCATGAGACAATTGAACTTCTACTTCCATGGCTATGCTTACGACACACAGATCTACGTCAGCACAATTTCACTTGACAACCCTCCACTTGCCTGTGTTGAAATCTGCCTATCTACAATCAACCACTGGATGCAGAACAGCTATCTCAAACTGAACAGCAATAAAACAGAACTCATAATCAGCACCAAACTCACCCTTACTGAAGTTGACAATATCTTTCATGATCGATGGCACTACAGTTTCAAACTCCCCTCTTGCACGTAATCCTGACGTCTTAATGGACTCTGCGCTGTTTTTTAACTCATATCAACAACATGGTCAAAATGTCCTTCCATCTATGAAAACAGCTAAAATAGTGCAGCTGCTAAACTCATTCACTCATTCATTTTCTCCCATCTTGACTACTGCAATTTCCTTCTCTTGGGCATCAGCACAACTTCACTCCATAAATCTCCAACTGGTTCAAAACTCTGCTGCTCGTCGGTTAGTGTTTATATGGGGTTGGTTGGTATCCAAAATACTTAACTCAAAAAGAAGGCCTGACCAGATACCATGCCAAACAACCGTCCTGGCTGAAGCAAAACCAGGAAGTGATATCAAAATGGACCACGGCCATATGACACCATTTCCCCGCTAATCGTGAGGAGTGTCACTACTGGGCCCCTGTGGTTCCAGCCAGACATTACACTTGAAATGTCGGATCACAGAAGAAAATATAAGCCTATCTGGCCCTAAACCAAACACAATACCTCATCACCTTTGATTGAAAATTGGAGAGAGCATCAAGCCAAGAGTTTAGAGAAGTGATGGGCAGTGAAGGTCCTGCTTCACTGGCACACTTCTGTGCACCTCTGTACAAAATACATTTTTACAGTGTTGTTTTTCCAAATACACAGGATGGGATGTTATAATATCCATATTATAACATAGTATTGCAAATTCAAAGTTCATATCGCTCAGACAGGATCCATAGGTTTTGTGAGTCAGTCGGGGCTTCAGCCTGGCTAAGGTGCACACAGAGATGCACGTGCACACTTAGGAAACAAGTATACTTTTTTTTGGGTCTTTGCAACCTCTGGTTGTCTCGCACTTTGTGCAGCGTAATGTCATCCTGCTTTTCAAAATCTGATTTACTGCAGAGAGATAACCCTAACCCTGCAGTAACACCATCCTTGATTCCATTCGTATTAATAATCCAGAGGATCTCTACGGCCTTGTTACACAGTCTACAGGACAGATGCCAGCACGTTCCCCAGATAACTATTTTTATCTTGTCAGGGAGAGAGCCAGAATTGTCGCAGATTTGCTAGGGTAATTTGTGGTTGGTACCTTTGCTTAAGATTGGAATTTTCTCAGAACAGGAGGATTTTGGATGCAAGAGACTCAATTTGTATTATTATTTATAGGTTAAGACTATATTAGTTTCATTCATCATCATCATCATCGTCATCCGCTTTGTCCGGGGTCGGGTCGCGGAGGTAGCAGTTCAAGCAGGGCATCCCAAACTTCTTTCCCGGGCCACATTAACCAGCTCTGACTGGGGGATTCCAAGGCGTTCCCAGGCCAGTGTGGAGATATAATCCCTCCACCTGGTCCTAGGTCTGCCCCGCGGCCTCCGTCCAGCCTGGAACACCTCCCTAGCGGCCAGGTGGCATCTAGATGCCCGAACACCTCAACTGGCTCCTTTCTTGCTCTACTCCGAGTCCCTCACGAATGGCTGAACTTCTCACCCTATCCCTAAGGGAGATGCCAGCCACCCTCCGGAGGAAACTATTTCCGCCGCTTGTATCCGCGATCTCGTTCTTTCGGTCATGACCCACCCTTCATGACCATAGGTGAGAGTAGGAACGAAGATAGACCGGTAGATTGAGAGCTTTGCCTTCTGGCTCAGCTCTCTCTTCGTCACAACGGTGAGATAGAGCGACTGCAACACCGCAAATTCTCCGGCCCATCTCTCGTTCCATTTTTCACTCGAGAACAAGACCCCAAGATACTTGAACTCCTTCACTTGGGGTAAAGACTCATTCCCTACCTGGAGTAGACAATCCATCGGTTTCCTGCTGAGAACCATGGCCTCAGATTTGGAGGTGCTGATCCTCATCCCAGCCGCTTCAACTCGGCTGCGAACCGATCCAATGAGTGCTGCAGGTCGCAGACTGATGATGCCATCAGGACCACATCATCTGCAAAAAGCAGTGATGCAATCCTCTGCCCACCAACCCGCAGCCCCCCTCCCCCCCCTCCATGAATACCACAAACAGGATAGGTGACAAAGCGCAGCCTTGGAGGAGGCCAACCCTCACCGGAAACGAGTCCGACTTACTGCCGCAGACCCGGACACAGCTCTCGCTTTGGGAGTACAGAGATTGGATGGCTCTGAGTAGAGACCCCCTCACCCCATACTCTCGCAGCACCTCCCACAGTATCTCCCGGGGAACCCGATCATACGCCTTCTCCAAATCCACAAAACATGTGTAGACCGGATTGGCATACTCCCAGGCCCCCTCAAAGATCCTCGCGAGGGTAAAAAGCTGGTCCGTTGTTCCACGACCAATCAATCCGAGGTTCGACTATCGGTCGAACCCTCCTTTCCAGCACCCTGGAGTATACTTTCCCGGGGAGGCTGAGTAATGTGATGCCTCTGTAGTTGGCACACACTCTCCGGTCCCCCTTTTTGAACAGGGGAACCACCACCCCGGTCTGCCACTCCTTAGGTACTGTCCCCGACTCCCACGCAATGTTGATGAGACGTGTCATCCATGACAGTCCCTCAACACCCAAAGCCTTCAGCATTTCTGGGCGGATCTCATCAACCCCTGGGGCTTTGCCACTGTGGAGTTGTTTGTTTCATTCATGACTAGTTAAAAGAAATGTGTTATCAGGTAACATAAATACTTTGCAATGTTCAAACGGAGTATGAGCCCAATGAAGTAATATGAATCATTGTTTTCTATGGTTTTTCATTGTTTGTTTTTAATAGAAAATTAGGTCTGACAAGTCCAGGAAGTCTGTAATGTATGTGTCATCCTTATATAGGGCCCCCCTGGGCAGAAAGGTGACCAAGGAGCAACTGAAATAATTGATTACAAAGGCAACATCCAGGAGGCGCTACAGGTAGGACACGGCTCACATCAGGTGTTTTAAGGAGGATGATTGGTGCCAATATTAATTAATTAATCAACTGATGGAGACTGGCTGGGTTTATATTTCACAAAATTCACCCAATAGGATATTAGATTCTTCCCACTGTCATCGATGTCGTGGTGTATATACTGTAAATATAACCGTATATATAATGTGTTACATGTAATATTTAAGTTAACATTTCCATTTTATTTAGGTAGTTAATTAATATTGGCACACATCATCTTCCATGGTTCTGAACATGACGTGGCCTAAATAAATACAAAGCTATGACTAGAGCTCTGTAAGACACTTTAAACAATCTTACAATTTATAAGGACAAAATTGTAACTCAGGTAGAGACCTACTGTTCCTGTACAATGCCAGATCTCCTTTTGATGGTCAAAATATTATTATTTTACTCCAGGGTGCTGAATTATACTGTATTATTGCATGATTTGTTTTGTACCACAGCCTGAATATTTAAGGTGTTCTTGATTGCATAGTATACGGTAATTGTTTGAAGGGTTATAAATTATTCTAGTTTATGATCCACTTTTTAACTTTTTTGATTACTGGTAATACTCATTTTTACAGCTGATATTTGCGGAATTTGGGTCCATCCTAGTCCAAATTGGTCCATCAGGTTCTATTTCTGAAGGTTACCTGTACTTAAAGTACGTGTGCGTGTTTGTTTAAGTGTTGGTTTGTTTCTGTCATGGATAGGGAGGGGGAGTTTAAAGCATGCCGACACCCAGAATTATTCACGCACCTCATAATCTTATTTCTTGCCTCCTTGTTCTTCTATTTTTGGCCGCCAGCAGAAGATTACGTCTATTACATTGACGGTAATTCATCCCTATTCTGTCTGAGTTCTATGCACAAGCGATGCACCTTTTTACAACATAACACGTGTTAGACAGTGTTAAGTGCCATTCATTACAACCGTTTGTGCCTCTTAAGTCCAAGTATCTAGAGTGCATGTCTAACATGTAAAGCCTGGAAACTTCTGATCATTCTGTGAATGTAGCTTTGGCTGCAGTCTAGTTGAAATTAACCGACAGATTTTTACCCAACAAAAGATTGCACTAACTAATTACTTCAAAGTGCTAAGATGACAAACATGGCATTTAATGCTATAGTTCTTAAAACCAGTTGTGTCCAATAGAACCAGTAGTTCAAAATACTAGGCCTAGGCTACATATGTTTAGTTGACAAGACTGATAGCAATATTTCAACTGCACGCGCTAATGATATTCTGTTTTCATGGCCTTTCAAATGTTCCGTCTGGCAGGGTGCTAATATTGATAATGTGTTTGAGCTACATTTATAAATGAGGAGGCTATCATTCCAAGCGAGACAAAAACGTCCAATGATGTTGAACACCATTTTCAGACCAGTTTTCTACTTCTTCTTTAGAGCGTGGGTGTCGTTTGTGAACCATGGTGCAGGCTCCTTCAGACCGCGTATTTTTGTAGGAATAGAGTGCAGTGTTGAGTCAATCGGCATGAAATACAAGGGTTCACATACTTTTTCCTCCCTGCAATGTGAATCTTTACATGGTGTGTGTTCAATGTGAAGACCTCAAAAACAGTTTATAGTATAAGCAGTTTGTGTGTCAATTGGGGTGACTTACATGAAGATCAAATCCCATTTCAGTCAGACAAATTCATCTATCTCAAACATTTATACATGTGAACACAATTCAGTTTGGCAGGGTTGGATCTGCTATTTATTGTGAAGCTCCCTGCCTTTACATACAGTATCTGGGACAACACTCAGGGAGCACACATACAGTTAGGGCCAAAAATATTTGGACAGTGACACAATCTTCATGATTTGGGCTCTGCATGCCACCACATTGGATTTGAAATGAAACAACTACAACGGAATTGAAGTGCAGACTTTAAGGTTTAATTCAAGGGGTTGAACAAAAATATATGATTAAACATGTAGGAATTGTAGCTATTTTTATACAAACGCTCCTCATTTCAGGGGCTCAAAAGTAATTGGACAAATAAACATAACCCCAAGTAAAATGTTACTTTTCAATATTTTGTTGAGAATCCTTTGCAGGCAATGACTGCCTGAAGTCTGGAACCCATGGACATCACCAAACGCTGGGTTTCCTCCTTTGTGATGCTTTGCCAGGCCTTTACTGCAGCGGTCTTCAGTTGTTGCTTGTTTGTGGGTCTTTCTGCCTTAGGTTTTGTCTTGAGCAAGTGAAATGCATGCTCGATTGGGTTGAGATCTGGTGATTGACTCGGCCATTGCAGAATATTCCACTTCTTTGCTTTAAAAAACTCCTGGGTTGCTTTTGCAGTATGTTTTGGGTCATTGTCCATCTGTACTGTGAAGCGCCGTCCAATCAACTTTGCTGCATTTGGCTGAATCTGAGCAGAAAGAATATCCCTATACACTTCAGAATTCATCCGGCTGCTTCTGTCTTTTGTCACATCATCAATAAACACAAGTGACCCAGTGCCATTGGAAGCCATGCATGCCCATGCCATCACACTGCCTCCACCGTGTTTTACAGAAGATGTGGTGTGCTTTGGATCATGAGCTGTTCCAATTCTCCTCCAAACTTTCTTCTTCCCATCATTCTGGTACAGGTTGATCTTAGTCTCATCTGTCCAAAGAATGCTGTTCCAGAACTGGGTTGGCTTCTTCAGGTGTTTTTTGGCAAAGTCAATTCTGGCCTTTCTATTTTTGAGGCTGATTAATGGTTTGCACCTTGTGGTGAATCCTTTGTATTTACTCTCATGAAGTTTTCTCTTTATGGTAGACTTAGATACTGATACACCTACTTCCTGGAGAGTGTTCTTCACTTGAGTGGATGTTGAGACGGGGTTTTTCTTCACCATGGAAAGGATTCTGCGATCATCCACCACTGTTGTCTTCCGTGGACGTCCAGGCCTTTTTGAGTTCCCAAGCTCACCAGTGCACTCTTTTTTTCTCAGAATGAACCAAACTGTTGATTTGGCCACTCCTAACATTTCTGTTATCTCTATGATGGATTTCTTCTTTTTTTTCAACCTCAGGATGGTCTGTTTCACCTCCATTGAGAGCTCCTTTGACCGCATGTGGTGTGTTCACAGCAACAGCTTCCAAATGCAAACGCCACACCTGGAATCAACTCCAGACCTTTTAACTGCTTAATTGATGACAGGTTAATGAAGGAAGAGCCCATGCACCGTTGTCATTTTTTTTTGCAGCCTTCTGAGTCAATTGTCCAATTACTTTTGGTCCCTTGAAAAAGAGGCGGCTACGTATTAAAGAGCTGTAATTCCTAAACCCTTGCTCCAATTTGGATGTGAATACTCTCAAATTACAGCTGAGAGTCTGCACTTTAAGCCCATATTGATTATATAATTGCATCCTGAATATGTTTTCGTAAACAGCTAAAAAAACAAAACTTGTGTCACTGTCCAAATATTTTTGGCCCTAACTGTACATCAATCCACTTTTGGAAAACAATGACAGACTCAATGTGGCAGTTAGGGTGAAGGTGCTAGCATTTTCCCATCACTGCATACAACAATGACAGACCAGTCCACAACTTCAGGTCATTTAAATATCCCCCCTCCCTCATTGAGATGGACAGTTTGATTGTGAACAAGCGTGCCAATGTAATGAGTACGTCGCATACGCGGTATACGCAGGTTACATCAGCACCACATGAGTTATCTGCCTGAACTTTAGCTGAAGTTTCATTTTATCATTTCATACCAATTTATGCAGATATCTGAAGTGTTCACATACTTTGTCTTGACACTCTAACTATCTGACCATTCAAACTGATCATGGTTTTATTTTGCTAATTTATAGAGCATGCTGTTAAAAGTATTGATTTGTCTCTTTTTCTTGTAAATCTAGGGTCCCCCCGGGCCGGCCGGGCCAAGTGGACCACAGGGTATAAAGGTATTTTCATCTAAATCACAATCGCCATGGTCATTTTCCATGCATACATTTGGAGCCGACATAAATTATATTGCTCCCACTTCAGTCATTGCAGAGGAGATGATTTATATAGATTTTTACAGCATCTCTGTGTAGGCATATGGTCACTCAATTTCTTCAGGCAGAGAATGACCTACGTCATTATGTATGGAGGTATCAAAATATTTCTATCAATAATAAACACGCACACACACACACTTCCCAATTTCTGTTCCTAAAAATTATCCACGAATGTGTTTTTGTCATCCACACGCATAATAGAATTTATATTTCTCCACAAGTGAAGCTTCTTCTTCCTCACGGATAACTTGGACGGTGCTGCAGACTAACTAGGCCTATGCAATGCCCATCCAGCTTGCTGGTTCCTGGCACTGTGCTCTATTACAGCAGTCAACTTGGGTGTTTGTGTCGAGGTCAGAGTCTACACAGCAATAGCAAAACTTTGTATTTTGCTATTTCAGTGTTTTATGGCTATCTCAGTGCGCATCCAATTCTTACACAAAGTGTGGGATTTTTGGCCACTTGTTCTGAAAGTACCGCTGATCAGCCGAACACACGCCGGGCCGTGTTAGGTATCGCTGAGGAAGAAGAAGCTTCACTTGCAAAAATCAGCAGAATATTTTTACTGCGTCTCAAATAGAATACTACTACTTTTTTCTTCTAGTAGGTACGGCAGCTGCACTTTCATAGTACTTTCTTTTGCATGCAGTAGGCATACAATTGGGAAATACTACTTCGTCATAAAAGTTGCAGTCCGTAGCGTCAAATAACAGAATCGTTGGTGCGCCATCTGTGCAGAAAGTTGACGTGATTTATCTTTCCCTTTGCAGAGCATTGTGGGTCAGAATAGCCAGAAAAGCATGCTGACTTGCAGACTGCAAAATGTGACCAGATGTAGTAGGACATCCTGGTATTTTTGGCATACTGCATTTGACATACTATGTATTGGGACACACTAAATCTTGTACTGGCTTACTAGATAGTATGGTAGTATGGTTATTAAGACGTAGCCCCTGTCTCAAAATTCTGTGGTAAAATCCAAGGAGATCAAGAAAGTCCTTAGATTCCCAAAGGTAGATTTGCCAGTGCGCAAGCAAAACTTTTGATTTGTAAATGTGAACAATTGAAACAAATCTGATAATTTTTTAACACAATTTGATATCTACGAACACAAATTGAGAGGTGTTTGCGTGTGGATGACAAAAACACATTTGTGAATTATTTTTACGAACACAAATGGAAAGATGTGTGTTTGTTTATTTTTGATAGAAATCTGCCTCCATAATTATGTGCTTTAAAATAAGCTTTTATTGTATTCATTTCATGTTGTACTTGACAATATATATTGAGTTGTCAGTAGTTTGTAGTTATCCTTACCAGCTAATGTTGCATTAGTTTAATTATATAATTGAAATAAATGTTTTGTACAAAAGAATGTCATTTATGTGTATGCTGTAGGGATGTAACGATTCCAGGAATAAACTTCATTAGTTTGGTACAGCCTAAACTGTTTGGTCCGCAGGTGTTCCAAAAGATTTATTCAGAATTAAAAGTAATTTATATGTATGTATATGGTACTACATGTTCCTGCTAGTTTAGGATCTTACTATTTATTAAGGCTTAAATTCACAGTGTGTTGCCTTATTTACAAGGGGATGGGAAATAAAATAGGTTTCAGTTGAAGATCAAATTGATCCTATTTAGGGGCTATCCTAAATAGCTATATGTGAAGTAAGAGCTACAGAAATGTCTTGTGCATTCTGCTATCCTTAATGTTTTTGACAATATACAGCAACTACTGTAAAGTTTACAATTTTTATTTATTAGGGGGATCATGGTATGCCGGGACTCCCAGGGCTTGACGGTGAACGAGTGAGTTAATCCACTTCCTTCTGCATTTAGTTCTGTTTTTGAGTAATTGAGTTATAGGGTTCTTAAAAAAATGACACTTTACAGCAAAGTGTTAAAAGCCTTTAGTACTCTAAATGTGAGTGAATGCAAGCAGTTAAAACTCTTTATTGTTGTAGTTTACATACAATTCTGAACCACAATCGAGGTAGTGTGGTGAAGCAAAATTATTGTGCACTGCAATTTGTGATTTAAAACACCATACAAAAAGTTGATGTATAACTGCGTCCAAATACGATCTTTGAAACAAACAAGTAAAAATGGTTGGTGTTATTGTCCAGTGCGGGTCATTGTGTAAACCCTATAGTAGTATTAAATATTTTAAGCTCCAAATACAGATTAATCTAGCCTGACATGTATTATATGTTGTTGACTTAACTTGTAGGAGATATTATCATATTTTATACACCTTAAATTGAGTAAAGCAGAGCTCAAGAAATGTATTCAGAGTAATAGTTGTACCTTTGTTTCACACAGCACATCCTGTTTTTTATTGAAAACGGCTGTTGTCTTTGTTTCCTCCAGGGTTTCAAAGGATCCAAAGGAGACACGGGAATCACTGGATCTACTGGTGACAAAGGCACCACTGGTTTACCGGGCTTACCAGTAAGAATTCAAATAACACCAAGTTCTTTTCAAAAGTGAATGACAGCATTTAGGTTTCTAGAGTTTATATACAATCAGACAAAATGTGTACAATCAAATAATTTATACAGTAGCTACAAGATAGCTTAAGTTTGGTTCAACAAAATATTTGCTCTAAGAACACTGTATGGAAACAAGCTTTTCAGAGATTCTTTTTTGAAATCTCTAAATGTTTCAAAACCAAATGGAGATATTTTGCAGAACATATGCAGAACATCATTTTATTAACTACTATTAACTGATGAGAGAGTCAAACGTGTAAATAGAATTATTGATTTTAAGGTTCTTTCACCGTGTCACATGTTCTGCTTTCTTTACACGTGGGAGGAGGTTCCCCCTGTTGCTATTCTGGCACTGATCCCACTTCTGCCGCATGTCTTTCTATCTTGGCATAGGCAACTGAGGTTTTGCATAGAGTTGATAGAAACTTGGGCAATTATTTACTACTCTTTAAGTTATTTTGAAAGAACAGGCATGCCTTACAAGACTGAGTGCGGTCCAAAACATTAAGTGCTTTTGATTCATTACCCTTTCAATACTGATAGGCATCGACAAAGTTTTCGAGGGGGTGGTTTGGTTTGCTAAAGGGGCCCCTAACCCTAACTTCTATAGAAATGTTCAAATAAATAGTATATAAATTTATATGAATATAATTTTTTTTTAAAGTCTCTTATGCACAGGTTAGTTTTCCCAAGGGATTGCATATTTAATAGTATCTGTAATTATTAAACAATAATTGTGTGTTTTGTAATGAATAGTCAAAAATAAAGGGTAACCTGTAGGGCAATGTACGCATTAATCTGATGCCGTTTTCGATGCCTCAAGCGGGCAGCTACAAGTGCACAGTTCTATATATTGTTATCTCATGATTGTTGCGCAGAACTGTTAATGTGATAAATTCCCTGTCAGTTACAATCAGGGTAATTACCACACCTTACGCACTTGGGCAGCCAGCTTCACTGAATATTAATTATGTGTGTTTCACTGACTATATTATAGGCAACTATGGGCATTAAAAGGGTAGGCCGAGAAGCTTGCTCACGTACGCCATATTTTGAGTTGATTGTGATTTATAATGGGAAACCAGCATGGTACTGTACATGCGTGTGTGGTTTTACTCATTAGAATATTTTTCTGCGCATGCACGCACTTTGTGTGTTTCATCCGTACGCTACCTTTTGACGTGAATCCTACGCGGTTTTATAACTAAGACTCCAGATCTAGGCTGTCAACAATTTATCACCGGAGGTGCACGGATTTAACATCAGAGGCGCTTAATCAGACTTCCATTTTGTATTTCACAGGGTGTTAATGGGATCAAGGGTGAAAAAGGAGATGTTGGACTTCCTGGTCCTCAAGGTGCCTCAGTAAGTCATATCAGTGGCGGTGGTGACAAAGTTGTTCCCATCGATGCCCCATCAACACAACAAACATTATTGTGTTAGACAGTGGACAAGAAGCGTTGTATACTATTTTAAGGTGAAATTAACCAAACCAAACATTCTTGCTTAAAGATTATTGGTCCTGCTGGAGCGTCCGGGCCTCATGGTCCCCCAGGACCCATGGTGAGTTTTTATCCTCTAATTTATGAGCTAGGTACTAAGATCACAATGGATTTGTTTTCACTGTAGGCATATATTCTTTAACCAAATCTTCATTCAGGACATTTCACAAGCATAAAGCATAATTTTGCTAGCCTACCACTTTTTTCACTACAAAATACAGCTTAGTGTCCATTGAACGTGCTTTATCAACTTCCAGCACCTCTTCACTATTATGTAAAGACGCGACTGGCGTCTTGTGGGCAACACTGATTAAGGGAAAAGCTTGCCAGCCGTTGTTGAGGCTACGTCCACGTCTTGTCTGTGGGGCGCTACATAACGATACGGTTATGTACATAAGCAAGTTCTTGGAGTGAAAGAAGGGACTCCTTACAACTCCTGCCCCATATGCTTAAGAATGAAGAACCAGGTTATATACCAAACCGAATCTTTTTAAACCTCTATTAAAAAAGTGTTAAGTGAATGACATTATGTGGGACAATTTTCTACAGATTAAAAAACAGCTGATTATCTTTGGTTCTAAAGAGTAAAGGCTTTTCTCTGAAAACTAAGGAACAAGCTAGAAATCTTGGTGTCAATATTGACTCATCATTGTATAATGCTGATTTGTTATAAAGTAACCTGTAGTGGCTTAAAGTACAAAGGTTACCCCAAAATGTTTAAGAGGAAACTCATATAAGAGGAAAAGACTATTTTTTTTTGGGCCTTCAGTTGAATGACATTGTGAGCCTTTGCCTTCAGCAAATGTTCAGAAAAAACCTGATGCTTGTGAACATATAAAGCTAAATAATCCAATTGGACATCACTATTACACTTTGTTCACTGTTTTCCCACATACCGTACATCTCCAAAGTGGTTGTAACATTTAAGTTCTATTGACGTGATGTCGTTCACACATTTACATTTTTCCATAGAACTCCGGTAGTTTGAAATCCTTGGAATCGAGTGAAAGCTTTATTCATCTTCTTTTTAACTCAAGCTGTACCAGTTCACAATATATGGTAATGATACCAAAACTAAAAACATATTTTTTTCAGGGTCCCCATGGTTTCCCTGGGCCAAAGGTAAATCCTCTTAAAAAATACAAGGATATTGCTTGTTTTTGCTAATACATCTTGTTAAATATACTGAACTAGTGCAATTAAATGCAGATCAATATACTTGAAACAGTTACCTTAATTAATTACCAATTAATATTGATTAATTACCCCTTAGAGAACTGTGCAACTGTAAAATTCCCAGTGCCTTTCTTAGAAATGTAGACTACACACTCCATACTAAAAATACTACTCTTACGAGATTTGTGAGTCATGCAGACCACCAACAATATTTTAATAACGCAATATAATTATCCACCCAACTTCCATTTAAATGTTTTGCTGACTCCCCTTGTTCCTGAGTGAACTATTTCTCATGTCTTCCAGGGGGAGGCTGGCTCACATGGCACTAAGGGCACGCGAGGGGAGCCAGGATACAAAGGAGACCGTGGACCTTTGGGTCTCCCTGTAAGTACAGAAGAGCCAAGCGTCTTAGTATGTCAGACCTGTCCAGAAGAGCCATGTGTCTTATTCCTTCATTCTCCTCACACTTTCCCTGAAATCCCCCTTTTTCCTTTTTTTTAAATCTAAAAAAAAACAAATCTTTTTGTGCTGAAACTACCGGAGTTCTATGGATTTTTACCCTGGCCATCGTAATTCAACAAATACCCTCACTCACTCACTCACTCACTCACTCACTCACTCACTCACTCACTCACTCTATGTTGGCTTGCGTAGCATGAGACCAGGCTAGAACCAAATTGTTGTCTGAATGATTAGTAGGTTTTAAGGGGATCAAAACCGCCTCTCCCCTCTTAACACTTTTTTTTGATGGGAGCCTAATTCAGGTCTTTACACAACAATGTAAACTCAGGTTGTTTATCTACTGATATATTTAGAATAAATAGAATCAATACCTGTAAGAGCTAGTTTTCCAACTAGGTTATTGTGGGCCACACACTGACTGTCATTATCTGGTATTACTAAAACTGCACGCAATTGCCTTTGTCGAGGGACAGTGCACTGTCATGAGAGCAGTAAATTGTCCTGCAACAGAACTGTACAATTGTACACTGTCCTGGGACACAGCAAGGTGTACTGTAACCCCTCAGTCCTCAGCACAGTACATTATACTATGTTCTTTTGTAAAAGAAAAAAAAATGCAATAGCACCAGCAAAAATATTAATAATACATTTTATTTGTAAATATTTAATTTGGATGTGCCACAAAATATTAATATCTGTGCCCTATCTTGGTGCTGATATGCTTCAGACCTTACGTGGCTGTACATTTAAGAATTGAATCGATGTTGGCACAAAGTTAGTTTGAATCTCTTAGGTTATTATACTTCTGTACAATGTAATCAATCAAACTATGTCTATTTTCTATTCTTTGTTTAGAAATCCAATTTAAATTATAACTTAATATCAGTGTACCTTCAAATCTTTTGGTGGCATTTTACTTTCTGAAGACTATTATTAGCTTAAATTATTGAAATTGGTTGTAGTTTTTTTGCAGACTTTACCCTCCAATGTAAATGTCAAGTTAAATGCAACTGCTCAAAACAAGCAATTTTTTCAAAATGAGATCAATTTCACTGCTTCGCACTGTACATGGCTGGACAAAGCGTCTCAATATACAAGAATGTGTTTTTGGAAAGTGGTGTTTACTTTGCAATGCAACCGGTATTTCAAAATCAACTGAATGCTAGCAAGAAGCAACATTCTAGATCTGCTCTTGTTATTTACTTATCTTTCTCAGTCCTCAAGAAAGTTGGACGTTTTGCATTTTTTGGGTGGAAATTAGAGACTCACTCAACAATTCCAGTAGCACAGTAAATGCCATGACATATTATTATAAGTTTTAACCAGCGTATATGGATTCTAAATAAATAAAGGTATTCTGGGGTGAAGCTAATGCTAGGCTATTATACAGCTGAAACAACCATTTGCAACCTAAAAGCCTACATCCGACACTGCAGTTTTGAGGCAAATGAAGTAGACCTGTTGATGGAACATATGGGGAAAGGGCCCTTTCAGCTTTTAAAATTCTCCTTGTTTGTGTTCAATCCCACCCTCACCATGTCAAAATAACAACAGTTAAGTGTCTGTTTTCACTGTACTCATCTTGTACTAATCCCGTCTTGTTCATGTCACTCATACCTCCATAATGGCACAGGGAGCCTCTGGCTTGGACGGCAAGCCTGGAATTAGGGTGAGTGTCATGTGACCAAGCAGCTTCACCACCAAACCCTTCCCTCCCTTCACCCTTCATATATTTTCCTTTGCCGTGTAAGTTATTGCTGGTATTATTTGTCTACCAAGAGGTTTCTAATTTGGTAATGACTTTCTAAAAGGTTGCACAGTTTTAAATCTTTGCTTGTTAATTTGGCGTATAAATACTTTCAGAAATGAATGCCCATCGGTACGAATTTAGACTGCAGTTCCCAAAACGGTTAATTTCAGTAGATTATGAATAGATAAAGCATATTATTGAAAAGGGCCATCAGCAGGTTGTTCAGGTTTGTCCTGTGTTTTACTAACAAAGCATTAACACTAACTCATTCCTTAAAGGGATAGTTAAACGTTTTGGGAATAAGATGTGTTCCTACTTTTTCTTAGTCAGACGAGATGATCAATATCAATGCTATGATTGCACTTCCAACAATGAGTTATTAGGTAAGTAGGTAGGTACGGTAAATGTAGGTAGGTACAGTTAATTTAGTCTATCTTAGCACAATGACTGTATGCTAATAGTTCCTGCTAGCATGGCTCCGTCAAAAGTAAACTTAGTATCTGTTTCAGTCAAATTTTTTCATTTTATTTTTATGCATATGAAATACAGAAGACATAACATGTAAATAACACAGCTTTGCAGTTTAGTCACTTTTGATGGAGCTACGCTAGCCGGAACTACTGGCGTACAGTCACTGTGCTAAGCTACATTTACCTACCTACTTACTTAAATAACTCATTATGTACATACAGTACAACCATAGCATTATCGATGATCTCATCTGACTAGGGGTAAGTAGGAACATATCTTGTTTCCCAAAAAGCTGCACAATCCCTTAAACTGTATGCTCAACATTACACATTTTCTGTGTGATCAATGCATGAGCACCATCAACCAGCACCAGTTCTTTGTTAACTATAACCATTATCAAATATTTGTCTGTTTAGGAAAGCTTGAAATGTGCGTGTAGTTCTATGTTTGAATAGTACTTTTAAGTTAGTAGATCAAAAATTATTTTGTAGTTTCTGTTTGTTATAAAATACTTAGCATATACAATGTTGAGGTAATCTTACCCATAAACTGATGAAATATCTTGTTGGTACAACCCACATCAACATTACTGTAAAACTTGGTTGTAGTATTACCAGATGATGACCTCACAATTTGATTTCAACATACCATGAGCCTTTCTACGTTATGGTTTCAAACTTCAAGGAACATTGCAATCCCCTCAGCATGATTACCCTGTTCTCTACAGGGTATGGACGGGCCTGTTGGACCAGCGGGACCAGCCGGTCCTAAGGGTGATCAAGTAAGTAGAGGGTACTTTTCAAAATGTTGCTCCACTATACCTATCTATTGAAAATTCAACCAACTATATATTATTTAGAAAGATAGTTTAGTCAGGACACTTGTGTCCTCATCATGAACCATTTATTGCAGAATAGAAATAACTTTATGCGTACGGTATGTCTTCCTGAGACCTAATCACAGAATTCCTGAGCTGGATTTTCTAACGATGTGTAGAACTTTCAAGTAAATGTTAAATATAGGGAGTAGAGAAGTTTTGATCCTTATAAACACCTTCTACTATTGCATTAGTTTATATTGGCAACATAATGCGTAATAGACAATATTTATTACAAAGATTTAGCAGTCTTTCTACCTACTATGTCAGCTAGTTATTTAACCAAAACAACTGAATTATATCACCTCTCACCTTTGTGAAAGTCTAATGGTGCATACTACTTACACTTAACAATTGACTTCCAATTTATGTTCTTTCTGATCGATCAATGATCATTAATTAATGCATCTTGGTGTATAAATTGTACCTTTAATGTCACACAGGACTACATAGAATAATCTTAACCACTCAGCCATGGGAAGAGATAAATATTCTCATGATTTGAGTTAAACAGAGCTTTCTCCTGTTAGCCAAAGTTACATTAAGACATAGCTAAGGTGTTCATTTTTATAATAATACGTTTAATTTGTAAAGTGCTTTTCATTGTAAAAACAATCTGAAAGCACTACAGGAAGTAATGAACTATTTTAGGACATGTTTCGGTCTCATTCGTACTTGGTATAATCTCAACAAAACTTGTGGTCATGCTTTTGACTGCATTTCAGTTAGGCCTTCTTTGGCCGAACAATTATATAGGTAGACGGAAGTGCCAACACACAAGAAAGTACTCCGAGACAATTCTTTCATGTTTATTTTTACATAAACTTTAACATTTGTCCTGTTTAATCAATTGCAAAAAGCTGATAAAATAACGTCCCCGATAAACAGCGGGGAACTCATATCGGCCCCTGCAGAAGACTACTCCCGTCTACATTGGCTACATATGCAAGATGTGTAATTAGCAGATAAAAACGTTGTGATACACTGTGTCCCAGTTCGGCTAACCCATATTATTTGTTTAGAAGTTACAACCTTTTTGTTTATGTCAGGGTGAAAAAGGAGTACCTGGGGAGCCTGGGCCTAGAGGACCATATGGACTACCTGTGAGTTTGCCGACACTTCTGGTAGTGGATGAGTAGTGATTTTATTTAGTATTTCTTCTACAATGAGTTTCTGATGAATTTGTAATGCATTTCAATCAAGTGAGCTCAGGTAAAGGGAGGATATACAGTACTGTGCATAGGTTTTAGGCAGGGGATGCTGTTTTGAAGGCGAAGGGTGATCACACCAAATGTTGTTTTGAAACCGATTTGGTTTTCCCTCACTTTATATTTCATGAATTGATAAAAAAACGTTTTTTTAATTCACATTTATATATATATATTTTTTTATAACTTTAAAGACTTCACACCTGCCTAAAACTTTTGCACAGTACTGTATGTATTGGATATTTGGATGCAAAATATTTTTTGAAATTGTTACATCAGAGGTAAGATAAGTTGAGCCTTTGAGACCAACGCAAAGTGAAATGATCGCAAGCAATAGAAAAACATAAAGCATTATGTTTAGATTTCAGACAATAGCTTCCTATAGAAAGCAGCTAGCATTATATAATAAAAAGTATATCATTCGCTTTTCTTAACATTGTTTCATCAAAACATTTGTTTGTCTCTTGTGTAGCTTGTGAGGTAACCTTTCACTAACATGTGCATTATTAATTTACTTACAGGGAGCTGCAGGAACACCAGGATTGGATGTAAGTGTTCTTATAAGCACACATTGTAAAGACACATCCTCCATGTTGATCTAGCAATATCTTAATTTGTTAGGTCTGAGAAAAATTGTATTCTATTATAACAGTCTTCTAGTTTTCTAGTCAGTAGTAGATCCTCTTGGAAAAATATTTGCCTTTATCATTAGCATTTTAGATTCAAAATCATTTAATTGGAGTTGTTTTTACAGGGGTCACCAGGCTTAAGGGGAGAGAAAGGCGACTTGGGGGATGGAGGAGAAAAGGTAGATCTACTGTAGACGTGGTAGAGTGGTTTTGTTAACCCCAGAACATTACACAGAGACTGATGAACAATGGACAAAGACCTCTATCCTGTAAGGTTCAATTATGTGGAGTGGCTGTGACCCTGGCGGGAGGGGGTGGAGTCGGTTCATGAAGTGAAGGTTGACGTTGTTTTCCATGCCCTGCCTTGTCTTAATAATATCTTTATGTAACATGGTGTCAGACTAAATACAGCTAATGTGAAACATGCCTGAAACGAGAGAAGATACGCATCCTTGAGACACGAAAGATGTGAAGGAACTAGTAGAGAGATGAGAATATTGGCAAATTGTGGAGATCTGTGACTAGCATGAATATGTTAGCATTCCGATTAACCTTTTCTACAAGAGCCGCCAGAGTGAACCAGAGCTTGGGGGAAGAGTGTCGGGTTTCAAGAACGTAAATACACAATTCTCACCAAATTCTGCTTGCAAACAAAGAAAAGTTAGATATTGATAAAATGGCAGATCCAGCACCGGTTAGCAATATGCAGCTAGTCCCACCAGGCATGATTTCAACAATGCAAGTGAATGACAAAAATGGATACGGCCTTTTGAGCATTTCAGAATAGCATCAGGCCATGATTAGACTTGGTTCTGGCTTTCTACACATTGGTTTGAAAGGTTGGGAAAGATTGGCAGTGAAAGTCCGTATGAAGTAGGTGGAGACTAGCAACGTCTTACAATAAAATAACCAATTAAGTATTGACATGCCCGGAGCTTCAAAGACAGACTAAAACTTGTGCAAAAATAGCCTAGCACAAACCAGGAAGAGGGTGTGTGTTGAACTGGGGAGTGTTTCGCCCATAGCAATATCTATCTATGGTTTTGCAAGAGTGTGTGACATCTATAAGTGCCAATTAAATGCGTGCTTTCTAGATTCGAAGCTCAAGAGAAGAGAAGAATTGTATAGGAAACTCCAGGCCTCCAGTTGAGTTTGAAAGAACAAGATTTGGAGTAATGAAACATACAAATTTACATTTCACACTTTGATATACATATTGGTAGACGAGACTGAATAGAACAGCAGATAACAAGAAAAAAACGCAACAGTGAAAGCACCTTTTGACACACTGTGTCAGGAAACACAACATGTTCTTTAAGCGAGCATGCTTCAGCAAGCGAAACCGAGAGCCAGGTGAAAACGTAGAAACATTTCTTACAGCTGGCCATACCCTAGCCAAGCAGTTTGCATTCAGATATCTCAGAGAAGAGTTGATCAGGGACATAATTGTTGTTGGTATATGAGATGTAAACCTGTCTTAGAGCTTGCAATTGGACTCTGATCTCACACTAAGGCAATAGCCAGAGTAAGAAAGAGTGAAGCTAGCATCCACCTATCCTGCGAGGAAGCATGAGAGCTGATAATATTGAAGTAATACGTGCAAGGTCTAGACAGACACGGCGAGGTTCAAGAGAAAAAAGCCACTGCACACAAGGTGAATAGGAGAAGGACTACCAACCTGCAGGATGTGGGAGATGTTGGAACACTAAAGCCGCCGTCACATGTTGAGACATTTGCATTTCATCTGCCGCGAGGTAGGGCGCAGAGCATAGCGCAGACAACAGATGCAAAGAGCAGCACAGCTATACGTCATAATTTTTTTTTCATTTACTGTTGCTAAACTAACGTCTGCTTACAAAGCAAAGCCCCTGTCACTGTATCCACTTGGCATAGCAACGTACATAAACAGCTATTAATTTAACCAGAAGAAACATTGAGATTATACAGTATTTTTTTCAACTGGGCCCGGGGCAGCAAGCTAGTTTCAGAATCTCTCTGGCTACGCTACACACAGCAGCTATCTAATTGGTTGTGTTTTGAAAAATGTACAATTTTGGGCGGTGCGCGACGCCAAGGGTAGCGCAGAGCAGAGTTGGACGCCAACGCTCAACTCCATAGGAACCAATGGCACAGCCAGCGTAGGTTTTAACGCTGGTGTTGGTGATGTGTAAGCACTTTTAGAACCATGCTAGACACGTTGAGTGTTGGAGATGTCATCGGAGAGGACATTCTGCAAAGAAGTGCAGAGTTACTGGAGCTGTACATTATATCAAGGAGGAACATACAGAAGAGGAGGAGGAAGTGTGCCTTTAGGAGGAGGAATTGTGCCTTTCTTGGGAAGTAATTTCTGATGTGAGCACGGAATGGAATTAACTGGTCGGTTTGAATGGACAGAAAGTAAAATTTAAATTACACACAGGAGCAGCGGTGACTCCCATTCCAAGCAGCAGCTTCTCCATGGACACAGAGACGACGCAAAATCCTGTATGGGCTGGGAGATAATATTCTGGATGTTAAAGAATGTTTCGAGGGACAGTGTGTTATCAGAAACAGAACCACAGAGCAAGAGGTCCATGTGGTGTAGGTTCTGTCAAAGCCACTGTAAAGGCTTCCTGCTATTGAAACTCTGCAATTTGTCCAGCGAGTACAAGTGAAGCGGGAAGACTTCAAAGCTAGCTACCCCACCGTGTTCAAAGGCTTGGGGTTGTTGAAGGAGCCCTACGAGGTCCAATTAGAGCTGGGTGCTGTCCCATGTGCCCTGTCATCGCTATGCAGTCTTCATTCCCTTGCGGGCTAAAGTCAAAGCGGAAATTAAGTGCATGGAGTCAATGTGAGTGAAATCAAAGGCCACTCAACCCAACCAATGATGTGCTAGCATGGTAATTGATACATCTGTGTGTGGACCTGACTCCCCTGAACGAATGGGTCCGGCAAGAGAGGCTTATCTTTTCAGCAGTGGACTAGACGCTGGCCATGCTTACAATAACAAAGGTCTTCACTAAATCGGACGCTGCATCGGGTTTCGGCAGGTGCCCCTATCAAAAGACAGCGCCCTCCTGACCACTTTCAACACTCCATTTTGTTGCTTCAACTGCCTGCCATTTGGGATATCATCAGCCCCAGAGCATTTTCAGCGTGAAATGACACAGATGTTGGAGGGCTGTGATGGAGTTGTGTGTCATGCAGATGATGTCCCTGTGTATGCAGAAAATCTTGAGCAGCACAACACCAGGCTGCATAATGTTCTCGAGACTGAGAGAGGAAGCACTAACGCTGAATGACCAGTGCGAGTTTGCCAAGGACAGGAGGATGTTCCTGTTCCTTACGAGTGATGTTGACACTACATCACCTGACCCAGTGTCACCCCTGACCCAGGAAAGATCAGAGCAGTCCTTGAGATGCCTGCCTATCTGTGTTGCAGATATCAAAAGAGTTATGGGCATGGCAAACTACAGAGGGAAGTTCCTGCCACACCTTGCATCCTTTACCCGTCTACTGAAAGAGCTCTTGTCAGAGATGAATGAATAGTGCTGGGGGACGCCACAACAAGCTTTCCTGAAACTAAAAACAGAATTGAGATTAGAGTCCTAGCCCAATACTCACCCAAAGCAGAAAGTGTGTCAGACACAGCAGCAGGAAAATGACGAATAGAATCCCATCACATTCATCTCCATGAGACCGTCAGTGGCGGAAAAACACTACTCCCAGATTGAAAAGGGGGCATTAGCAGTAGCCTGGGTATGTGAACGTTTATCCCTACCTGCTTGGTCTGAGATTCACACTAGAAACAGATCACAAGCCTCTGCTGTCATTACTAAGTACCAAAGCAGTACACAAGCTTCCCCCTAGACTTCTAAAATTTCGTTTGAGACTGTGGAAGTTCTCCTGTGACATAGTGCACGTTCCAGGTAAGAAGCTAATCACAGCGGACATGCTGTCTTGGAGCGCCAGTGGAACACACATTCACCCAAGCTGAGACGGAACAAGAAGCAGAAGCAGGGGTCTTTGATGACTCAGTCAGACAGGGCCTACCAGCTAGAAGGTAGACTTCAAGAGATCGCCGCAAAACAGAAAACCGACCCTCTCTGTATCAAACCGATAGCCTATTGTAGAACTGAGTGGCCAGACAAAGGTCATCTATCCCCAGAGCTAGGAGCATAGTGGACAGGTAGAGAATCGGTCCATGGCGGGAAACCACCTCCTAAGAGGACAGAGGATTGTCGTCCCCAGGGATATGAGGAATGATATACTGGATATTCTGCATGAGGCCCATCGGGGAATTTTCAAGTTTAGAGCCAGAGCCCGTCAGTCCATATGGTTTTCTGCCCATATTAGCCAGAAAGTGGAACGGTGCAACGCTTGTATGAAGCACAAAGAGAACCACTGATAAAACACCCATAATAAGAGGATTTCCAGTTTCAGCCCTGCCCACCTCCGGTACTTTGCTGAATAGTAATTCGAACATTTAAAATATTCTGTACATCTTGATACAGATCCGAGTATGAATAAGGAAATCTCTGCGCAACCCTTTTTTTTTGTATTATATATTTTTAAACAAAATTGCATTATTGTAATAATAGATGGTGGGGAGAGTACATCAGATTAATTGAATGAATAGAGGAAGTCCAATTTGAACTCCGATTCAGCACATACTATAGGGATACATTTTTTTCCGATTCTTGTTAAATTACTTTATTGTGTGTGATGTTATTTAGAGGTTGTGTGACCGCTACTACTAACGTTCTTACATTCCAAGTGAACTGTTCTCTTTGTCCGTCTCGCTTTCTCCCTGTTTAACCCTCATTATGTAATCCCGCTGTGGGCTCTAACCTCCCTTTTAAACTTCAATTTATTTTTCATAAAAGTGTTACTGTTCTGACAGAAACGTGACCGAACTATTGTATTTACAGGGGGACAAGGGAAAGAAGGGCAAAAAAGGGCCTAAGGGGGAGAAAGGAGAACAGGGTGCCCCTGGATTAGATGCACCTTGCCCATTGGTATGTCTCCCTGTGAGCTGGAAATCACTTCCCAGCCGTGCCGAACAGCTGACCCCTAAAGGGAGGAGCCACTCCTTGCCAGATCAGCACATACTGGCCCAGATGATGCCACTATACACAAAACAATTCAGATGTTCCATTGGGTCAAGTTGCTGTCCTTGGAGCTTTTATAATTTCTGTAGATTGGCTTCAACATTGACAAATTTAAAATCTTATGTATATAATGGCATGTTGACCAATGCCAGTCAATATATGTAAGAGTAGGCATATTGGTTAGTATGTGCAGGATGGTGGCTGCTCCAAAAACGGCTCCTCCCTCAATCCCTCATGTGTCCGTCCCCGTCCCCGTCCCCGTCCCCCCCCCCCCCCGTCCCCCCCAAGCGAGGTGGATCTTCAGGGTTTTGCGCTGTCCACCTCCTTTCCAGTAACACTCCCAGGTCATCTTTACAAACAGGGTTTCCGGGGCTTTAAGGGTGAAAAGGGGGAGCCAGGGCAGCCTGGTCTGGATGGGCTGGATGCCCCATGCCAATTGGTACAGTATTTAAATTTTTCCTCTTCCTCTACCCATGCATGCCATTAACAGTGAGCTCCTCTAAATATGAGTGTCAATTGTAGTATTGAGCCCCATGCATTCCTCACCCATGCATGATATCAAGCATGAAAATCGGACCCTCCTACATAGCCACTTCACTCATATTCTTTCCAAATAACCTGTCAGCATGCATGAGCAAAACAACTCATTCATATTCACTATTGCATTTCTGTATTGCCTACAACTAGTTTACAGTGGTCCATAAGGCAAAGATAAAATAATGTTACGGCTAACCATCTTGACTGTAAGCGGCCTGTTCCAAAGTACCAGATAGACTGGATATTGATTAGAAAGTACATCACACAAGTAACCAACATTCTGTTATGGGACCAATTCAAGATTTGAAACCCAAGCTCTATCTACTGCCATGCTATCATTTACTTTTCTACCGTGATTCTCTTCTAGACTTGTACCATGATAATCTAAAATCAATATCATAATGATATAATCCTAAAATTAATAACAAAGCAATTGTGACAGCATCATGTTAGCAATTCTTTATTGAGATTCTGACTTTAAACCTTCCCTACATCCCTACTGCCAACCCTTATAAAATACTATGCCCTTAAACATTTCCCAAATTCCTCTTTAACTTATCCTATCCCTAAACTGTCTGTAACCTTGAAACCTCAGTTTCCTCTGTACTGATTGATGCTAAGGAACGCACCTCTACTTTGCTAACCTTATCCCTCCCCTTGTACCAATTGGGCCAGACCACGACCAGGAGGAGATCCAATCCTTGCCTTATTTTGAACCCAGTTAATATCCAGCCCTATCCAAGGAACACTTGCTGTTGTGTGTGTTTTAAAGGGCCTGTAATGTATTACTTTCATAAATGTTTGTGTCATTTCTTGGTGTCTATTGAGCACATCAAAAATAATTTTTACACTTAAAAACACTTATGTGTTTTGCTCTTTCTGCTCCTGATCACAGGCAGTTTTCGGTGGTGAACGCCCACTAGTAATCAGTTGACGCACATTGGTCATTAGAATTCCTTTGCAGACTTCTGTGGTTGGCTGGCGGCAGGTGGGCCCGTTCATTTGGGCAAGTGGGGCAGAGCCCCACTAAAAATAATCACCATAGTTCTTCCTCAAACTTTTTTTCCATGTTAATATATCACATATCAAAAAATATATCATTATACATTAATTTACATTTCAATAAATATTACCTAGTGTATGTGCAATAAATTAAACAAACTAGGCAACAACATTTGATCTTTGAAAGTTAAAATAGTAATTTCAGTGATTCATTCTTAATTGAATGGGTTGCACAATGTTGGGGCAGGAGACTCTCGATGTCGCTGGCAGATTTATAATGGCGCCGCCACCTTGTGGTCAAAAAAGGAACTACAATAATCTCCAATAGAGGCTCATTAGGGCAGGAATGAGTCTGCCCCAATCCCCTACTCTGCCGCCCTCTACTGTTTTCTTGAATTAATACACACGTTTAGACTAATTGTTTGCAATCAGCATTGCTGCACCTGCTATGTCTAAATCAGTGTAGTAAAATATAATATATCTAATAATAATGCTAATGAATAATTAAATAAAGCAGCTTTGCCCTGATAGACCAGAACATAACTCTACAAACAAAGGGGAAACCCTTCTACAGGTATTTTTTTAAATATGAAGAATTGGAGTAGGCAAAGCTATTTTTAGACATCGCTTTAGTTCATCGTGGGTGGTTATTTGCCGTGCATAGACCTACTCGGGTTATATAGGATAGCCCATTCATTGTTCACCTATTGGAATGTTTTTGCTACCGCTGCGTTATGTGGGATGCTGGCTGGTATGTTTACAGGTACTGTCTATTCTACACTGTAAAAAAAAAAAGGAAAATGTACGGTAAAAAACTGGCAGCTGTGGACGCCAGTGGAGAACCGTAAAGAAAACGGTACAGACGTATTCTGTATTACGGTAAACATTTTCTTTATGGAGTACGGATTAAAACTGGCAGCTGTGAATGCCAGAATAAATCTGTAAAAAATGTATTAAAACTATGAACAACTTAATAGAACAACCTGCACATTTTACTGTTAAAAACAGTAGTGTATGGAAATACATTCAAACTAGTAAATCCAACAACCTTATTTGCTTTAGTTTGAATGCTTGTTATCAACAATGCAGTCTTCCGACGTATATCGAACAGTCAGGTAACGGTCCTCCCGAACATTACAGAGACAGTTATCATGGATGTAGACAATTGCTCCATTCATTCTAGAATCCATTTCCCTTGTAGAACCATTATCGGTCATTCGGACGCACGAAACTCAACGGGAAAAGTATACGGGAATAGACATTCTCACTCAAGGTGACCCTAATGTCAGTCAACCTGAATTATTAACTAAATTAAGCAGCGATAACAATTATCAAAACAACCCAATAGAATGGGGGAAATGTATGTAATGACTAATGACAGTAATACAGCAAATTCTATTGCAAACGCATCCCCTGGTGAATGCTGGGAAGGCTCCGCCCCCGGGATGCTGCAGTATGTATGACTAAGGTTCTACAGTGAATGCAACTAAATACTGCAATTAAAATTTCTGTTAAAGGTATTGATTACAATATAAATGTATAAAATAATTTTCTACGGATCCTATCTAATAGGCCCTATGTAAAATTGTCAAGTATTTCTCATCGCAGATTGAATACTTCTACAGGGAACATAAATAGGAAAGAAAGTGTAGGTTTTAAGGAATATTTGAATATTACACTCAAATAATTACAAATCTATTGGCTATTAGCCACACTTATGAGTTATTTTATCAGGGAAGCTATGAAAATACTTAATATGTAAAGCAAGACACAACACCAACTTTTTCTTTCATATTGACATACTTTCACTGTATTTATACACATTCCTATCTGAAAGGAATAACACATGAATTTGTAAAATGTAATACGGTTTCTTTCTGTTTAAAACTAAATCTAACTGACAGAGAACATTATTTTAACACTGGAATTTTGTAATTTTAACGGTATTGTATTGCTTTTTGTAGTACAGTGTTTCTGTGTTTAAAATACAGTAATCTGTCAATTATACCACGGAATCTGATACTTTTGACATAGTTTTACTTTAAAATAAACAGTTGTGTTTGGTTCAGTGTTATACAACATATTACTATAAATTTAACACTGCTTCATTGTTTATCTATTTACAGTGTTTTACTGTCAATTTCACTGAAATTTTTTACAGTTAATAGTCATGACACTTAATTAATTTAAAAAGTAACCTATTTATTTATTAAAATGGGGTTGGTCAATGTCCCCCTACGGGGCCGGTCACCACTGCAAAAGAGCACAAATGCTCAGTTGGACTTACCTGGTTAAATAAACAAGTAAAAGAAACAAAAATAATTTGAAACGTGGGCGTGGCTACTGGCTGTCGATTCAGCTTGAACCAGTGTCTGCCCCACTAATATTTATGGCCACGGGCCGCTACTGGCTAGCTGTATAACAACTTTCAGCTGTTCATCATTGCAGACGCCTTATCTTTCTCGTTCTGCCTTGAAACACGTGCACACACACATACATACACACACACACACACACACACACACACATACACAACTAGCTCCTATTGGTGCTATAAACACAGCTAAGATAGCTATCTAACGTTAGCTAAGCTAGCTCATTCAGTGATATGGCTATATATTCATGGATAACAAATTAGTTACGATTTATTTTACTGGTCATTTTCTGTTCTAAATTGCTTACTACGAACAACCTGTGGTTGCCGAACTTGAGTTACACTCTCACTGAATTCTGATATCTTGGCAGTGGCTACAACCATTTAAGAGCAGTGCTATTAAAATTTTGTGCTTAGCAATGATTGGTTAGTTACATTGTCTCCGTTTCTACGTAACAAGAGGCTGTGATTCAGAATGACAATGAAAAAATTATCTACACACAGATTTAACATTTATACAGTGTTGGTGATAAAACTATAAAAAAACATAATAGTTCTATGTTTGACATTATGGGCCCTTTAAATGTGTTTTGGACTGTGTAACATTATGATATATTGCTTAATGTTTGGGAAATTGAACATGAGTGTTATTTTCCAGTCTATTTGACAGTGTTATAATTTTTCTGTATAACTAACTAAATAACCCCTGTATTCAAATACATTTTGAGAAAATGTTTGATCTTTAACAAGTTTTTCTTAAAAGATATAATCCTATTTAAAATACAAACAGTCCTTTCTAAACAGGTTCCAATGATCTTTTAAAGTAAGTGATACATGGAGCCAATGTACATGGTGTGGGAATCCCGCTATTTATCAGGAACATATCATGTCATAAACACTAGTCTTCACATTATCATCTTGCGAAAGCTTGTTTAAACAGGATGCTACTTTAAATATGCATTACCTAAGTCTTTTTGGTCTGAAAAGTTTTTGTTTCTATCAAAAGCAAATTGTCTGGCAGTGTTTAGATTATTTTGCAAAACATAGGTGTTTATATGATAACAGTTGTGAAAAGATGAAAAAATTTAAACTTCAATAGTGCGAAACTTGCACCTCTTGATTAGTAACACAAGCACCATCTACATTGGCTACATCCGTACAGAGCGCTCCAAAGTTTAAAAAATGTTAAATCCTGCAGGGACAAGTGCAGTCTACGTTCGCTCATCTGTAATAGCAAAAGCATGTCTCGTTCGATAGTGCTTCTGTTTTTTAACCTTCTTTAACAAACCTACTTTGTTTATTTAATATCATATCTTTGTTTAACCAGGGCCCGGATGGACTGCCAATGCCAGGATGTTGGCAGAAGGTAAGCAATGTTGTTGTTAATGCGAAATCTCCAAAACAATCGCGGAGGTAAAAGCTTAAAAAAAATATACTGACCATGCAAAAAAAAAATACCTTTTGACCCCAGCACACTGAACTCGAAATTAAACGATGACTATGCAGCACTTTTTGTATACTTAATTTCCATATTTTATGGGACCAAAAGCAATTGGACAAATTAACAAACCAAGATAATGTGGCATAGTGCTCTTTAGAGCTTTGTAGAAGCAATTGTCAATCCTGACCAGTGTCCCAATCCCCACAACATGATGGATTTTCCCGTCTCAAGTTTGAATTTCACCTCCTGATTGCTTCTCGCACCAATTCCGCCCTTACCTGCTCATACCTACTTTTCTAGGCAGAGTTGCCGTTGTGGTAACTGTGAATGATGGATTCAGTGTGCTCCAGAGGATGTGCAATGTTACAATATTTTGTAACCCAACCCCAATTGGTGCTTCTCCACAACTTTATCTAGGTCTTGTCTGGATTGCTCCTTTGTCTTCATTAATAATAATTGATTGAGGACCCTGAATGATCTTGATTGCATGTCAACATGTACCTTTATTTTTCCACTTCAATATTATTGACTATTTTGTATAGATCAGCAAAAAATGCAATGTAATTCAATTTAACTTCATAATGCAGCACTATAAACCATGCCAAAGTCAAAACTGGGTTAATACTTATTCAAGTCGCTATACATACAATGTCAATAGGGTCTGCCATTTCACCGTGTATGGTAGTTTCATGGTATAGGTATAGGGATTAGTTCAGCCTGAATGGTAGTTTCAGGGTATGGGTATAGGGGTAAGTTGCTGCCGCAGGCACTAAACCAATTGTGCAAATTTAAATGAACGAAAATGTTTATAATTAACTCAACTTAGTTTGTCCAATTACTTGCTGTCCACAGTCATATTTTTATTTCAAATTGCCTGATAAAAAACAACAAAACCTTGTTTCTGTGCCTTCACAAAAGCTTTTGCATGGAACTTAACTGTTGTCTCTTAAAACGTAATTGTGTCTTTTTTGTAATTTGTCAGAAAACTACAGTCTTACAATCATAACTTCATTTTTTTGATGTCACCTGTCTATCCCTTTCTTTCTCTGTCATCTCTTCTACTTTTTTGCAGTGATCGCTGTTACATGAACTGCATGGGATTTGTAAATAATGCTACTTTTACAGTATTTATGTTTTTTATTGAAGAAAATAAAACTCTGCTTTTTGATAACACAAAAAGAGCAAATACATTTTTTTTTGCCCAACACTGCTTCTACTGACCTTGCCGTGTGGAAAACTGTGTCTGCTCTCACGTTTGCATTGTGGTGGAGCTCAGAACATTGGCCAGCGGCAGACCTTCTCTTCTAGTCTGTGCTAAGCTGCTGTCGTTTAGACTGGATTGTTTTGGCTTGGTCATATTGTGAAAAGAGGAACAGGAGGATGAAAAAGTGGACACTGAAAATATCTGAATTGACTATTAACACCAGGAGTTAGGTGTATTGTTTTTATGTCTCAAGCATCCACTCATGCAATGCTAATACTATTTTATTTGACAAAACTCACACCCATTATACACAAGACGCATGAAGCCTGTCCTGAAATTATATTTATATTTACTGTACATGCATATGTGAGTGCTGTAGCTTTTGGCAAAACAAATAACTCAGTTGTGATAGCAAAAAACCTGAATTTGACATTTTTGTCCCTTTTTTATCTTCTTAAGGGAATCACGCCATGGCTGGTGGCTTAGAGGCTATTGTTGCCCCAAGGAAGTAAACATGGGGTGATTTACTTTGTTGTGGTACAGTCTGCTGTTAGAGCAGTGGCTGAGAAAACGTCCCAGTTGAACTTGCACAGTTCCAGGGAACTCGCCTGTTTGCGTAGTGTGTGACACTTCAAACACTAGGAGGTTCACTGCGCTGTGTGTGCACCGCCACACGACATGAATGCTCGGGAGGACTTGGACGTGTTCTCTTGCGATCCCTTGATCATGGAGATAGATAGAATTTGTCAATCTTAAAAGACAAAGAAAATGCATCAACCTATCACAAAACATTAGGTGACTCTTCAAGATGTAATGAGAGGGTTGATATCAGTATTTGTTTATTTATTTTTCCTTTGTTTAAATTTTTTATATAATAGCCTTTGGTGCCTGAAGATTTTGTTAGTTGTTCCTTTATCACAATTTCTTAATCTAGCTTCAAAGTATTTGTCTGGTATTTGGTGCTAGATGTAAAATGTTTTTAGCATTTTTTTTAATGGCGATTTTTATGTATTAAATGTAGATATTTATTTTATGGCTTCTACTGATTGTTATACCTTGTGCGGTATAATAAGGAGTATTGGCTTAGTTACAAAAATGGCATACTATTGGCATATTATTTGACAACAATCTTCCTTTAGGGGTATTTCTTTGTGTAATACTTTGCTCTCTGTTCATTCCTTGTCCTTCTCAAAAGGAGATCCTGTTACTATTTTGTATTTGTCATGGACATCATTTCTTGAATCAATTATTTGATTTCTTGGTAAGTTGCAAAGAAATGTATTTATTTTTCTCAAATCATCAAGTTACCGCAAGAAATGGTTAAAGATATTCCAATGTATTTGCAATTCTGTGACACCATAAAAGTATATATTGGTCTAGGATTGGAACATGAATATGTAAACAAATCTTTAATTAACTTGAACTTAAAGTAATGTTTAAGAATCGCACACTGAAATTGTCAATGCGATGATTCAAACTAAGGTTTTTCAAGTGGGGTAAGAAAAAAACAATTTCTGGAATTCTGGTCAGGCACAGCAACAAACAGAGAAAGAGATATATACTTTTTTAAATAAAATATCAAATATTTGTTAACCCTCTATATATTATATAAGCATTGAGGTAGGGTGTATACTGAGACTTTTATAGTTTGGGGGCCGCTTTATTGGACCAAAAGGCAAATAATTACAAATGATGTGGTTGCGCTACCTGACCAACAATGGTTGCGCCATCTGACACTTTGCAACATCAGGTAAAAACTAAATAAACACTGTAAAGACTTTTTCAATGTTAATTTTATGTTTAAAAACTGTGAATATTAATAACGACAACAAAATATCTGAGTCCATCTGAGTCAAAATAACTGTTGCTTTAAGAAGTAACTAACATTTGAACAAGTATTTAATTTTCTTATGGAGGCGTATAGCAACTCTTAAGTACTCTCTAAACTCTAAAGTAAGACGAATGGACGGCTTGTCCAGCAAGCAGGAAGATTATTAAATGTTAGACAAGTTGGGGTTGACAAAAGTGCCAAATTGGAATATGATAATTTTATACATTTAAATAAATGAATGTACCACACTCTACAAGAACTCAAAATAATGAATTAAGTAACATAGATACAAATAATACAAACTATATATATATGTGTGTATATATATATGTAAATCTATGTAGCATAATGTTTTTAAGGAATAAAGGGTTAGTTATTTGAGCTATCCAGAAAGCTGGGCTAATATAGAGTAATTTCAGAGAATTACAAATAAGACTACCTGGACGAATGTTTTTCAAACATCACAAATGTCAAAACTACTCATTTATAGCTCAACCAGATGTCTGTAGTAGATCTAGTGGACTCCTTGAGTCTTAGTCTTGAGTCTTCTATCGTGCCAATACAGCAGATTCGACTGCCGGAGCGTTGCATATTTTCAAACGTCTTACCAGCCGTGTTTTTTCATTAAGTTAATTGATTTAGCACGTTTTTTGTAGATAGATACACTTGAAAAACAGGAATCCAAGTAAGGGAGTCGGGCAATTTAAAAATCACAGACACAGAACATCATGCTTTCCTTCTAGCAAGGTACTCTGCCCTTGCTTGCCTCAGCAGTATTTTTCAAGTGTGCTCCGTGTCGTAAAGATTTTTCTTTGCTTGACAGTGGCATCTGCAAGAATATATTTATTTATTTATTCACACAAACCTTTATGACAAAAAACACAACTGACTCAATGTCAATTACAACATTACAATGAGTTCTATACATTTGAATTTTAAATTTAAAGTAAATTAAATTTTCAAATTGATTTCAATGTCCTATAATTTATTTAGGAAAAAAGTGTTACAAATAAAGACACATATGAATAGGCCTATAATTGTATTATATTTTGTCAAATGATTGTGTCGTGCGCTTCACTTTTTAACGTCTCAACGTTTACAACTGTTAGACTGGACAATAATCAAGGTTCTCCAGTCAAAGTGACGTAGATGATGAGATGGTCAGTATGTTATGGGATACTTTTGGCAACTTGATGCTTTTATAGTGCAGTGTGCAAACACTCCAGCTGGTGGCAGAGGTCATAAAGAGTAGTCTCGCGTGGCCATCCCTTAAACTGTTTCTGAAACCTTGAGTAGTAACATCTACATGTGTTTTACTCTACTCTTGGAGATTTGATTTGCTGTAATTTCCCTCAACAACCTTCTGGCAAAACCCTCCCAGTTTGAGTGGAGGCCCACTTTCTGCTTAGTCCACAGTTAGTTTTTTTTTTTTTACCGGGTCAGACATTTTACAAATGTCCTAGCCCAACACACTTCTCTTTGCATCTATTTTTATCAAGTATTTTATAATTTTGCAAAAAAGAAAAAAAAAAAAAAAAGTACAATCTGTCTTAATGCTGTACTCTGATTGACCTTGTAACTTCCTGGGATGCTCTGTGTTCCCCTCCCCTCCGGTCTACATCGTGGATATAATTTCTAGCTAACCACCTAACGTAGCTCAGACAGGCTATATTTAAGCTTTGTTTTCAAGTCCTACAGGTTGAGTTATAAACTGGTGACAGATGTGTTAAAATCATCTTTTCATATTTGGGGATATGCTAGTTTTGGGACAGACATTGTCAAATGAAGCTATTCCATTCTATATTTTAAGTAAACTGGGCCTTGAATTAATGTACGTTAATTTACCCATATCAGAAAGTGTTCCCAAAAAAATGGTACAGGTTTTTATTTACATTGCTTCGTTAATTCAGAAAATGTGTGACGTTTTAATTTATTTATTTCAGTGTGTTAATGTGAAGCGTTCAGGTAACACAATGTTTTAATGGCAATTTATTGTCTCCAAGCCAGGAGTAAGGTTGATTTCTCATTTTTTTATCTCTCTTAATGAATGTAGTGTCATATATTTAAAGTGAGTTATTAATGTACTATTAAGTGGAAATGTGTGCTTATGAAGTGCAATTTATTTTATGGTTGATGTATGCAGCCTTACATGCTTCTGGTGGATTTAAATAGACCATCATCCTTGTATGGCCTATGTAATTGCATTCATTAAAGGTTTAACTACCATTATAATTTTGAACACTGACTTGCAGTCTTGATTTGGCTTGTTTTATGTACGTCTCAACCATATTGGGCCAATTGGCTAAGGGGCAACTCTCCCTTCTGACTTCTTTGTATCTCGTCTGAGCAAGAGTCTAGTTAGAACAATAAACCTGAAATTAGTTAGACTGGAATCAAAATAAACAAAAAATTACGTGAGCACAAACTTCAGAAAACATACTTTAAAATCAAAGTAAAAAACACGATATTGTGAGAATCAATCTCAACTCTCATTAATGAGAATCAATCTCAACTCTCATTAATGCTCCATTTGCTTCAAAGCAGGGGAGTTATTAATTTCTGTCTGCCAAAACCAGACTTGTGCAAAATAAGGAAGCTTCAGCGTCAGCTGGGGAGTGTTATGTAGGGTTTTCATTTTAATTCTGGGCACCTTCCCCATCCATATGAATCTAGATTTCACACTTTCAAATTTACAAATGAACTCGATATGGGAAGGGTTTGAACAAGTAGAAAAATTTAGGCAGGACATTCATCTTTATACAATTCACTTGCCCTATCAAAAATAGGTAGCTGCATCCAAGTCTCAATTCAGTGAGAAGATTCTATTGAATAGGAATCTTTATACCTAGACATGTAATATACTGACCATCCCATTAAAAATGAAGTTTACACGTAAAACCTTTTCAGCTGAAGGGGAAGGCCACACTTTTTTTTAAATCAATTAACATTATGTACCGTTATTCCACTGTATGTGGAAAGAAAAATCTGTAAGGGCTGGCAGGGAGGAGTATAGATTTTTCGATTAATTTCATGTGTGACAGAAACCTATGTTATAATTGTAGACATAGCTCACCACATAAATCGGTAGAATGATATAGCAAATATTTGCTGACCTGATACAGCAGAATGGTAGATAAATAAATAGAAGTTATTTGTTGGGAAGGAAAACATGATGACGTCTTCAGCCATATATTTATATGGATGTGTATATATTTATCAAAAAAGGAGGGCGCAATACCCACACCCCTTTCCCAGTGGACCTCCGGAAAACCGGATCACTATGGCCCGTGGAAGGCTGCTTTCGTTGGGACAAAGCTGGAGTGTGTGGTGAGCACGTTCTTTTTCCATCGGGACCCCGTCTTCCTAGCCAACTGTTTTTGGGAGCCATTCTTGTAAGAAAGCAATGGGGTCCTTCCCCTCCACACCGTCTTAGGTTCGGTCTCCAACAATTCCCTTGGTCATCCAGCTTATCTTTCAGGCTTTGATTTCCTCCTGTCCATTTCTTGTAATTAGCAATACCTGGGGCTGGATCCAAGTCTTTTGATGTGCCAAAGCATGATGGCATGATGAAGGCACAGTGGCGAGGGATCTTTTTTCAAAGCCCTGGAAGTAGATCACACCTCTTCTCCTAAGGTTGTTGCAGTGTGCGCAGTGTCACAAGTGTCAGCTCCACACGAGTGTCCCACACCTCTGCAACATCACAACTATTGCATGAGGTAACATGAAAGCCAGTTATCCAAATAACATTTCTGTTGTCAATTAATTTAATTTGTGTTGGCACATTAAACAAATTAAGTCATTTTAGTGTTCATGTGTCATTCATTTCAAGGGACCTTTCTGTGAAAGCTGCAAATACAATGGGCTGGCTAGAAACTATAAAATCATTAACTTTCCATTAAGCAGTGGAAAGGCAGTGGTGGGGGACAGCTGACAGGTGGGCTAGGTTTTGTTTGTATTGAAGCAATATGTTTCTCAATACTATTGCATTCATCTAGCAACTGAAGAGCTTTCTATTAGACTTTCAGTTAACACAACAAAACTCAGGAAAAAAACTGACAAAAATCTTTCATTCTGCTCACAAAGTGCAGCATCTCTTGCTTCTCTTGTATTGCTGCCCCCCACTCGTCTTTTAGTGGATTTCTGGGAGGAGGTGGAGGGCATGACAGTGCACATTATGAGCCTCACTGTCTGTGCCCGGCAGGAGGGACACTTTTGACATTGCTTAGGCTTCAGCAGCAGCCTGGCTATGGCTTAATTTGCTTTACCTTGTATTTAGTTTTTAAGTTGTCCAATTTTTTTCATTTTTTTTCAGTCACCTGCCCCTCCAGCCCCATTTCCTTGACCACCTGCCTGTAAATCCGAATAAGATTTGCCACAGTTATGATATGAACACTGTAAGCCTCCTGTTCTCCTCAAACTTACTTAAATCTATTATACTTGAGGTCAATTTGACCCCTGCAATTTAAACCTTCCAAAAATGTGAATGTAATTTCACATTGTTGCCCAATTTTAGTTCAGATACTTTGTGTATTTGTTCACTACCTATATATCACTCTCACGAAAACAATTTAACATGAAGCAAAAAAGTTAAGTAAATCATGGACGATCAACATTGAAAGGGGTCAAATCGACCCCAAAGATACTAGGGGGACCCACAATCGTAGGCTACTTACTCCTAGCCTGTTTTGGCAGCATTTCTCTTCCCACTGAAGAGAGACTCAAGTTTCACCCTTGTCTTTATTAGGGCATGGGTTTCTGCATCTGTCACTGAAGTAATATTAATATCAATGTTAATAGTAAAGGCTGGCCATACAAAAACGCTCAAAATGAAAAAATATTACTAATGCTGTTACTCATAGGTTCAACGTGAGCAAACTTTGGTTATGTACAACAGTAAGGTAACGTTCATAGGCCGACTATGAGTTGAACATATTTTTGGAAGTTCAAACACATAAGTTAGGGAATAAGATGGAAAATGCTTAGCCTAATCAGTAACGATATCTTACATGTGGACCTGCATCCTTAGTCATTTAGATCATATGTTTTTGTGCGTCCTTTTAAATGTTGGAGCTGCAAGGAGTTGTGGGGCAGCATATTCCCCTCTCCTTTTGTAAAGGATGGTCCAGTGTATCCTATGCTAAAGTACACAAGTTAGGAAGTATTGAAGCACTTTTCCTTAGCACTTAGAGAATTCGAACAGCCTTTATCATGGTTGCCACTAAGGCTACGGTCACACCGCAGGCCTTAATGCTCAATTCGGATTTATGCTCAGATCCGATTTTTTTGTTTGGCTGTTCACATTATTCGTTTTTAAGGTGGCCAATATCAGATTCCAGTGCACAAAAGTGAACCGGTCACCGGGTCCCTTGAACTGTACAGAAGGGGAAACATAAGTTTCTTTGTGATTGGCGCTTTTTTTTAGGTCACCAATTAAGAACACTCTCTTTCAGAGAGTGAGTTCATCTCTTTGATAACAAAGAACGTACAAGGAACCACAGGTCCGGTGTGTTAGCATGCAGGCTGTATTAACGCAGTCTGTAACATAAGTATTTTTAGAGTCATAACCAATTTAAGCCAAACTCATTCACTAATTAATTTTCTCCTATCTTGATTACTACAATTCCCTTCTCTTCGACATCAGTGCCAATGTCACTGGCTCCCTTTCAATCAGCGCATTACCTACAAAATCCTTCTCTTCACTTACAAAGCTTACATAACTTGGCCCCTCCCTACCTCCTCCATTCTACCATCTACCCTACCCTTACATTGGTTCCTGTCTCCGATGGGCCTTCTAATGACACTTCTGTGGAGTGTCTTTAGGGCAGCACCTAAACTTGTTATACTAATTCGTTTTTAACTGTCAGTTTTCACTCTAGCCTACCCTTAATTGAACCTGTTCTCCTCTCTTTTTTGTTTAATGTGTTAATTGTTTGTTACCATGTTTATTATGTTTCGTGTGAAGCGTCTTTTGGGTGTTAAAAAAGGGCATTATAAATAAAAAATATTATTATTATTAGTGTAGGGGTAAGATTTAATGTATTTTTTTACTGGAGATGATTTTAGTGTGTCTAATACACCACCATAACCGGAAGCCCAATATGAATGTTTTCAGGTTGACTCTGTAATATCATAGTTAACGTTCAACCAGGGATACTTCACCATATTTTCTTAGACAATATACTGTATGTTGTTGTTTAGGCTAAATTAAGAAAGTATGTTGAACGAATTTGGGGCATAGGGTCAATGTATGTGAAATTCACGTATTTTTCCGACCGGCATTTAAATGTTAATTCATTGTACACCACAATACCCATAGTTCATTGCGCAAATCAAATTTAGAACCAACAAACTCTCTCACCTTGGTTGAAAACGGTGGTAGTTTTTAATAGTGCTAATGGCTGTCAAAAAATTAATTGCTTGATTGATTGATTGATTGATTGCTTGATTGATTGATTGATTGATTGATTTAATCACGCTTAATTGCATGGGTGTCCATTGTTAATTGCTTTTTTTGTTCTCCGTTCAAAACGGACCAAAGATGAGACATTTATGTTTTTTAAACTCTTATGAACATGGGAGATGAAATAATATGCTTGCTTTATGCAGATGCATTTATTATTGGAAATCAATTAACCACACAAAACAAATTTTGTCTAGAAACCCTCACGGGTACTGCATTTATCTTAGAAATATGCTCAGAACGTGGTAACCTCAAGCCTGCTAAATTTGACATTACTTAGTAATATGAATAGGCTATGACTAACACAATGTAGTGTGTCCAACCTTTTTTTTAAGTATTAATGCAAAACAGACAGAAACAATCCAGCTTGCGCTAGCGTTCAAGTGCATGCCGAACCAACTTTAATTTCTGCGTTCTGACTAAAAACACTGCGTTCATTGTACAACAGGTACATTGGTGAGCTAAATGTTCCATTACTTCAGTATCTTAGGTCACACACTTCTGAAGAAAACCAGAATGTAATTGTGTCCAACCTCACCTCAACCTATTTTTCTTTTTCTTTTTTACTCAAGCTATAGTCAAGAACTGTTTAATAGCTTACGTGGATGTAAAAATTATTTTGACGATTCAGGATATATTAAGATAAGTTACAATTTAACATAATCCTGAACTAGCCCTTCAAGTCTCTAGTTGACACAGCAAGTCTTCACTCATTGGCTAAGAAAGAACAGTTAAACAAAGAAAGTTAGAAGTAGGTTTGCTATGTGCCTTTGAGTGAGTAAAAAAGCCCTTTGAACACCAGTAATTGAAAGTAGTAGAGGAGTGTCACTACTCAATAAGCATACAAAACCTTGTTGGCGTTGGATTAAACCAACATACACCTTAAATAAGTGTTTGGACCATTGTTAACCAGTGTTTTATCAAGATGGCAGAGATAAATGCTGCATTGAGTCCATAGTGGTGTCATTAGCAATGCATGAGTGGGAAGGAGGATCTATTTTCGTTCATAGCTCTGCAGGTATTGTGTTTATGGTTGTGGTCAGAGTATGCACTAAATGTTTTTTTCCCTCTGTTTCAGGAACTCCAGTAAGTATACTCCCTGGTCTACACTTCATCTTTCTTAACCATTTTCTAAGGTAAAACATGTAACACATCTTTAATAAAACTTGCTTTGTTGTATCCCGCACTAGTTATGTGAAAAACTGAAAGTGTGATAAATGTTGTAACGTTCATCAGGAATTTTAGGAATATTTTGCAGTTCTAAATATCCCAAGTAGGGATAAAAATGACATCATGATATATGCAAATAAGGTTTTATGGGCTCTACAAAGTTAATAAATTTTAAAGGTTGCTTTTCAATTTTATAAAATCAAACAGAATTTAACATTGGGCAAAGTATATGTACATGCCTAATTTATTTTTATGTAAAAATGTCAAACAAGTGAAACTCCGTAGATTTATTTACTAATGTGAGCAATGAGTAGCTCATATATCTAGCTAACTCCCAAGCTCTATCTGGTTATACGTTTGATGTTGCTAACCGGGAGCACGTAGCCTATCAAACCTTTGTTAACATAGTGTTCCGGTCACCTGCACCAAGGCAGGCATAATGCAGTTATGCAGTTAATTGTTTTTTAAATATAATTTTATGACATTTTTGCTTTCTTCGATAGTACAGTACAGCGATAGACAGGAAAGACAAGAGTTAGAGAGATGAGGTAACTCGAACCCAGGCCCCTGCGATAAGGACTGGCCTTCAGTGGTACGCGCTCTTTGCCTACCAGAGCGCCCATAAAGCAGCGTTTGAAATCAATCTTGTTTACTTACTACTGTAAAAAAAAAGTAGGTCACCCAGAAATTTATGTTTCTATGAAAACTCAGCTGAAAAAATCAACTGAGTTGCAAAATTAACAGAAAACAAGGTTAGAAATACCTTTTACTTTAAATGATCAAATCATGTTTATTTATAGAGCACATTTAAAACAGGCAGCTGACCAAAAATGCTGTACAATAAATTCAGATA
>JAPMUY010009138.1:0-45000 GCA_026901105.3 Galaxias olidus
AGTGATTTTTATGAGGGCTGTTTCGGTACTGTGACGGGGGCGGAAACCGGATTGGAACTGTTCATATAGATTGTTACTGGAGAGGTGAGCCTGAATTTGTAATGATACTGTCTTTTCCAGGATTTTTGAGAGAAATGGCAGGTTGGAGATGGGACGAAGGTTATTTGCAATTTTGCGTTTTGGTCTAAATGTTAACACTAGATTCAAAGGTTTATGGTTAAATGGGTTTTGGTCTAAATGTTAACAGTAGATTCAAAGGTTTATGGTTAAATGGGTTTTGGTCTGAATGAGGCGTGTCTTTGAGGGTCAGGAAAGGATGAAGAGGGTCTGACAGTTTTTCGTTTTTTCAACATCCTACATTTATTTAAAAAAGCAAAACCTTTCAGGATCATTTTGAACAAAGCATTTTGACAAGAAATAAAGAAAGCCGTAGATTCAGGGTCCAGAGGATCTCCTACACTGACATCACATCTCAATATCAGCTCTACACACATCATGTCTGAGCAGGGAGAGCACAACCCAACAACGTATTCTTGACTAAAAACACCATTCAGGGGTTCCATATGTTTAAATAAGTGTGTCAAAGACTAATACACCATGGTCAAAACAAATGGGCTTGGTGTGTAAACAGGTTCTCAGCAGGATCCAGGGGTTTCCATGGAGACGAGTCAGGATGGTTGGGATGTGTAGTGTTCCTCCTGGGATCTGGAGCTCTGGGCTTCATAGGAGGGACCAACGTGGAGAGGATTTAAAAGCACAATGACCTTAGACATGCTGACAATATTATGACTAGACTGACCATCCACCGTCACCACGTAACAACACAGAGAAATGTCTAGCTCTTTATCAGGGTGTGTGTGTGTGTGTGTGTGTGTGTGTGAGAACGGGGTCCATATGACACGGCTAGAGAGGCCGTCCACCAGAACACGCACGCACGCACGCACGCACGCACGCACACACACACACACACACACACACACACACACACACGCACGCACGCACGCACGCACGCACGCACACACACACACACACACACACACACACACACACACACACACACACACACACACACACACACACACACACACACACACACACACACACACACACCTCGTCCAATTAAAAACGAGCGTCTTCACAACACCACAGGCCATACCAGTTAAACACAACCGTCCTGGGCTAGCGCTGAGAAAGCTTAAAGTCTTCAGTGACAGAGTCCTGGGCTAGCGTTTAGAAAGCTTAGTCTTCAGTGACAGAGTCCTGGGCTAGCGCTGAGAAAACTTAAAGTCTTCAGTGACAGAGTCCTGGGCTAGCGTTTAGAAAGCTTAAAGTCTTCAGTGACAGAGTCCTGGGCTAGCGCTGAGAAAGCTTCAGTGAATTCACTACAAAAGTATGAAGGGTACAAAACTCACCATTCTGCTTTTTCTTAATAAAACAAAGCACTTTGCAGGGCTGAGTCAAGCTTGGTGCTAGCCTTACAGGACAGTACCCTGGTTCCCTGTAACATGTATTACAGTCAGATGTTGTTCCTTTCTGTAGCCCTGTAACATGTATTACAGTCAGATGGTGTTCCTTTCTGTAGCCCTGTAACATGTATTACAGTCAGATGGTGTTCTTCTTGTGGCGTTTCCCCTATGGTTCAGAAAACACTCTGACATGTTCTCCTGTTTCATCTTTAGGGTTCTGTCTCTGCTGGCATTGCCATAGCTACCATTAACCTTAACACAGCGCACCACATACCTTAACACTGCATTAACTTTAACACAGCGTACCACGTACCTTAACACTGCATTAACCTTAACACAGCGCACCACATACCTTAACACTGCATTAACCTTAACACAGCGTACCACGTACCTTAACACTGCATTAACCTTAACACAGCGCACCACATACCTTAACACTGCATTAACCTTAACACAGCGTACCACGTACCTTAACACTGCATTAACCTTAACACAGCGCACCACATACCTTAACATTAACCTTGCATTAACACTGCATTAACACAGCGCACCACATACCTTACTTAACACTGCATTAACACCTCTTATCACTGCATTCACCTTAACACAGCGCACCACATACCTTAACACTGCATTAAGCTTAACACAGCGCACCACATACCTTACCACTGCATTCCTCTTATCACTGCATTCACCTTAACACAGCGTACCACATACCTTAACACTGCATTAACCTTAACACAGCGTACCACATACCTTAACACTGCATTAACCTTAACACAGCGTACCACATACCTTATCACTGCATTAACCTTAACACAGCGACCACGTACCTTAACACTGCATTAACCTTAACACACCACACCACATGTCTTAACACTGCATTTCATTTTAAACATTAACATCAATGTTGTGCTCATTCCCTCATATTTACACTTTGAAAACATCCACATGGATACTCTTTGAAAACATCCACATGGACACTCTTTGAAAACATCCTCATGGATAATCTTTGAAGGGTCTTGAAAACATTGTATAAAGTATTTGAACTCGCTGCAGACAGGCTTTCCATCATGGCTCAGCACAAAGTGTGTTTTGTATGTTAATGGTTTTGTCTGCGTGAGTGTGTGTTCATGTATTTGAATGTCTCGTTATACAACGGAGTGTGTTTGCATGTGTGTGTTCAGGTCTTCTTGATCCACAAAACATAGGAACCACCCGGTGAACCGACGCCGATGCTGTGTGTGTGTGTGTGTGTGTGTGTGTGTGTGTGTGTGTGTGTGTGTATGTGTGTGTGTGTATGTGTGTGTGTGTGTGTGTGTGTGTGTGTGTGTGTATGTGTGTGTGTGTGTGTGTCTGTGTGTATGTGTGTATATGTGTGTGTGATTGTGTGTATGTGTGTGTGTGTGTGTAGTGGGTTCAGGTCTTCTTGTGCAGCAGGAACCACTGGGTGAAGTGGGAGAGCTGGGCAGCGGCGGTCTGGCTCTCCTGCCTGAGCCGCAGGTTATCCTGCCTGAGACTCTGGACCTGCTCCTGCAGCTCCACCTTGTCCAGCTGCTCCTACGGGGGGGGGGGGGGGGGGGGGGGGGGGTGCAGGACACAGTGAGGTCACACTCCTGCGGCCTGCACACACTGACACAGGACGCTGCCATGCCTTGGTGGGACAAATACTAACAGGTGTTCATTAACCACAAAAAGGCTGATGATGATGATGATGATGATGGTCCTTACCTTCCTGAGGTCGTACTGCAGTCTCATAAGGATCTCCTCTAGCTGGTCCACTTTCCCGCTGAGCAGAGCTGGACTGGGCTCCCTACACACACACACACACACACACACACAGGGAGTTAAGGTGGCTGTCACTACCGGGGTTGGTAGTTTGATTCCCTGTGCGCCTCCTTTAACACACAGACGATATGTCCGCTGTGTCCATTAGCTTTGGTCAGGGATCATCCAGACCTAGATGTCTTTGGGGTTCTGATCACAGTGCAGACACATGGACACTAACATAAACCCACACCTCACAGCTGAGGGGCTGCAGTGCCTTACCCGTCCTGTAGGGCAGCGCTGTCTGTGGAGGCCACTCTGAGGCTCAGCTCCTGGCACAGCTCCAAGGCATGCTGGGTATGCTCCGCCTCTGGCATGGAGCTCAGCGACGCCCGGTCTGCTACGGACCGGAGAACAGGTACTGTTATACACACGCATAGAGACACACACACACACACACACACACACACACACACTCAGAAACACACGTTCACAGAAACACACACACACACTCACAGAGACACACACACTCACACACACAGAGACAGACACACACACTCACAGAAACACACACTCACACACACAGAGACAGTAACACACACACACTCACAGAAACACACATTCACAGAGACAGACACACACACACACACACACACACACACAGGCTGATATTTTTTATTTGTCTAGTGAGGCAGCAGCGTTGGCAGTCGACTCTAGAAGAGGGTTACCCTAGCAACACTGAGATTCATTCGTTTCTCATAAAAGACGACCAATGTACGGGAAAAATCCTATTCCTGACAGGGAGAGGAAATGGATTTCTACTAGCGTTAGGCGAATCAGACAGCAGCAGAGTCAGGAGCCCAGCCCAACCCAGCCCAGCCCCAGTCCCAGTCCCAGTCCCAGTCCAGCCCAGTCCAGCCCAGTCCCAGTCACAGTCACAGTCCAGTCCCAGCCCAGCCCCAGTCCAGCCCAGTCCCAGTCCCAGCCCAGCCCCAGTCCAGCCCAATCCAGCCCCAGTCCAGCCCAATCCAGACCCAGTCCCAGCCCAGCCCTGCCCAGTCCCACTCCCAGCCCAGTCCAGACCCAGTCCCAGCCCAGTCCAGACCAGACTTAGTCCCAGCCCAGTCCAGTCCAGTCCAGCTGATTGGCTGACTTGTGAATGGAATTTCCCTCCCCTCCCCTCCCCCTGCCAGCTGAGTCACAGCAGAGCAGGAACCTAGAGGTACTGTGTGCCCTATGTGTGGAGCGTGACATCATCTCTTACTGAAGGGGTTAATAAACAACAAAGGCTAATTCTGCTAAGTGGCCTGCGGGATGCTAACGAGTGCTATCATGCATGGCTTCTGCTGCCTAATGAGCTAGCAGCAGGAACACACAGAGACAGCCATCAGGAAACAGCACGCTAGCTAACAACGCCCGCCATCTCAACTACACGCTAAGAACTAATAACCCCAACCCCCACAAACCCTAACCTTAACCCACACTAGACCGCCATCAGGAAACAGCACGCTAGCTAGTAACCCTATAGTGGTCCTAATGCAGTCCCGTTTCCACTCTTAATTACCACCTGACATACTGAGGGAGAACTGGGGGGGGGGGGGGGGGGCAAGGACCAAGGACCCCCCTCGCCATGGCTGGGGGTCAAAGGTCAGAAGAAGCAGCTTTTAGCCATGGTCAGCCCAGCCTTCAGTCAGTGACCAGGCCCTGGGCTGACTCTTGACTAGAGAGAATATCTCAGAATCATCTGAATCCACTGTGTTAACAGAGTATACTTAGAATATCATTAATCTGAATCCACTGTGTTAACAGAGTAGATTTACAACATCATTCATCTGAATCCATGATGTTAACAGAGTAGATTTACAATATAATTCATCTGAATCTATTATGTTAACAGAGTAGACTTAGAATATCATTCATCTGAATCTATTACGTTAACAGAGTAGACTTAGAACATCATTCATCTGAATCTATTACGTTAACAGAGTAGACTTAGAACATCATTCATCTGAATCTATTACGTTAACAGAGTAGATTTGAATATCAGTCTGAAACAAGCAGAATGGACCACTCAAGCAGAACACATTTCCACAAGACAATGAATGTTTTTAGCGTGAGAGGGGAAAATCTTTTTGCTGACTGCTATTAACACTTTACTGAATACATCTTAAAAGTTGGTTCTGCTGGATACACTGGCCCAATTTTCTCCCACTACATGGATACATTCACTAACACTATGTTCTACTGGATACATTCACTAACACGTTGTTCTACTGGATACATTCACTAACACTTTGTTCTACTGGATACATTCACTAACACTTTGTTCTACTGGATACATTCACTAACACTATGTTCTACTGGATACATTCACTAACACGTTGTTCTACTGGATACATTCACTAACACGTTGTTCTACTGGATACATTCACTAACACTTTGTTCTACTGGATACATTCACTAACACTTTGTTCTACTGGATACATTCACTAACACTTTGTTCTACTGGATACATTCACTAACACGTTGTTCTACTGGATACATTCACTAACACGTTGTTCTACTGGATACATTCACTAACACTTTGTTCTACTGGATACATTCACTAACACTTCACTGAATACATCTTTACACTTGGTTCTACTGGATACACTGACCCTATATTCTCCCACATACTAGGTATTAGTTATTCCAAACTACACTTTAAATAGAAACACAAAGAGAACACAACAATAAAAAAACACAAACACAACAACAAACACAACAACAAACACAACAACAAACACAACAACAAACACAACACAATAACATTAGATTGGGACTTGGAAAGACAATCTGTCTCTCCCCTCAGTCAGTCAGTCAGTCAGTCAGTCAGTCAGTCAGTCAGTCAGTCAGTCAGTCAGTCAGTCAGTCAGTCAGTCAGTCAGTCAGTCAGTCAGTCAGTCAGTCTGTCTGTCTGTCTGTCTGTCTGTCTGTCTGTCTGTCTGTCTGTCTGTCTGTCTGTCTGTCTGTCTGTCTGTCAGCCAATCAGTCAGTCACCTAGTCAGTCAGCCAGTCAGCCAGTCAGCCATCCAGCCAATCAGCCAATCAGCCAGCCAGTCAGCCAATCAATCAGCCAATCAGTCAGTCAGTAAGCCAGTCAATCAGCCAATCAGTCAGCCAGTCTTACCCTCAAAGGCTCGCGCTGCGTCCACTAGGTGAGACCAGTCTAGACCAGAGGAGGATTCTGGGAGATTCATCAGACCAGGGTCAGCCATCTTGGCTCGCTCTGCCAGGGAGCCATCGGAAAACCACTGCTCCTCTGTACACACACACACACACACACACACACACACACACACACACACACACACACACACACACACACACACACACACACACACACACACACACACACACACACACACACACACACACACACACACACACACACACACACACACACACACACACACACACAGGGAGAGAGAGGCATCAGGAGTAGTCAGCTACAGATAGATAGCTGACTGGTTGACAGGCTGGTTGACTACTTGGGTAACGGGCTGGTTGACTAGCTGGTTAAGAGGCGGATTGACTAGCTGGTTGAAGGGCTGGCTGATTGACTGACTGGTGGTGTGTCACCATAGGAAGAGAGGATTATACTGTAGAGCGAAGCAGGAGCTCAGCCAGACAGACTGTTAACCTGGGGGTCAGGGGTCAACATCTGGATTCAGGATTAGAGGGGACACATGTTCCCATCTGGGCGTTTAGGGGGGTGCTGTAACAGCGCGAGGCAGGGACGAGGAGGAGGAGGAGGAGGGTGATGGAGACTCACTCCTGCGCAGGCCGGAGGCCCCCAGGTGGAGGTGGGCGCGTGGGGGGGGCAGGGTGCTGTGGTAGGGGGCCAGAGGACGTCTGTGGGGCAGCAGGCTCTCCTCAGACACACTCCTGTACAGCGAGGGACGACTCCCAGAGACACACCGCAGAGTCTGGGAGAGACACACACACACAGAAAGAAAGAGAGACACACCCAAAGGTCAAAGGTTAGGTCTGTGATATAGTAGTAGCTGCACGTCCCAATAGAAGGGTCTGTGTTCCAGGCCGTGGAGGGAGGCACAGAGGAAGGGTTCCCTGGCCCACCAAGCACAGCCCTGGGTTGGACACTCACCTGCCCTGGGACCCCCACTCCTCCAGGGGGGCTGTCAGCCAGCGTTGCCCCCAGGAAGGAGTCCCTGTCCTGGCCTGGCTGGAGTGGGAGCTGGCTCTCTGGACTCAACCCTGCACTGAGCCTGGAGAGGAGCAGAGCGAGGAGGAGGTGGTTAACACAACATACTTAGAACATACTGATTCTAAGAGGAAGAGGTACTGATTCTAAGAGGAGGAGGTTAACACAACATACTAAGAACATGACTGATTCTAAGATTCTAAGAGGAGGTTAACACAACATACTAAGAACATACTGATTCTAAGAGGAGGAGGTTAACACAACATACTAAGAACATACTGATTCTGATTCTAAGAGGAAGGTTAACACAACATACTAAGAACATACTGGAGGAGATTAACACAACATACTAAGAACATACTGATTCTAAGAGGAGGAGGTTAACACAACATACTAAGAACATACTGATTCTAAAGAGGAGGTTAACACAACATACTAAGAACATACTGAACACAACATACTAAGAACATACTGATTCTAAGAGGAGGAGGTTAACACAACATACTAAGAACATACTGATTCTAAGAGGAGGAGGTTAACACAACATACTAAGAACATACTGATTCTAAGAGGAGGAGGTTAACACAACATACTAAGAACATACTGATTCTAAGAGGAGGAGGTTAACACAACATACTAAGAACATACTGATTCTAAGAGGAGGAGGTTAACACAACATACTAAGAACATACTGATTCTAAGAGGAGGTAGTTTACACAACATACTAAGAACATACTGATTCTAAGAGGAGGACGTTAACACAACATACTAAGAACATACTGATTCTAAGAGGAGGAGATTAACACAACATACTAAGAACATACTGATTCTAAGAGGAGGAGGTTAACACAACATACTAAGAACATACTGATTTTACTTCACTGCAGCCAGGGTGACAGGGTGCTTAGGAGGGAAGGGGTTTATCAAAGCAGCATGCTTGCAGGACTGCAGTGACAGGGAGAGTGGTCTGTTACCACGGTCACATTAACAGGGGGAGTGGTCTGTCTCCAAAGTTACACTGAAAGGGGGAGTGGTCTGTTTCCAAGGTTGCACTGACAAGGGGAGTGGTCTGTCACCACGGTCACACTGACAGGGGGAGTGGTCGGTTACCAAGGTAACATTTAAAAGGGAAGTGGTCTGTTACCATGGTGACACTTCCAGGGGGAGTGGTCTGTCACTGTCGTCACAGTGTCGGTTACAGGGGGAGTGGTCTGTTACCATGGTCACAGTGTCGGTTACAGGGGGAGTGGTCTGTTACCATGGTCACAGTGTCGGTTGCAGGGGGAGTGGTCTGTTACCATGGTCACAGTGTTGTTTACAGGGGAAGTGGTCTGTTACCATGGTCACAGTGTCGGCTACAAGGGGAGTGGTCTGTTACCATGGTCACAGTGTCGGTTACAGGGGGAGTGGTCTGTTACCATGGTCACAGTGTCGGTTACAGGGGGAGTGGTCTGTTACCATGGTCACAGTGTCGGTTACAGGGCTTGTATCTAAACTGACACAGTGTTTTTATCAACAGCTGCTACTGATCTCACTGATAGGAATGAATATTAATTAATTATTAATTATTCTATTGTTGACCTAATGATAACCGAACTGTATTCTCTTGTTGACATAATGATAACCGAACTGTATTCTATTGTTGACATAATGATAACCGAACTGTATTCTATTGTTGACATAATGATAACTGGACTGTTTTCTATTGTTAACCTAATGACCTGCAGTTTGACCTGGGCTGAGGGTGAGGGCAGAGGCAGCAGCAGGGGCTGAGGGTTAGGGTTAGGGTAGAGGCATCAGGGGGTTAGGGGTAGGGTAGAGGCATCAGGGGGTTATGGTGAAGGTAGAGGCATCAGGGGCTGAGGGTTAGGGTAGAGGCATCAGGGGGTTAGGGTTAGGGTAGAGGCATCAGGGGCTGAGGGTTAGGGTAGAGGCATCAGGGGGTTATGGTGAGGGTAGAGGCATCAGGGGGTTATGGTGAGGGTAGAGGCATCAGGGGCTGAGGGTTAGAGTTAGGGTTAGGGCAGAGGCACCAGCAGGGGCTGAGGGTTAGGGTTAGGATAGAGGCACCAGCAGGGGCTGAGGGTTAGGGTTAGGGTAGAGGCACCAGCAGGGGCTGAGGGTTAGGGTTACGGTTAGGGTTAGGGTTAGGGTTAGGCCAGAGGCACCAACAGGGGCTGAGGGTTAGGGTTACGGTTAGGGTTAGGGTAGAGGCACCAGCAGGGGCTGAGGGTTAGGGTTACAGTTAGGGTTAGGGTTAGGGTAGAGGCACCAACAGGGGCTGAGGGTTAGGGTTACGGTTAGGGTTAGGGTAGAGGCACCAACAGGGGCTGAGGGTTAGGGTTAGGATAGAGGCACCAGCAGGGACTGAGGGTTAGGGTTAGGGCAGAGGCACCAGCAGGGGCTGAGGGTTAGGGTTACGGTTAGGGTTAGGGTTAGGATAGAGGCACCAACAGGGGCTGAGGCTGCTCATGTGTTTCTACCTGGATCTGAGAGTCACTGTCCTTAGAAGGAATGACGCAACAGCCTCCACGTCACTTAGGAACAAAATCACAGCGCAACAAAGGACGAGAAACAACGAGGCGAAAAGAAAAGAGTTAGAATGACATCATAGGCAGAGGAGAAAATAATTTAGAACGACATCATAGGCAGAAGAGAAAAGAAAATGTTAGAATGAACTAATAGAAGGAGAAAAGAAAAGAGTGATGACATCATAAAAGGAGGAGAAAATAAGTTAGAATGACTTCACAGATGGAGGAGAAAATAAAACTCGGGGGTTGGCTAGCTAAAGGTGATCCTCATCACACGCTATGACCAGATCCTCATTACACGCTATGACCAGATCCTCATTACACGCTATGACCAGATCCTCATTACACGCTATGACCAGATCCTCATTACACGCTATGACCAGATCCTCATTACAGGCTGTCATTACTAATGCTTAAACTCAGGGGTTAACCAGGCTGTCAGTACTAATGCTTAAACTCAGGGGTTAACCAGGCTGTCAGTACTAATGCTTAAACTCAGGGGTTAACCAGGCTGTCAGTACTAATGCTTAAACTCAGGGGTTAACCAGGCTGTCAGTACTAATGCTTAAACTCAGGGGTTAACCAGGCTGTCATTACTAATGCTTAAACTCAGGGGTTAACCAGGCTGTCATTACTAATGCTTAAACTCAGGGGTTAACCAGGCTGTCAGTACTAATGCTTAAACTCAGGGGTTTAACCAGGCTGTCATACTAATGCTTAAACTCAAGGGTTGGCCAGCTGAAAGTGACAGGTTATCCTTTAGCCATACTCCTTGGTCACAACAGTCTGGAGGGACAGATGCATTTCTGAATACTGCTATTGAAGTGAGTGACAGTAACCTCTTTGATCAAACTAACGACATATTAAAGAAATAAAATATCCTCACAAATAAATTATTATTGTTATTGTACCAGTGGAAAAACCTCTCATCATGTACCAGTGGAAAAACCTCTCATCATGTACCAGTGGAAAAACCTCTCATCATGTACCAGTGGAAACAAATGTCATTATGTACCAGTATAATGTACCAGTAGAAAAACCTCTATCATGTACCAGTAGAAAAACCTCTCATTACGTACCAGTGGGAAAAACTCTCATTACGTACCAGTATTATGTACCAGTTGATAAACCTCTCATTGTGTACCAGTAGATACACCTATCATTGTGTACCAGTGAAAAAACCTCTCATTTTGTACCAGTAGAAAAACCTCTCATTATGTAGCAGTGAAAAATGGAAGCTTTACACACCTGAAGACCATGGAGCTGTTTGCTTCCTCCAATCGGAAGCCACGTCCACCTTTCTTCCAGCCAGTCACGCCGGCTGGTGCTTGTGATAGACATGTGTGGGCGGGGCTGGGGATGCATGTGGGCGCAGAGCCTCCAGGGGACAGGATGTACAGCTTAGAGGAGGAGGAGGAGTCAACAGAGGAGGAGGCGGTCCTTAAGCCACGCTCGGAGGGGCTCCTGGAACGCCGTGAACCACTAGAAACAGAGAAAACAGACATGTGATGAGACTCCAGCCAATCATCACGGGACCTGGTCTGGTTCATAGCTACAGAGGAGTTACCAGTTAAAGATAGGGTATGGTACTGTCCAGTCTCAGGATTCCAAGGTACTTCCATTGTGTGGAGTAGGAAGGGACTGATAGAGAGAGTTAAACCCAGCAGTGGCCAACAGGAGTGTCCGAAACGCCTCCGCTTGTCAAAATCACCTCCAGACAGGACAGACAGGGATGTTTGGTATATTCACCTCCACTCAGAGGACAGACAGGGATGTTTGGTATATTCACCTCCACTCAGAGGACAGACAGGGATGTTTGGTATATTCACCTCCACTCAGAGGACAGACAGGGATGTTTGGTATATTCACCTCCACTCAGAGGACAGACAGGGATGTTTGGTATATTCACCTCCACTCAGAGGACAGACAGGGATGTTTGGTATATTCACCTCCACTCAGAGGACAGACAGGGATGTTTGGTATATTCACCTGGACAGGGAGGAGATCTCGCTGAGGTCTCCCAGACTGCCATCGGTCAGGTTCCCAGCGGAGGTGGCCTGGGTGAATCCTCCCTGGGAGAGGCCCCCATCAGGGCTTCCTGCTGCTGAGAGGTCCAGAGCCCACTGCTGCCCCCTGCTGTCTGGGACGAGCTCAGGGGCCGGGGGGGAGGCCGTGCAGGGCGCCGTGTCGATGCCGCTGTCCGTAGACACTCCCTGGGGGTCAAAGGTCAAACAGGCTATGCTGGTGAGACCCTGCATTCACATCAGAGGAAGACATGCCAAACAATCTCTCATGTTCACAAGTGGTGATCTTTCTAGCTATTGTCTGTGATTCAGTGTGCGGCCACCCTTAGTCTCAAAGACACCGTGATGGAGCAGAGACGAGAAAGCATCAGAAAATGTAAATGTTCTACATGATATTATTATCAATGTGGTCCACCTCGTTATGGTGTAGACCCCAGCCATGGCTATTGCAGGGCCTGGGCCTCAGCTTCAGGTCTAACGCCAGGGTTAGGGTTAGGGGGCAACGCCAATGCTGTAGACCCACTGTCATCATTACCAGGGTCAGGGTTAGGGTTAGGGTCAGGGTTAGGGTTAGGGTTAGTCTGTTACCTTGACATAGTCCAGTCCCAGTGACTCAGGCTCCATGGGGTCAGCAGAGCTGTAGCGTTTGGGTTAGGGTCAGGGTTAGGGTTAGGGTTAGTCTGTTACCTTGACATAGTCCAGTCCCAGTGACTCAGGCTCCATGGGGTCAGCAGAGCTGTAGCGTTTGTCCCCGTTGTTGCTGCCGTGGGAACCGTTGCTGGACAGAGTGTTGATGCTGCTAGGGCTGGAACAGTGGCTGCTCACTGCTGGGGGGGGGACCGCAGGTATTCTTTGATGGGGGGGGCACAGGGTCAGTTAGGGTTAGGGTTAGGTGTCCTTTATCTGATGGGAGGGTTGGGGTTAGGTATCCTTTATCTGATGGGGGGGTTAGGGTTATGGGTTCTTTATCTGATGGGGGGGTTAGGGTTAGGTATCCTTCATCTGATGGGGGCATAGGGGTTAGGGTTAGGTATTCTTTGATGGGGGGGGGCACAGGGCACATGGTTAGGGTTAGGGTTAGGTTAGGGTTAGTGTACTCACACACTGAATGAGACAGTTAGGGTTAGGGTTAGGTTAGGGTTAGGGTACTCACACACTGAATGAGACAGTTAGGGTTATGTTTAGGTTAGGTTTTGTGTACTCACACACTGAATGAGACAGTTAGGGTTAGGGTTAGGTTAGGGTTAGGGTACTCACACACTGAATGAGACAGTTAGGGTTAGGGTTAGGTTAGGGTTAGTGTACTCACACACTGAATGAGACAGTTAGGGTTAGGGTTAGGTTAGGGTTAGGGTACTCACACACTGAATGAGACAGTTAGGGTTAGGGTTAGGTTAGGGTTAGGGTACTCACACACTGAATGAGACAGTTAGGGTTAGGGTTAGGGTTAGGGTACTCACACACTGAATGAGACAGTTAGGGTTAGGGTTAGGGTACTCACACACTGAATGAGACAGTTAGGGTTAGGGTTAGGGTTAGGTTAGGGTTAGTGTACTCACACACTGAATGAGACAGTTTTACCACCAAGTGAAAAAACACGAGTCTGGTGTTTTCTGAGCAAAGACAAATCTTTTCTGAATATAGTACAAAAATATTTGTATCATTAATAATAATACGATCGTCAAAGGAATGGCCTATAAGATTGCAGTAAAACATTCATCATGGTTACTGGGCTGTGTAATCAGAGAATGGCCACAGCAGCATCTCTGGGAGCAGCACTCCGGGACATGAATAATGTCTGAAGCTTTATATCATTGAAAAAGCCATAACCAGGATGTTCCAAAGGGGTACAAGGCTCATGAAAGTTTCATGCCTTTTACATAGAGTAAAACACCCCCCCCCCCCCATGCCTTTTGGTCAGAACCCCCTCTAAACAAAATACACTCCCTTCAACCAAGATGATTCAAATCCTATTTTGAGGAACACATACTACCTTGATATTTTTCTTTTTTATATTGGTAAATGTACATTTAAAAATCTTCATGACTTACACATTCTTTCCAAACGTGACGTGTGTTTGTGTGTGGCGTTATGTGTTGGCACAGACCTGTAAGGTCTCTCTCTAGACTATCTGTGTGTTTGTGTGTGGCGTTATGTGTTGGCACAGACCTGTAAGGTCTCTCTAGACTATCTGTGTGTTTGTGTGTGGCGTTCTGTGTTGGCACAGACCTGTAAGGTCTCTCTCTAGACTATCTGTGTGTTTGTGTGTGGCGTTCTGTGTTGGCACAGACCTGTAAGGTCTCTCTCTAGACTATCTATGATTCAGTCTCACTGAGGAGACGCTGTCAGCAGCAGAGACAGATTGGGCTGGGTGTCAGCTTACTGTGTCAGCAAGGTCAGAGGTCAGAGCTCCTATAGCTAGCACTTCATATAGCTCTCTAGGAAACGCTGAGGTGTCTGTCTAACTCCACATACTGCACGCTAAAAGGAAGGTTCACTCCACATACTGCAGGCCAACAGGACGGCTAGCTCCACATACTGTAGGCTAACAGGAATGCTAACAACATACCGCAGGCTAACAGGACGGCTAGCTCCACATAATGCAGGGTAACAAGACGGCTAACTCCACGGCTAGCTCCACATAGCGCAGGCTAACAGGACGGCTAGCTCCACATACTGCAGGCTAACAACATACCGCAGGCTAACAAGACGGCTAACTCCAGATAATGCAGCTATCAAGACCGCAAGCTCCACATACTGCAGGCTAACAGGGCGGCTAGCTCCACATACTGCAGGCTAACAGGACGGCTAGCTCCACATACTGCAGGCTAACAGGGCGGCTAGCTCCACATATTGCAGGCTAACAAGATGGCTTGCTCCACATACTGCAGACTAACAGACAGTAATATGTACAGAAATGTTTCCTTATTCCCCTGGCTGTCAGTTTTGATGGATTACAGTTGCTAAACTACAGTCAGGATAAGTTGAACACAGAAAGTTTTATTAACTGGCACAAACTAAAATCTCCTTTAATGGAGAATCTTTTGTATGATATAAGAGATAGTGTAGTCAGTGCACTCACCCTGTGGTTCTCCCCTGGCCTCTGGGTCTCTCCCACTCTGGGGCCTTGGCTTGATCTGTGGTGGCTCCTCTCCCTGGAGTTCAGCACCTTGGTGGTGGGGTGGTGCCACTTGACCTCTGCAGACGGACATCTTGTTTATTTACACATAATTATACTGAATATATTAAACTGGAACCCTTTCTTTTCTCACTGGGTTGGGTGAATATAAAGAAACAATTGACGAAAGTATGCAGAGATTTAAAAAGTCTAACCCTATGACAGTGACGGGGAGACAGACACTGAACCCTATGAAAGTGACGGGGAAACAAACACTGAACCCTATGACAGCGACGGGGAAACAAACACTGAACCCTATGACAGTGACAGGGAAACAAACACTGAACCCTATGACAGTGACGGGGAAACAAACACTGAACCCTATGACAGTGATGGGGAGACGGACACTGAACCCTATGACAGTGACGGGGAAATGGACACTGAACCCTATGATGGTGACGGGGAGACGGACACTGAACCCTATGACACCGACTGGGAAATGGACACTGAACCCTATGATAGTGACGGAGACAGACACTGAACCCTATGACAGAGACGGAGACAGACACTAAACCCTGTGATAGTGACGGGGAAACAAACACTGAACCCTATGACAGTGACGGGGAAACAAACACTGAACCCTATGACAGTGACAGGGAGACAAACACTGAACCCTATGACAGTGACAGGGAAACGGACACTGAACCCTATGACAGTGACAGGGAAACGGACACTGAACCCTATGACAGTGACGGGGAGACAAACACTGAACCCTATGACAGTGACAGGGAAACGGACACTGAACCCTATGACAGTGACAGGGAAACGGACACTGAACCCTATGACAGTGACGGGGAAACAAACACTGACCCCTATGACAGCGACTGGGAAATGGACACTGAACCCTATGACAGTGACGGGGAAATGGACACTGAACCCTGTGATAGTGACGGGGAGACGGACACTGAACCCTATGACAGCGACTGGGAAATAGACACTGAACCCTATGACAGTGACTGGGAAATGGACACTGAACCCTATGACAGCGACTGGGAAATAGACACTGAACCCTATGACAGTGACTGGGAAATGGACACTGAACCCTATGACAGTGACGGGGAAACAAACACTGAACCCTATAACAATGACGGGGAAACGGACGACAGTAGAGATGAGGAAGACTTTGGTGAAGGCTTCAGCCCTACCTGCAGATCTGGTCCTCTCCAGTTTGGGTTCTCTCTCCTTCCGAGGATCAGACTGTTTCCCGCAGGGAGAGTCCAGAAGAGCTGGAGACTGGCATCTGAAACACGCACGCACGCACACACATATATACATATATATATATAATACAAATGTATTGTAATGTAATGTAATTAAATGTTCTTACCCATGGTAGACCATCTTCTGGTTCCAGGTTCCAGCAGGGCCAGGATCGCTGGATGTTGATTGGTTGCTAGGTGAGCTGCAGTAAAGTTGTCCCGCCTCTCCTCGACTGCCAGAGACACACACACACACACACACACACACACACACACACGTGTCAAGGTCTAGTACTCTGAGGTTAAGCATGGGACTGAAGGTGAATGTTCACTCTACTGTTCTATCTACTGTTACCCTGCTGGGGGGGGGGGGTGAGGTTAGGGGTGAGGTTAGGGGTGAGGTTAGGGGTGAGGTTAGGGGGGGTGAGGTTAGGGGTAAGGGTAGGGGTGAGGTTAAGGGTGGGGGTGATGTTATGGGTGAGGTTATGGGTGAGGGTAGGGGTGAGGTTAGGGGTGAGGTTAGGGGTGAGGTAAGGGGGGGTGAGGTTAGGGGTGAGGGTAGGGGTGGGGGTGAGGTTAGGGGTGAGGGTCTCTCCCCCATTCCCTCTCTCCATCTCTCCCCCATTCCCTCTCTCCATCTCTCCCACATCCCCCTCTCCATCTCTCCCACATCCCCCTCTCCATCTCTCCCACATGCCCCTCTCCATCTCTCCCACATTCCCCCTCTCCATCTCTCCCACATTCCCCCTCCCCATCTCTCCCACATGCCCCTCTCCATCTCTCCCACATTCCCCTCTCCATCTCTCCCACATCCCCCTTTCCATCTCTCCCACATGCCCCTCTCCATCTCTCCCACATGCCCCTCTCCATCTCTCCCATATTCCCCTCTCCATCTCTCCCACATTCCCCCTCCCCATCTCTCCCACATGCCCCTCTCCATCTCTCCCACATGCCCCTCTCCATCTCTCCCACATGCCCCTCTCCATCTCTCCCACATGCCCCTCTCCATCTCTCCCACTTCCCCCTCTCCATCTCTCCCACATGCCCCTCTCCATCTCTCCCACTTCCCCCTTTTCCGTTGCTTTGAGGCAGAAGGAGGGGGAGGGAACAGGAGGAGGTGGAGGTGTGAGGAGAGGATACGCTCCCTGCCACACGGGGTGGGAAACCCTTTGTCATCAACAGCCTCGGAGGCACATTAACATCTGTCAGCTCCAACAGCCAATTAACCGTCTGGCACATAGAGTCTCTCTCTCTCTCTCTCTCTCTCTCTCTCTCTCTCTCTCTCTCTCTCTCTCTCTCTCTCTCTCTCTCTCTCTCTCTCTCTCTCTCTCTCTCTCTCTCTCTCTCTCTCTCTCTCTCTCTCTCTCTCTCTCTCTCTCTCTCTCTCTCTCTCTCTCTCTCTCTCTCTCTCTCTCTCTCTCTCTCTCTCTCTCTCTCTCTCTCTCTCTCTCTCTCTCTCTCTCTCTCTCTCTCTCTCTCTCTAGCTGATTATTCACCATTTTCTAAGGTGAGCTTAGCACACATTACAAGCTTTTTATAGAGTCGGCGTCTAATCAACACCTCCAATTGCTTTCTGTCACTCTACCAGCAGACAAAGCCACACACCCACTAACACGCACATGCATACAACCACCAACACACACACAGACACACCACCACCCCCCCCCCCCCCCCCCCCCCCCCCCCCCCCCCCCCCCCCCCCCCCCACACACACACACCATTTAGCCAGAGACTGCAGGGGAAACTTTGTTCAAGTTCTAGCAGCAGCAGTGACTATTGGCATTTGGGTTGATGTTGGGTGAATATTTCCTATTAATAGTGGATGATAAAGCATCCATACGTTCCTCTAAAAACTACATCTGAACATCATACAACCCTGTGGAAATAATAATAAACACTCAACATGATCGTTCTTATGTATTTATTTAGACAGTGTTTTGTGAGGACATGTCTCCTTCATCCTAACCTCCTACTCCTGGTTTCAGACCTGCAGCCAACATAGTGTGTGTGTGTGTGTGTGTGTGTGTATATATGTGTGTGTGTGTGTGTGTGTGTGTCTGTGACTTCCATGAAGATCAAATGAGCAATCTGACACTGCTGTCAAACTGCGTTTTGGTCAAATAGATTTATGAGCTAAATACAGAACCAACTCCATCTCCCCCCTCCCTCCCTCTCCCCCCTACCCTCCCTCCCTCGGCCCTCATTTCCTCCCTCCCTTCCCCTCTCCCTCCCTCCCTCCCTCCCTCCCTGTGTGTGTGCGCCCCTCTGGGTGACAGTGTAGGGATAAGGGCTAGTCCTGGGACAGTGGCTCTAAGGTCCGGCTGTCAGTCAGGGTGAACAGTTCGCTCATAACAGCCCCATGGTAATGTTGAAATAATCATAATTTAATATCGACCATATTAGTTATTACAGTGACATAATCATCTTAAGATTTTAAGAACACTAGTACACCACCATGTCCGGTCAGTTGGTAAGGGCTGAAAGTATGACTGTTTCACTCAACTGTTATACATGCCAACGTGTAGAAGTATGGGTGTGGTGTGTGTGTGTGTGTGTGTGTGTGTGTGTGTGTGTGTGTGTGTGTGTGTGTCAGACCCCAGTGGGGGATAGCTGAGACTTGGACCCCCGCCACCTGGATCAGTGAATCATTTGTCCCAGCAAAAGTGTACCTAACCCCTAACCCTAACCCTAATCCATGATCCTAACCCTAACCCATGACCCTAACCCTAACCCATAAACCTAACCCTAACCCCTAACCCTAACCCTAACCCCTAACCCTAACCCTAACCCATGATCCTAACCCTAACCCAAACCTCCTGGATCAGTGAATCATTTGTCCCAGCTAGTGATGGGAATTTCGGCTCTTATGGGTGAGCCGGTTCATTTGGCTCTCATTTGGCTCTTTGTTCAGTTGTGCCTGCTATGCTAGCACTGCTAAGGCACATTGAAGCAGTTGGTGTTGGTTTACATTTGCTGACCCTTAACTATCATATTACATAGCCAACCTGATAAAACAATTATATTGATATAAATCAAATAATGACTAGATCATCACTCCGGCGTAATTACAATTCATTTTGGCTATATGTTGTTTTTTTATTGTTTACAAATGAAAAACAAATGCATGTCTTTTTCAGGGAGATATGGTTTGAACTACTTTTTTTAGACAGCTAACCAATTATGTGATTTCCTATGAAAGACAAATTAGTTAAAGTGTTACATTATTGACTTGTGTAAAACTGTCACGTCGATTGGGCTTACACAATACATTTGATTGGTTGTTGGCATGTCAGTCACTGAGGCTGTTCAGGGGTTGTCCCTTGACAGTCTGGGGAACAAGGCAGAGAATCTTACTCTATAATTTGAGCAGTGCTGCAAATTTGTTTTTTAATCAGGGAGCCGAAAGAACAGCTCTTTTACCGAGGTGATGCGGTTCCCTACGTTCACTGAAAAGAGCCTTTCAAAAAGAGCCGTTCGTTCGCGAATGACCCATCACTATTCCCAGCACCAGTGTACCTAATCCCTAACCCTAACCCCTAACCCCTAACCCATGACCCTATCCCTAACCCCTAACACACGACCCTAACCCTAACCTCCTGGATCAGTGAATCATTCACTCCTGCACCAGTGTGTCTAATCCCTAACCCTAACCCTTAACCCATGACCCTAACCTCCTGGATCAGTGAATCATTCACCCCTGCACCAGTGTGCACAACCCTAACCCCTAACCCTAACCCTAACCCATGACCCTAACCCTCACCCTAACCCTAACCTCCTGGATCAGTGAATCATTTGTCCCTGCATCAGTGACATTGGGCCAGGCCACAGTTTGCTGCTGCAGTGCGTCTGGCCTTCAGGACCTTCCAATAACTCCTATCTGGGATATGAACGAAACATTCTATGTCTGTCGTGTTGTCCCCGCCCCCTGTCAGCAAGTACCAGCCAATCAATATGCGGTCCCCACCTCCTTTTAGCGGGTATCAACCAATCATCGTGTTGTCACAGCTCCCTGTCACCCTGCCATGCTCGCCAGCCGTGTTTTTGCCACTTGTTAATTTTATGCTAATCGGCTTACAAACCATGACCTAATTATCCAGAGAGAATATGCTAATGCCAATCTGAGCTTTTGACTGGGACGTTAAACTGCATCCATCAAGGAAATAAACTGTTACTGTTCAACACAGAGAGAGGCGGAATACACAGGAACGTGTCTATGATTGATAGATCGCTATGCAATGAAAAGGGTTGCACAGGAAACAGCAAAAACTGAAACACCAAATGTCTGTTGTTTGATAGAGAAACTGACTTCCGAGAGAGAGAAAGAGAATGTTCTATTGTCCTTCAAGTTTTTCATTGCAATCAATGAAGAAGCTCACAGAAAATTCATTTTTTTGAGAATACAAGACCCCCCCCCCCCCCCCCCCACCCCAGTTGTCTATAATATAACAGCAGCCACACCAGAGGGTCTATAATATAACAGCACCCCACACCAGTCACCCCAGTGGGTCTATAATAGAACAGTAGTCACCCCAGTGGGTCTATAATAGAACAGTAGTCACCCCAGTGGGTCTATAATAGAACAGTAGTCACCCCAGTGGGTGGGTCTATAATAGAACAGTAGCCACCTCCCTTGTCTATAATAGAACAGTAGTCACCCCAGTGGGTCTATGTGTGGCATTATGGATTTTAAATGACCAAACAAGTATTTTTGAAAGGAAAACTTCACAGTCATGGAACAGGAAAATGAAGCAGTTGTTCTAACCTGTTGCCGTCCTGCTGCTTCCCGTCAAAGGAGGCGCTGCGAGACACGGAGCCCTGGACCAAGTGGAACATCTGCTGGCTGGGACTGGGGCCCTGGCTGGGGGACATCCGGGGACCCTCACTGGGGCCCTGGCCCGGGGACATCCTGGAGAGGTGGAGTTAGTGATTCATTAAAAAAGAAAATTATAAATAAATGAATATTTATATGTACTTACATTTTAAAGGATCAAATCCAAAATAAATATTTAATCTCCAATTGGTCTGGCTCATGAAATAAAAGGTTTCTGGTGTTAATAATGAAAGGGTTGTACCTGCAGGGGGCTGGACCTCCAGGGACAGCAGACACTCGATGCCAGCCGGCGGCGCTCATCCTGTAGGGGGCAGCATTCCCGTCCGGCTCCACCTGATACTCCACTACAGGGCCACGGTACAGCTCCGTATAGCTCCTGTAACCACAGTCACACCGTCAGTTACTGTAACCACAGTCACACCGTCAGTTACTGTAACCACAGTCACACCGTCAGTTACTGTAACCACAGTCACACTGTCAGTTACTGTAACCACAGTCACACCGTCAGTTACTGTAACCACAATTACACCTTCAGTTACTGTAATCACAGTCACACCGTCAGTTACTGTAACCACAGTCACACCGTCAGTTACTGTAACCACAGTCACACCGTCACCTGCTGTAACCACAATCACACCATCACCTAACCACAATCACACCATCACCTAACCACAGTCACACACTCAGTTACTGTAACCACAGTGACACCATCACCTAACCAGTCACACCATCACCTAACCAGTCACACCATCACCTAACCACAATCACACCATCACCTAACCACAATCACACCGTCAGTTACTTTAACCACAGTCACACCATCACCTAACCACAATCACACCATCACCTAACCAGTCACACCATCACCTAACCACAATCACACCATCACCTGCTGTAACCACAATCACACCATCACCTGCTGTAACCACAATCACACCATCACCTAACCACAATCACACCGTCAGTTACTTTAACCACAATCACACCATCACCTAACCACAGTCACACCGTCACCTGCTGTAACCACAGTCACACCATCACCTGCTGTAACCACAGTCACACCATCACCTGACCACAATCACACCATCACCTGCTGTAACCACAGTCACACCATCACCTAGCCAGTTACACCATCACCTGCTGTAACCACAGTCACACCATCACCTGCTGTAACCACAGTCACACCATCACCTGCTGTAACCACAATCACACCATCACCTAACCACAATCACACCATCACCTAACCACAGTCACACACTCAGTTACTGTAACCACAGTGACACCATCACCTAACCAGTCACACCATCACCTAACCAGTCACACCATCACCTAACCACAATCACACCATCACCTAACCACAATCACACCGTCAGTTACTTTAACCACAATCACACCATCACCTAACCACAATCACACCGTCAGTGGGTAATGTGTGTTATATTAACCTGTGCTGCTCCTTGGCTAATGTGTGTTCTAATGACCTGTGCTACTCCTTGGCTAATGTGTGTTATATTAATCTGTGCTGCTCCTTGGCTAATGTGTGTTCTAATAACCTGTGCTGCTCCTTGGCTAATGTGTGTTATAATAACCTGTGCTGCTCCTTGGCTAATGTGTGTTATATTAACCTGTGCTGCTCCTTGGCTAATGTGTGTTCTAATAACCTGTGTCTGGCTGCTCAGGCTACGCTATCCACAAGCCAAACCATCTAGCTGCTCAGGCTACGCTATCCACAAGCCAAACCAGCTAGCTGCTCAGGCTACGCTATCCACAAGCCAAACCAGCTAGCTGCTCAGGCTACGCTATCCACAAGCCAAACCAGCTAGCTGCTCAGGCTACGCTATCCACAAGCCAAACCAGCTAGCTGCTCAGGCTACGCTATCCACAAGCCAAACGAGCTTGGACATGGGAGCTTACATAATAAAACATAATAATGGCTAACTAATTAAGAGTACCAAGCACTCAAACATTGACTGTATTATTTGTTTTTTGCCGATGCTTATGAAGGTAAAAGGTTGCTCTTATAGTCTGTTGGTTTGAAGACTGTTTCATGAGTAAACTCTGCTAAAACTCCTCCTCTAACCTGTCCTTAGTCTGCATTTCTCATTACACCACTGAGTAAGAGAAGAAGTCAATGGAATGTGTAGTTAACATTCAGCCTATTACAGCTTTGTTTTGTCTGCGACTCTGTCCTAGAATGCCCAGTGGGATTGGATTCTAATTCTGGAATGTTTATTTTGCCAATATTTGATTCCAGAATGTTGATTGTATCCGGGCTCTAATTCCATAATATTTGTTCTGTCTTTAGGTTCTATTCCAAAATGTTGTTGTGTCTGGTGGTGGCAGTTTAAGCACAGTGAATTTATGATCATATCGGGTTAGTGTAAGAGGCTTACTTTTGGATATGGTCAGAACAACCCCGTTTAACTCCCTGAGCTGCAAATCTGGTTCCTCTGGGAGGATTCAATCAGGACAAAGTCTGTCTGAAAACCTCTATAAGGGAATGTGTCTGCTTTGGGTTTACCACTGCGTTCTACCAAGGTGCGGTGTGAGCGAGGGACAGATTCTGTAAGCTTTAGACATTAATTTATTCTGCTGCTCCCTGCTTTTAAACAGGGCACTGCTGGAAAAGAGAGTCTCAGTCCTTTATCACTGCATAAATATAAAAATAATATCATATGCCCTGCCAGGATCCCTATGTATGAGTGTGTATGTCCTTCCTGTACAGGCAGCTCACACTAAACAAACTGTTGGAACGTCTACACACCTCCGAGGAGTACCGTCGTCATGGGGATGGACCACCATCACGCTGACCAGGGCCGACGTCCTCAGCAGCTCAATCATCTGCTCATGGGACAGGGTTGCCACGGTGACCTGGCAGATCTCCACCAGTCGGCAGCCGGGGCGGAGTCCTGCCTGCCAGGCGAAGCCGAAGGGCTCCACGTCGGCGACCACGCCCTCTGAGTTGACGTGGAAACCGAGCTGACCCAGAGCATTCCTCCTCAAGCCCATCTCCAGAGCCTCAACGCCCAGAGTCACCCTCTACACAGCACGCAGAGAAACACAGAGAAACACACAGAGAAACAGTGAAAAAACAGAGAAACAAACAGAAACAAACAGAGAAACAAACAGAGAAACAAACAGAGAAACAAACAGAGAAACAAACAGAGAAACAAACAGAAACAAACAGAGAAACAAATAGAGAAACAAACAGAAACAAACAGAAACAAACAGAAACAAACAGAGAAACAAACAGAAACAAACAGAGAAACAAACAGAGAAACAAACAGAAACAAACAGAGAAACAAACAGAAACAAACAGAGAAACAAACAGAGAAACAAACAGAGAAACAAACAGAAACAGAGAAACAAACAGAGAAACAAACAGAGAACACAAACAGAGAAACAAACAGAGAAACAAACAGAAACAAATAGAGAAACAAACAGAAACAAACAGAGAAACAAACAGAAACAGAGAAACAAACAGAGAAACAAACAGAGAAACAAACAGAAACAAACAGAGAAACAAACAGAAACAAACAGAGAAACAAACAGAAACAAACAGAGAAACAAACAGAGAAACAAACAGAAACAGAGAAACAAACAGAGAAACAAACAGAAACAAACAGAAACAAACAGAGAAACAAACAGAAACAAACAGAGAAACAAACAGAGAAACAAACAGAGAAACAAACAGAGAAACAAACAGAAACAAACAGAGAAACAAACAGAAACAAACAGAGAAACAAACAGAGAAACAAACAGAGAAACAAACAGAGAAACAAACAGAGAAACAAAGAGAAACAAACAGAGAAACAAACAGAAACAAACAGAAACAAACAGAGAAACAAACAGAAACAAACAGAGAAACAAACAGAGAAACAAACAGAGAAACAAACAGAGAAACAAAGAGAAACAAACAGAGAAACAAACAGAGAAACAAACAGAAACAAACAGAAACAAACAGAGAAACAAACAGAAACAAACAGAAACAAACAGAAACAAACAGAAACAAACAGAGAAACAAACAGAGAAACAAACAGAGAAACAAACAGAGAAACAAACAGAGAAACAAACAGAAACAAATAGAGAAACAAACAGAAACAAACACAGAAACAAACAGAAACAAACAGAAACACAAACAGAGAAACAAACAGAAACAAACAGAGAAACAAAGAGAAACAAACAGAGAAACAAACAGAGAAACAAAGAGAAACAAACAGAAACAAATAGAGAAACAAACAGAAACAAACAGAGAAACAAACAGAGAAACAAACAGAAACAAACAGAAACAAACAGAGAAACAAACAGAGAAACAAACAGAGAAACAAACAGAGAAACAAACAGAAACACAAACAGAGAAACAAACAGAGAAACAAACAGAGAAACAAAGAGAAACAAACAGAAACAAATAGAGAAACAAACAGAGAAACAAACAGAGAAACAAACAGAGAAACACTGTTAACTAACGTTGTTAATGCATGGTGTTTTGTTTACCTCCAGCCGCAGTGTGATCTCCCTGAGGTCCTGAGAGGAGAACATCAAACACTCCCCCCGCTCGTAGAACAGCTTGACACACCCGCCGCCCGCCGCCCAGCCAATCACATCGCGGCAGTAGCAGTTAAGCACCACCTCCCTGGAGCGCTCCTCCATCAAAACCACAAACTCGTTGGACACGGCCAGCAGACAGCCCACATCCCCTGATTGGCTGAAGTCCCGGGCCAGCACAGGCCATGTGACCGCGCCGGTGCTCTCCAGGTGGGCGTTGCCCCGCGGCCGCGTGCGCTCCTTCCTCTTGGCGCCCAGCGTGATGAAGCTGAACTTGGCGTTGGAGGCGGAGTCAAGGGGCGTGGCGCTGACGTAGTTCTGGGCCAGGTCCGTCAGGTACTCCCGGCGAGTCCGCATCGCCATGGCAACGAACTTGTCTGACTTGTGCGCAGCGTTTTCGGCGTTGATTGTCTTGGCCAGGAGGAAGTCCCGGAAGACGGCCGACTTTGGAAACAGCACCCCTTGGGGGATGGGAGGTCCAAACGCAGGAACGTCTTTAGACCTGGTCACCGCAACACTGGAGCAGAATAAAGCAGAAACATTCAACCCAACATGTATACAGTGAACCAGAGAAACAACCCAACATGTATACAGTGAACCAGAGAAACAACCCAACATGTATACAGTGAACCAGAGAAACAACCCAACATGTATACAGTGAACCAGAGAAACAACCCAACATGGATATAGTGAACCAGAGAAACAACCCAACATGTATACAGTGAAGCACAGAAACAACCCAAAATGTATACAGTGAACCAGAGAAACAACCCAACATGTATACAGTGAACCAGAGAAACAACCCAACATGTATACAGTGAAGCACAGAAACAACCCAACATGTATACAGTGAAGCAGAGAAATAACCCAACATGTTTACAGTGAACCAGAGAAAAAACCCAACATGTATACAGTGAACCAGAGAAACAACCCAACATGTTTACAGTGAACCAGAGAAACAACCCAACATGTATACAGTGAAGCAGAGAAACAGAACACAGTTCTTAAAGCATACAGACATGAGATAGTACAGGACAGTGTAGGCGTTCTGAGGACTGAGTCGGTCTGACGTGTGTATCTGTGGGTAAGCAGTGAACTAACAACCCCTTTCACTGAACATGGACTGATGATAAAACACTACACTGATCTTTAAAAACAACAACAACAACAATACACGATGGAGCCTAACATGGTGACCCTGGGAATTGTAGTTCAGATGGAGTAAATGAAACACAATCATCAAGGCAAAGGTCTTTATCTCTGTATAATCCTTTCTTATGTAAGGGCTACACAGTGGTTTTAGTGTTAGCCAAAATAATAATCTGGAAACATTTGGCCTATATACTGTGTGTGTGTGTACAGGCCTCAGACAGCTGTAGAGGTCAAAGGTTGATTTTATGCTGTGTGGTGTCCTCACCTGTAGCAGGTATTGTCGGTGCAGGGGTTGTGGACGCGGACCACGATGAAGACGTGCTGGAAATGCGAGCGCATGGTTTTGGGAGTGAAGGGGAGTGCTCCCGGCTCCTGGAATATGATGGTGACGATGTCATTCCCAATGTGCCTCTTCCTCAAGAGCTGAAACACAACACACACACGCAATACACATGAGAACACACAGAGAGACACATGCACACAATACACATGAGAACACACAGACAGACACACGCACACAATACACATGAGAACACGGACTCACGCACGCACGCACACGCACGCGCACGCACACGCGCACACACACGCGCACACACACACACAATACACGTGAGAACACGGACTCACGCACGCACGCACACGCACGCACACGCACACGCACACACAGACCTGTTTCGTGTGTGTGTGTGTGTGACCAGTGTGTGTTGTTGTTGTGTGTGTGTGTGTGACACTGACCAGTGGTCTTTTGTTGTGTGTGTGTGTGTGTGTGTGTGTGTGTGTGTGACACTGACCAGTGGTCTGTTGTTGTGTGTGTGTGTGTGTGTGACACTGACCAGTGGTCTGTTGTGTGTGTGTGTGTGTGTGTGTGTGTGACACTGTGTGTGTGTGTGTGTGTGTGTGTGTGTGTGTGTGTGACACTGACCAGTGGTCTGTTGTTGTGTGTGTGTGTGTGTGTGACACTGACCAGTGGTCTGTTGTTGTTGTGTGTGTGTGTGTGACACTGACCAGTGGTCTGTTGTTGTTGTTGTGTGTGTGTGTGTGTGTGTGTGTGTGTGTGTGTGTGTGTGTGTGTGTGTGTGTGTGTGTGTGTGTGTGACACTGACCAGTGGTCTGTTGTTGTTGTGTGTGTGTGTGTGACACTGACCAGTGGTCTGTTGTTGTTGTTGTTGTGTGTGTGTGTGTGTGTGTGTGACACTGACCAGTGGTCTGTTGTTGTTGTTGTGTGTGTGTGTGTGTGTGTGTGTGTGTGTGACACTGACCAGTGGTCTGTTGTTGTTGTGCGTGTGTGTGTGTGTGTGTGTGTGTGAGACACTGACCAGTGGTCTGTTGTTGTTGTGTGTGTGTGTGTGACACTGACCTGTTGTCTGTTGTTGTGTGTGTAGGGCAGCAGGGTGGAGACGTGGAACATCAGCTCGTAGTCTTTGTAGGTGGTGTACAGAGAGTGTGTCCCTGTGGAGTCAGCTGAGGACAGGAGGGCAGAGGTCAGAGGTCAAAACAAGTAAAGAGATCAGTACCCTAAGTCTCAGGTCCCATATACCGAACTACAAATACACTGTAACAAAATAAAGTGAATACCTATACATATGAATAGATGTATGAAGCCAAGTGCTAGTGAAGACTGTGGCTCCCTTGTTAGCCGTAGAGAGGGATATAACCTAGTGTCCTTAGCCGGGTCCTTGATGAAGCCCTTTATGTAATGTAGTCTGATGTAATCTATTAAAGGTATATTTACTCTGAGTATCCAGCTGAGCCCTGTACTTGGTGAAGCCCTTTATGTAATGTAGTCTGATGTAATCTATTAAAGGTATATTTACTCTGAGTATCCAGCTGAGCCCTGTACTTGGTGAAGCCCTTTATGTAATGTAGTCTGATGTAATCTATTAAAGGTATATTTACTCTGAGTATCCAGCTGAGCCCTGTACTTGGTGATGCCCTTTATGTAATGTAGTCTAATGTAATCTAATAAAGGTATATTTACTCTGAGTATCCAGCTGAGCCCTGTACTTGGTGAAGCCCTTTATGTAATGTAGCCTGATGTAATCTATTAAAGGTATATTTACTCTGAGTATCCAGCTGAGCTCTGTACTTGGTGAAGCCCTGTAGTGGGACAGTCTGGCCCAGCAGTCCCATGAACTCCTCCAGGGCGGCGCTGCTGCGCTCGTTGTTGTACATGTCCTCCTCGCTACTCTGCCCACTGCCACACAGCAGGAGCCCCACCTTGACCTGGATGCTCAGCTGTAGAGGATACACGCACGCACGCGCGCACGCACGCACGCACGCACGCACGCACGCACGCACGCACGCACGCACGCACGCACACACGGTCACTATAGAGATTCGTACAGATAGACAGACAGACAGACAGACAGACAGACAGACACACACAGACAGACAGACAGACAGAGACAGACACAGAGGACACCTAGAGATGGTCCTATGAATATTATAATAAAAAAGACAATAATTTTGACACTGTCACCACATACTAATGAAATACATAATAATAATAATATTAGGATTGAATTTTTAGAGCTTTTCTCGGGACACAAAGTGCTTTACCAATTGGTCGCCAATTAGTAACGGACAGGACAGACAGCCATCACACACAACAATCAGTCTGCAGTCAGACAGGACAGACAGACAGACAGAGCCAGCCAGACTGCTATCTCACACAACAATCAGTCTGCAGTCAGACAGCGATATGCATACAAGTCTATTTAACATCTGGGCCCTTGAGTATTTTGGTCAGGGATAAGCTCAGCATTTATAGATCTCAGGGGTAGCATCTTAACTATCCTGACACCTTATTGCAAGTTGGCGGTAATAATCTCATCCTGCTAGGTCAATGCAAAGCAGTGGGACAGAACACTCTGCTGAGATCAGGTGTGATCAATGTCTTCCTGCTCCTCAGACAGAGGTCTATGTAGCTGCTCCTCTCATAGGTCTATGTAGCTGCTCCTCTGTCATAGGTCTATGTAGCTGCTCCTCTCATTGGTCTATGTAGCTGCTCCTCTCATACAGAGGTCTATGTAGCTGCTCCTCTCAGACAGTGGTCTATGTAGCTGCTCCTCTCAGACAGTGGTCTATGTAGCTGCTCCTCTCAGACAGTGGTCTATGTAGCTGCTCCTCTCAGACAGTGGTCTATGTAGCTGCTCCTCTCAGACAGTGGTCTATGTAGCTGCTCCTCTCAGACAGTGGTCTATGTAGCTGCTCCTCTCAGACAGTGGTCTATGTAGCTGCTCCTCTCAGACAGTGGTCTATGTAGCTGCTCCTCTCAGACAGTGGTCTATGTAGCTGCTCCTCTCATAGGTCTATGTAGCTGCTCCTCTCAGACAGTGGTCTATGTAGCTGCTCCTCTCAGACAGTGGTCTATGTAGCTGCTCCTCTCAGACAGTGGTCTATGTAGCTGCTCCTCTCAGACAGTGGTCTATGTAGCTGCTCCTCTCAGACAGTGGTCTATGTAACTGCTCCTCTCAGACAGTGGTCTATGTAGCTGCTCCTCTCAGACAGTGGTCTATGTAGCTGCTCCTCTCAGACAGTGGTCTATGTAGCTGCTCCTCTCACACTGTATCAAGGAGCCAGTCAGCATGTCAGAGAGAAAGGACCATGTGAAGGGAAACAGCATTTTGGGAGGAAATTAGAATTTCAGTTTCCCACCAGCTGCAGGTGGGCCTTCTGAGTGAGCAGGGCCTCCCAACCGCCCCCTCTCTCCCTCTATCACACCCCCACCCCTCCCTCTATCTCACCCCTCTCTCCCTGTATCACACCCCCACCCATCCCCCTCTCCATCACACCCCCACCCCTCCCCATCCCTTTCTCTGTCTCACCCCCCCCCCCCCTCTCTCTCTCTCTGTGTGTGTGTCTGATCCCCACTCCTCCTTCCATCTCACCGCGAGCACACACACACACACCACAGACTCCACTGCTTCCAAGGCGGTCGCCATGGTAACCCAGCAAACAGTCCGCAGCTGGAGGAGGCCGAGGTAAGCCGGAGGAAGATCACAGACAATCATGATTCAGGTGGGATTCATCTCTACACCTGGAAGCATGGCCACAACCCATGGTAACCAGCCAACCTGTGCTGAGATCTGACTGGCTGCATGATGGTCCTGCTAATTTCAGATCAGTATAACATGATGAGATCTGACTGGCTGCATGATGGTCCTGCTAATTTCAGATCAGTATAACACGATGAGATCTGACTGGCTGCATGATAGTCCTGCTAATTTCAGATCAGTATAACACGATGAGATCTGACTGGCTGCATGATAGTCCTGTTGATTTCAGATCAGTATAACATGATGAGATCTGACTGGCTGCATGATAGTCCTGCTGATTTCAGATCAGTATAACACGATGAGATCTGACTGGCTGCATGATAGTCCTGTTGATTTCAGATCAGTATAACACGATGAGATCTGACTGGCTGCATGATAGTCCTGTTGATTTCAGATCAGTATAACATGATGAGATCTGACTGGCTGCATGATAGTCCTGTTGATTTCAGATCAGTATAACATGATGAGATCTGACTGGCTGCATGATAGTCCTGTTGATTTCAGATCAGTATAACATGATGAGATCTGACTGGCTGCATGATAGTCCTGTTGATTTCAGATCAGTATAACATGATGAGATCTGACTGGCTGCATGATAGTCCTGTTGATTTCAGATCAGTATAACATGATGAGATCTGACTGGCTGCATGATAGTCCTGTTGATTTCAGATCAGTATAACATGATGAGATCTGGCTGGCTACATGATAGTCCTGCTGATTTCAGATCAGTATAACATGATGAGATCTGGCTGGCTACATGATAGTCCTGCTGATTTCAGATCAGTACCACCGTGATGCAGCCTGTCTCTCCTTGCTCCCTCTCTGTCTGTCCCCCTCCCCCTCTCTCATGAATCTTTAATGAAGGAGACGGGATCTCATCTCTCTGCTCTCTGCACACGCATGGCATTTATGTCCTGCTCCCCTTGGCCACGTCCATCTCAACCCCCATCCTCAGCACTCCTGACTGCCTCAACTACTACACAACGCTGCTTTACAATGACAGCTGAGGACTGTTTTGTTCAGATAAACAAAAGTACACACACACAGATACATACACATATATGTATCTGATTATATAGAAACCCTGCTAAATCGGTTGGCTGTATGTGTGTGCTTAAAGCAGAAGCAGCCTCACCCCCTGTTGGTCCAGTGTGAGGAGCTGTTCTGGGACGTTGGGTGAGTTGGAGGCCAGACGCAGGCACTGGAGGTTCAGCTCCGGCACCACATACTCCAGAACCTCCTTCAGGGGAAGCCCGCGGGCTGTGCCGTGTCTGGAGGAGGACGGCACCACGTCCTCCAGGACTGCCCCTCGTAGGGTGCTCAACTAGAGGAACGACAGAGAGGTTAAAGGTTAACTAGAGGAACGACAGAGAGAGAGAAAGAGCTCAACTAGAGGAACGACAGAGAGGTTAAAGGTTAACTAGAGGAACGACAGAGAGAGAGAGAGAGCTCAACTAGAGGAACGACAGAGAGGTTAAAGGTCAACTAGAGGAACGACAGAGAGAGAGAGAGCTCAACTAGAGGAACGACAGAGAGGTTAAAGGTCAACTAGAGGAACGACAGACAGAGAGAGAGAGCTCAACTAGAGGAACGACAGAGAGGTTAAAGGTTAACTAGAGGAACGACGGAGAGAGAGAGAGAGAGAGTGCTCAACTAGAGGAACGACAGAGAGGTTAAAGGTCAACTAGAGGAACGACAGAGAGAGAGAGAGAGAGAGAGAGCTCAACTAGAGGAACGACAGAGAGGTTAAAGGTTAACTAGAGGAAAGACAGGAGAGAGAGAGAGAGAGAGAGAGCTCAACTAGAGGAACGACAGAGAGGTTAAAGGTTAACTAGAGGAACGACGGAGAGAGAGAGAGAGAGAGAGAGCTCAACTAGAGGAACGACAGAGAGGTTAAAGGTTAACTAGAGGAACGACGGAGAGAGAGAGAGAGAGAGAGAGAGAGAGAGCTCAACTAGAGGAACAACAGAGAGAGAGAGAGAGCTCAACTAGAGGAACGACAGAGAGAGAGAGGTTAACAAGAGGAACGACAAAGAGAGAGAGAGAGAGAGAGAGAGAGAAAGAAAGCTCAACTAAAGGAGACAGAGGTTATCTACAGAGAGACTGGTAGTGACTATGTTCACCTCACTGGTTCTAAAGGTGACCTGGTAGTGACTATGTTCACCTCACTGGTTCTAAAGGTGACCTGGTACCTCACTGGTTCTAAAGGTGACCTGGTAGTGACTATGTTCACCTTACTGGTTCTAAAGGTGACCTGGTAGTGACTATGTTCACCTCACTGGTTCTAAAGGTGACCTGGTAGTGATTATGTTACCACACTGGTTCTAAAGACGACCAGGTAGTGACTATGTTCACCTCACTGGTTCTAAAGGTGACCTGGTAGTGACTATGTTCACCTCACTGGTTCTAAAGATGACCAGGTAGTGACTGTTCACCTTACTGGTTCTAAAGGTGACCTGGTAGTGACTATATTCACCTCACTGGTTCTAAAGGTGACCTGGTACCTCACTGGTTCTAAAGGTGACCTGGTAGTGATTATGTTACCACACTGGTTCTAAAGACGACCAGGTAGTGACTGTGTTTACCTCACTGGTTCTAAAGGTGACCTGGTAGTGACTATGTTCACCTCACTGGTTCTAAAGATGACCAGGTAGTGACTGTTCACCTTACTGGTTCTAAAGGTGACCTGGTAGTGACTATATTCACCTCACTGGTTCTAAAGGTGACCTGGTACCTCACTGGTTCTAAAAGTGACCTGGTAGTGATTATGTTACCACACTGGTTCTAAAGACGACCAGGTAGTGACTGTGTTTACCTCACTGGTTCTAAAGACGATCCGGTAGTGACTGTGTTTACCTCACTGGTTCTAAAGACGACCAGGTAGTGACTGTGTTTACCTCACTGGTTCTAAAGACGATCCGGTAGTGACTGTGTTTACCTCACTGGTTCTAAAGGTGACCAGGTAGTGACTGTGTTTACCTCACTGGTTCTAAAGGTGACCAGGTAGTGACTGTGTTTACCTCACTGGTTCTAAAGACGACCAGGTAGTGACTGTGTTTACCTCACTGGTTCTCAAGACGACCAGGTAGTGACTGTGTTTACCTCACTGGTTCTAAAGACGATCCGGTAGTGACTGTGTTTACCTCACTGGTTCTAAAGGTGACCAGGTAGTGACTGTGTTTACCTCACTGGTTCTAAAGACGACCAGGTAGTGACTGTGTTTACCTCACTGGTTCTAAAGACGATCCGGTAGTGACTGTGTTTACCTCACTGGTTCTAAAGGTGACCAGGTAGTGACTGTGTTTACCTCACTGGTTCTAAAGACGATCCGGTAGTGACTGTGTTTACCTCACTGGTTCTAAAGGTGACCAGGTAGTGACTGTGTTTACCTCACTGGTTCTAAAGGTGACCAGGTAGTGACTGTGTTTACCTCACTGGTTCTAAAGACGATCCGGTAGTTGTACTGCATTTTGTCTCTTCCATCCTCTAGCTTCTCTCTCCGGATGCTGACAGCCACAGGCCCAAGGTTCTCATCCAACCCAAAGTAGTTCTGGTGGTCTGGCGTGCCAAAGAAGAAGAAGAAGAAGAAGAGGGTTTGTTTTGTCCGTCCAGTGTGTATTGCTGGTTTTGTGTGGGTTTTCCGTGATGGTATTATTTTCATATCAGCATAGACATAGTATTGATGTCAGACACTTCCTGTATCAGATTCAGTGTCTCCTCAGTGCCTCTGGGGTTGCTCTGTCTAATCAATAGGGCTGATGGATACGTTTCCTGTAATCAGGCTACCTCTCCGATCAATAAATCCACGAGAGCATGGATACGTTTCCTGTGATGAAGCACATTTACCAGTGACCTGACCAACCTTGAGGGTAGGCATTACCTAGGACACAGTTGGCGTTGCCTAAGAAACAGCAGCCAGAGTTAGCTGACCTCCACTAGAAATCCACCTGCCGACAGCCTTTTCCTGGAGCGGCTTATGTTCAAACAGCAGCTGTTTTTTTGCGGTTCAACAATTAAAAATGTTTTGGGAGGACATAGGAGGTAGAACAATGTTCTTTGTTTGGTTTAAACATTAATATTGTACTGTGTTGTTAATATTGTAACACATTTGTATTATTTGCTTATTTATCTGGTAGTAGTATTAGTTACCTTTGTTGTAGAAGTATTTCTGGTAGTAGTATTTCTTACCTTTGTTATAGTAGAGTTTCTGCTAGTAGTATTATTTACCTTTGTTGTGGAAGTATTTATGGTCGCAGTATTATTTATGTTTGTTGTGGAAGTATTTCTGGTAGTAGTATTATTTACCTTTGTTATAAAAGTATTTGTGGTAGTAGTAGTATTACTTACCTTTGTAGTAGAAGTATTTCTGGTAGTAGTAGTATTACTTACCTTTGTAGTAAAAGTTTTTCTGGTAGTAGTAGTAGTTACCTTTGTTGTAGAAGTATTTTTGGTAGTAGTTACCTTCGTTATAGAAGTATTTCTGGTAGTAGTAGTAGTTACCTTTGTTGTAGAAGTATTTCTGGTAGTAGTTACCTTTGTAGTAGAAGTATTTCTGGTAGTAGTAGTTACCTTTGTTGTAGAAGTATTTCTGGTAGTAGTAGTTACCTTTGTTGTAGAAGTATTTCTGGTAGTAGTTACCTTTGTAGTAGAAGTACAGTGCATCCGGAAAGTATTCATATACCCTTCACTTTTTCCACATTTTATTATGTTACAGCCTAATTCCAAAATGGATTAGATAAAAAAGATTCTCAACATTCTACATACAATACCGCATAATGACAAAGTGAAAAAGTTTTTTTGAATTTTTTGCAAATGTATTAAAAATAAAAAAATAAAATATCACATGTACAGAAGTATTCACACCCTTTGCTGTGACACTCAAAATTGAGCTCAGGTGCATCCCGTTTCCACTGATCATCCTTGAGATGTTTCTACAACTTGATTGGAGTCCACCTGTGGTAAATTAAATTGATTGGACATGATTTGGAAAGGCACACACCTGTTTATATAAGGTCCCACAGTTGACAGTGCATGTCAGAGCACAAACCAAGTCATGATGTCCAAGGAATTGTCTGTAGACCTCCGAGAGAGGATTGTATCGAGGCACAGATCTGGGGAAGGGTACAAAAAAATGTCTGCATCATTGAAGGTCCCAACGAGCACAGTGGTCTCCATCATTCGTAAATGGAAGACGTTTGGAACCACCAGGACTCTTCCTAGAGCTGGCCGCCCGGCCAGACTGATCAATCGGGGGAGAAGGGCCTTGGTCAGGGAGGTGACCAAGAACCCGATGGTCACTCTGACAGAGCTCCAGTGTCCCTCTGTGGAGATGGGAGAACCTTCCAGAAGGACAACCATCTCTGCTGCACTCCACCAATCAGGCCTTTATGGTAGAGTGACCAGACGGAAGCCACTCCTCAGTAAAAGGCACATGACAGCCCGCATGGAGTTTGCCAAAAGGCACCTAAAGGACTCTCAGACCATGAAAAACCAAATTCTCTGGTCTGATGAAACCAAGATTGAACTCTTTAGCCTGAATGCCAAGCGTCATGTCTGGAGGAAACCAGGCTGCTCATCACTTGGCCAATACCATCCCTACAGTGAAGCATGGTGGTGGCAGCATCATGCTGTGGGGGTGTTTTTCAGCAGCAGGAACTGGGAGACTAGTCAGGATCAAGGGAAAGATGAATGCAGCAATGTACAGAGAGATCCTTGATGAAAACCTGCTCCAGAGCGTTCTGGACCTCAGACTGGGGCGAAGGTTGACCTTCCAACAGGACAACGACCCTAAGCACACAGCCAAGATAACAAAGGAGTGGCTTTGGGACAAGTCTGTGAATGTCCCTGAGTGGTCCAGCCAGAGCCCAGACTTGAACCCGATTGAACATCTTTGGAGAGATCTGAAAATGGCTGTGCACCGACGCTCCCCATCCAAGCTGATGGAGCTTGAGACGATCAGCAAAGAAGAATTGGAAAAATTGCCCCAAAATAGATGTGGCAAGCTTGTAGCATCATACTCAAGAAGACTTGAGGCTGTAATTGCTGTCAAAGGTGCTTCAACAATGTATTGAGTAAAGGGTGTGAATACTTATGTACATGTGATATTTTTGTTTTTTATTTTTAATATATTTGCAAAAAATTCTAAACTTTTTTCACTTTTTCATTATGCAGTATTGTGTGTAGAATGTTATGGAATTTTTTTTATTTAATCCATTTTGGAATTAGGCTGTAACATAATAAAATGTGGAAAACGTGAAGGGGTATGAATACTTTCCGGATGCACTGTATTTCTGATAATAGTAGTAGTTACCTTTGTTATAGAAGTATTTCTGGTAGTAGTATTAATTACCTTTGTTGTAAAAGTATTTCTGGTAGTAGTAGTAGTTGCCTTTGTAGTAGAAGTATTTCTGGTAGTAGTAGTAGTTACCTTTGTTATAGAAGTATTTCTGGTAGTAGTAGTAGTAGTAGTTACCTTTGTTGTAGAAGTATTTCTGGTAGTAGTAGTAGTTACCTTTGTAGTAGAAGTATTTCTGGTAGTAGTAGTAGTAGTAGTTACCTTTGTTATAGAAGTATTTCTGGTAGTAGTAGGCTCCCAGGTCTACATGCTCCACCATGGAGCGCGTCATTCCATCCGCAGGGAAGCCCTGAGTGTCCCGGGGCCCTTCCAGCACAGACACGCCAGCGTTAGGGCAGCGCCCGCTGGCTGCAGCGTCTCCTCCAGACAGGTAGGAGGCGCTGTGGCCCAGCCTCCTCTCCCCCTCCCCTCCCAGCTCGTTCCTGAAGAAGGGGCAGCTCAGCAGCAGGTTGTTGCTCCGCCCGTCCCCGTCGTCAGCCTCTGCGTTGGCACGGAAACCAAGGTCCTCGCAGCTGCCCCCTGGCAACTCCCAGCAGGGCCCTGACCCCTGACCCTGGGAGGCGGCCGAGGCTCCGGTGCTGGTGTTGAGTCTGTGGCCCAGCTGGCTGCGGCTGGCCTCGGCCTGGCTGATGTGGAACAGAACGCTCTGAACGTCATAGTGAGAGAAGCACCTGTGGCCCCGCCCAGCGCCACGCCCCGCCTCCTCCACACACTCCCCCTCCAAGCTCTTCCCGCTCCGGAGTCGCCGGAAGATGGACGTCTCTCCTTTCCCCGAGGACTTCATGCGCTGGACCAGGGAGCGCTCTCGCTCGCGGCTGTAGAGCATTGAGCTGTCCGCGTAGTCGCTGTAACCAGGGATACGGAGGATGTCGCCGCGGGCGATCTGGGCGGCGGTCTGCAGACTGGGGGACAGAGAGGTGTTGAGGCGCAGCAGCTCAGGGAAGTTCTGGGGTGGGGGCAGGGCCATGAAGCTCTGGGGAGGGGGCAGGGCCATGAAGCTCTGGGGAGGGGCGGAGCCATGAAGCTCTGGGGAGGGGGTGGGGCCATAAAGCTCTGGGGGGTGGGCGGGGCCATGAAGCTCTGGGGGGTGGGCGGGGCGCTGGGCTGCTCGGTGGTGGGTGGAGCCAGGAAGCTGTGAGGGTGCAGAGAGGAAGTGCTGCCGTAGCGACGGTGCAGCGTGCTCTCCATCAGGTCCTCAGGGTCGCCAATGTCGCTGAGGGTCACCTCACTGTTACTCCTCCTCAGGCGTGCCAGAGAGCCCTTCATAGGGGCGTCCACCAGCAGGTCACACAGCGGGGCAAAGGTCACCCGCCCCCTTCCTAGCTCCGCCTCCTGACCTTTAACCCCGGGGGGAATGTGGAAGGAGGGCTCCAGGCTGTCGTAGCGGGGCGGGGGCTGGGCCTCCCAATTCCTGTGGGGCCAGTGAGAGACACGGACGCCCATTTTGGGTTTGGCTGGCGCCCCCTGCAGGCCGGAGGGTGGAGCAGCAGTGCTGCCCCGTACAGCCTGGAGAGGCTGCATCTTCTGGCTCTGCATCTACAGGCCGTGCTCTGACACACAATATGCTAACACCCTGCAAACACACACAGGTCCACAGGAAGAAGTCAATAGCCAAGCTTAGGAAATGAAATCTGATCCTTAATAATCCATTTCTAAAACATGTCTAGTTGAGTTCTGGCGTGAGGTTCTAGACTGGGAGCACATCTTTTTTTCTTCTGCACAATTAAAAAGTTATTGCACAAAAGTTCTCTAGCAGATAATTTACATCTGTGGTCCCTGGGCAGGTACACAAAGACTATCCCGCAAAGCATAAACACAACATAATTATTACACAGAGCTACACATTGGCAACCTGAGGGTCCACACCTACACTGCAAAGCACTATTTCAAATGCAATCAATTATTACTTTATTATTATTATTATTATTATTATGATGATTATTATTATTATTATCATTAATAAGAACATTTCTCTCTGTACCTGAGTCTATCCTGTTCTGAAGGTCATCGCCGTAGTGACGGGATCGTAGAGGAGAGGGCTTCCTCTATGGCCATGGAACAACGCAGCAGATTCTACTGGTTTAGATTCTACTGGTTCTGCTCTGAGTCCAGCTTTACTGGAACCCCCAGCAGTCCACTGTGAGACAGAGAGAGACAGTGTGTGTGTTTGACCGTCAGGACTCAGAAAAAGAACATTGCCTTCAGGTCACATTGATTCTGTATACATCAAAGAACAGGCAATCCGGTACATCAAAACCTACATCATTAAAACAGAAAGATCTGTACATCGAAAACCTACATCATTACAACAGAAAGATCTGTACATCCAAAACCTACATCATTACAACAGAAAGATCTGTACAGCCCTCACAAGCAGTTTTTTTACATATGAATATTCATGGCACCGGACTCCATTCTAGGTCAACTTCAAAGAAACAGCCTAATCCCTGATGTTACGTTATGGAGGAAATCCCTCCAGGGTTGACGTACAAGAGAATTAAAGGGTGTTTTAAATTACCTGATGGCCATATCTAGATTGGCCGTAATATAACAAAACACTCTCCATCCGTTTCCTAGAAAGTTTAATTCCAAAATGACTTACAGAATATTTTGGGAAAAAATAAACATTTGACATGAAATAAACCCCTTTCGTAGATTTTGAAATATTGTAGAGTAAATACATCAGTACTTTTGGTCAGAATTAATTAATTATTTTATGACTGAATCCTTTTTAAATTCTAAGATTTGCAGACTTGCTGGACCAGAACACAGTCTAACTGTCAATAACGCAGTACAGACCTGGACCAGAACAGAGTCTCACTGTCAATAACACAGTACAGACCTGGACCAGAACAGAGTCTCACTGTCAATAACACAGTACAGACCTGGACCAGAACACAGTCTCACTGTCAATAACACAGTACAGACCTGGACCAGAACACAGTCTCACTGTCAATAACACAGTACAGACCTGGACCAGAACAGAGTCTCACTGTCAATAACACAGTACAGACCTGGACCAGAACACAGTCTCACTGTCAATAACACAGTACAGACCTGCTGGACCCGAGGCCTTTTAAAGATTGACACAAGACACCCCCCCCCCCCCCCCCCCCTAGTACAAATAGATCCACATTGAGGTATGAGTAGCACGCATACATGCACGCACGCAAACACGCACGCACGCACAAACTACAAAAGAGGTCATCAGGGAGGATGTGTGCTGTTTTTCTTTTCATAGTGGGAGGGAGCTTTTCTAAATTCAATCTCCTGAATGAACCGCATGACACTGTACACCCCAGAGTGAGAGAGGAGAGGAAGAGGAGAGAGAAGAGAGGAGGAGAGGAGAGGAGGGTTGGTTTCTTCCAGTGTGTTCAGTTCTAACAGGGGCCCATGGAGCCACCACTTCCTGCTTCCTCTCCTACTTCCTGTTAGGGCTGTGTTGTATTGGCAAGAATCTGGCCATACCATACGTGTCACGATCTAGGGGTTACCATTCAATACATTGTCATACTGCGATCACATTTGTGGAAAACTGTTAAAGTATGCAGTAAAAAGTTGACTTGCTTTCCATGCATGACAGCAGGACAGTGGGATCTGCATTCATCAAAGTCTCTGTGACATCCAACATCATAGAACACCTTTTGTGCAATCTGAGTCAATAAATAACATAATTTGTCTGTATCAGTGAAAAAATACACAAAAATGAATCCCACAAAATGTAAAATAATTATTGATACTTTGTTTTACAGAATTTATACAGTATCGCTTAACATCGCGATACTCAAGTGAATCGATATTTTCTTACACCCCTACTTCCTGTACCAGGGTACTGCAGTACAACTATACTAGATAAATGATGACTTTATGTACATTACTTCACCACTTTAATTTGGCTTTTCTTATCTCCTATTTCTTCTCCTATCCAGCGAGCTGGCAGCCCAATGCTGCTGTAACAAACCAGTGTGGACATGCAGCAGGCCATGCCTGCCTCCAGGGTGACAGCCAATCAACAGGCTGACACACCCAACCAGTCACCCATATGAATCACTCTGTCTGGAACCAGATACCATTGGTCCTTCACACACTGGCCCAAAAACACAAAGCACCCTGATTGGTCCTTCACACCCACATTATTTATCTCTTCATGAATCATTATGATGATAAGGATGATGATAAAGAGCATACAGTCCCTGCTCTGATAGAACACTGACTGACTGCCTCCATATCTATCTGTCTGTCTGTCTGCTCTGATAGAACGCTGACTGACTCAGAACACAGACATGCCTGACTGACTGACTGACTGCCTCCATATCTATCTATCTATTTATCTGTCTGTCTGTTCTGATAGAACACTGACTGACTGCCTCCATATCTATCTGTCTGTCTGTCTGCTTTGATAGAACACTGTCTGACCCAGAACACAGACATGCCTGTCTGACTGACCCAGAACACAGACATTCTGACATGCCTGACTGCCTCCATATCTGTCTGTCTGTCTGCTTTGCCTGACTGACTGCCTCCATATCTATCTGTCTGCCTCCATACCTGTCTGTCTTTATACCTGTCTGTGTGTCTGTCTCCATACCTGTCTGTGTCTGTCTCCATATCTGTCTGTGTGTCTGTCTCCATATCTGTCTGTGTGTCTGTCTCCATATCTGTCTGTCTCCATACCTGTCTGTCTGTCTGTCTCCATATCTGTCTGTGTGTCTGTCTCCATATCTGTCTGTCTGCTTTGCCTGTTACACCCTCCAGTTGAACACACCACCCTACCCAGCAGTAACATGCCACTCCTAGCCCCAGCCTGTGTGCACTGGTAGGTGTGTGGACGTCTGCAGAACATGTGTGTCTGTCAAAGAGTGTGTGTGTGTGTGTGTGTGTGTGTGTGTGTGTGTGTGTGTGTCATATAATGCGTGTGAACGGGCCTGATGCCTGCTCGGTCAGTTGTCTGGGATTGATTCCAAACCGCAGAGAGATGTGTGAGTAACAGTGGATGTCGAATATGCACACACAAAGTCATGCGAAATTCAACCATTTGGATGAGTGTTTATTTAAGGCTGTGGATGGAGGTGTGTGTGTGTGTGTGTGTGTGGGGGGGGGGGGGGGGGGGCCTTGTTCAGCTAGTTACTGAACACACACGCAGGATGACTGCTTGTTGGTTGGGTTATCGAACACCATGCAGGATGACTGAGTGTTGGTTGGGTTATTGAACACCACGCAAGATGACTGTTGGTTGGGTTATTGAACACCATGCAGGACGACTGAGTGCTGGTTGGGTTATTGAACACCATGCAGGATGACTGTTGGTTGGGTTATTGAACACCATGCAGGATGACTGTTGGTTGGGTTATTGAACACCATGCAGGATGACTGTTGGTTGGGTTATTGAACACCATGCAGGATGACTGTTGGTTGGGTTATTGAACACCATGCAGGATGACTGTTGGTTGGGTTATTGAACACCATGCAGGATGACTGTTGGTTGGGATGTTAAACGGTGCCATCTGTCCGTTGTTGTTGAGGTGACAAACCCGTCAGTCAGAGGAATAGACAGGTGCTGCCCTAGAGGAGGAACCTGTCTGTGCTAGTCTGCATAAACACACACACACACACACACACACACACACACACACACACACACACACACACACACACACACACACACACACACACACAGTCTGAGAAAACACAGGCACACACCAGTCTGAATAAACACCACCCCCGCCCCCCACCCCACTGTGAGAATGATGTTGCTGCCCCATTCCTCCTCTCAACCCAAATGTTGCTTTGTCACCTCATTACCATAAAAACACACCAACTGCCACATCGGTCGACGAACACCTTTCACAGGGCTACGGACACACACACACACACCTCCTCCCTACTTTTGGGAGGCGACGGCTTCACTTGTACAGGAGTCCTGGTGAAGGGTCAGACAGAGGTCATAGGTCAGCAATACCACCATGTCTATGATGTCAGCATATATTTCTACAATATTCAAATCAGCTGGTAGACTAAACCACGCACGCCTGGGAACAGCAAGGGCAAAAGAAACCCAGGAGCGTCCCACCATGCTGCCACACACACACACACACACACACACACACACACACACACACACACACACACGCACACGCTAGAGGACAGCTGTCTGGTCATGGAAGCAGTGATCCACAGCATGCCAGTGGACTGAAACACCTCCCCCTCCCCCTCTCTCTCTCTCTCACACACACACACACACACACACACACACAAATGGTGGAGGGAACTGGGATCCTGGCCAAAGTGACACGTCAGTGTTTTTAAAATAGAACTCATTGGGGGAGAGGATTGCTGTGTGTGTGTGTGTGTGTGTGTGTGTGTGTGTGTGTGTGTGTGTGTGTGTGTGTGTGTGTGTGTGTAACTCTGCAGCTGCGAGACAAAGAAGTGACAAAGTTTGTCAGGACGAGGCCGGTAGCCACAGCAGACCCAAGACAGGAGTCCACCATCCACCCTATCCACCCCATAGCAGGAGTACACCAGCTACTCTATCCACCCCATAGCAGGGGAACCCCATACACACAGGCGTTGTAGGACCACCCTCCCCACCCCCATAGACTGTGGAGGCATAGTAGGGGAACCCCATGTGCCACAACAGGACAAATCCAGCACTCCCTGCACTCTCAAGAGTACACATCAGACATCTTAGGAATGCTTAATTTGGCTTGTCCTGAAAGTTATCAGCAGATCTTTACAAAATACACCCCCCCCTCCCCCCAATATCCCTCTCTCCTGTCTTCCCTTCAGGGAGAGTCTCCTCCTCCTCATCCTCCCTGCTGATTCTCCTCTATAGACTCCATCCCCCAGCCCCTTTTGGTCCCAGGCCACGGTGAAAGAACCCACCCAGCTTCCCATCGACCCTCCTGAGAGACTGAATGCAGCGGCCCTGCCCCCTGGTTCTCCATACACATGCTAATAAACACAGAGCTCTAGAGGCTACAGAGAGAGATGTAGGAGATACCTAGCCTTCTGTAGCATAGAGACATAAGAGATACCCAGCCTTCTGTAGTCTAGAGAGACATAGGAGATACCTAGCCTTCTGTAGCATAGAGATACCTAGCCTTTTGTAGTCTAGAGAGACATAGGAGATACCTAGCCTTCTGTAGTCTAGAGAGACGTATGAGATACCTAGCATTCTGTGGCATAAAGAGACATACGAGATACCTAGGCTTCTGTAGTCTAGAGAGAAGTAGGAGATTCCTTGCCCTCTGTAGCATAGAGACAAAGGAGATACCTAGCCTTCTGTAGCATAGAAAGACATAGGAGATACCTAGCCCTCTGTAGCATCTATACCTAGCCTTCTGTGGCATAGAGACATAAAAGATACCTAGCCTTCTGTAGTCTAGAGAGACATAAGTGATACCTAGCCTTCTGTTGCATAGATACCTAGCCTTCTGTAGTCTATAGAGACGTAGGAGATACCTAACCTACTGTAGTCTAGAGAGACATAGAGATACCTAGCCTTCTGTAGCATAGATACCTAGCCTTCTGTAGTCTAGAGAGTCATAAGAGATACCTAGCCTTCTGTAGCATAGATACCTAGCCTTCTGTAGTCTATAGAGACGTAGGAGATACCTAACCTACTGTAGTCTAGAGAGACAAAGGAGATACCTAGTCTTCTGTAGCATAGAGAGAAATAGGAGATACCTAG
>JAPMUY010009138.1:50000-80140 GCA_026901105.3 Galaxias olidus
AAAACACAATGCATTCCCTTTATTTCTACCTCCTAAAGAAGGGAATAATGTGCGCTCTTCTCCTCCTATTCCTCCTTCTATTCCTCCTCCTCCTCCTCCTCTTCCTCCTCCTGCCAGGCAGGGGGCAGCCCAGAGATGAACCGCTCTTTGATTGTTTGCTTTTTCCCAGGGAATGGGGAGAGCCACCAGACCTATAGAGGCCTCGCTCAGACCAACGCAGCCCTGTCGCCGTGGGCAACCAGGCAGCTAAACACACCCCGAGACCAACCACTGCCCCAACACAGACGCGTGTTCACACACCACTTAACACCTCTGCTGTGACAGAGTACAGGGGGACACCATAGGGTAGACTGATCTCTACTGTGTGAGAGGATACTGAACATCACATCACCGTGTTGCTGCCTTGGTGACTGATCAGAGGATACTGAACATCACATCACCGTGTTGCTGCCTTGGTGACTGATCAGAGGAGAGGTTACTGAACATCACATCACTGTGTTGCTGCCTTGGTGACTGATCAGAGGTTACTGAACATCACATCACTGTGTTGCTGCCTTGGTGACTGATCAGAGGATACTGAACATCACATCACCGTGTTGCTGCCTTGGTGACTGATCAGAGGAGAGGTTACTGAACATCACATCACTGTGTTGCTGCCTTGGTGACTGATCAGAGTGTACTGAACATCACTGTGTGTTGCTGCCTTGGTGACTGATCAGTCAGGGGACGTCCTTTCAGTGACCTTTCACCCTGTGGTGATGCCATGTTTAGTTAGCCCAGGTCAACCCTGCTTCAAAGGAGACTGTTGGTGTCTGTGAGCCTATCTAGGACTTAAGCTAATGGTTAGCTAGGCTTAAGAATGGTAATACCAAATGGATGAAGGTATTGCTAAAGGGATTACTCTCCAGTCACATACTCTATCAACACTACAGACTGGACAGCCATAGAATCTATCTACACTATAGACTGGACAGCCATAGAATCTATCTACACTATAGACTGGACAGCCATAGAATCTATCTACGCTATAGACTGGACAGCTATAGAATCTATCTACGCTATAGACTGGACAGACATAGAATCTATCTACGCTATAGACTGGACAGCCATAGAATCTATTTACACTATAGACTGGACAGCCATAGAATCTATCTACACTATAGACTGAACAGACATATAATCTATCTACACAATAGACTGAACAGACATATAATCTATCTACACTATAGACTGAACAGACATATAATCTATCTACACTATAGACTGAACAGACACATAATCTATCTACACTATAGACTGAACAGACATATAATCTATCTACACTATAGACAGGACAGCCATAGAATCAATCTACACAATAGACAGGACAGCCATAGATTCTCTCTACACTGCTAGGGAAGACTGCACAGCCAAAATTATAAATATACAGACTAAAACAGGAAGGGTCAATACTCAAATAAAGCCTTTGCAGTTTGTGAGTGCATGTGTAACAGCAATGACAAAAGACCGCCAGTCTGTTCGATACATCGGTTTTCTATGATAACCAGTATGCCTAACAGGGTGCATGGTTGCCTTGGAGCCAGTTCTCTTGGCGTAGAACAACGGCTCTTCCCTTTAATTAGCTCTCCCACACTCCCGCCCCGCTGACAGCTCGTCTAAGGGTTCTACGAGGCTCTGGCCAATTCACACAGAAAAAGAAACTCTTTTCAGATCGACTCAAGAGGGTCTATTGAGACTTTTGCGATTACCAGGTGTATTGTTCCGAGTAGATAGTTTAAGGGAAAGCACGGTAAACCAGAGAACCGCACTGAATGCACCGCTTTTAAAAGAAAATATCACTCCAATGATGACTGACTCTAAAAAAAAAAAACACATTATTGTTGACACTAACGAACCATATTTTATAAGCGTCAATCTTGGCAATAAAATAATCCGAAAAAATTTTTAAATCTATTTTTTTTAACTAATCGCAACTGTTCATGGCGGTTATCCTAAAATATGAATTTAAACAATTCTAGGGCAAGACAGTCAAATAAAAATGATATATGACAGCCTACGTTATAACTAATGGCCTACCCCAATTAAAAATCTAAGCTTAATTCCACAGAGAAGATTCACACAAACAGAAAGAGTTTCGCACACAATTGAAAGCAGGTTTAGAATCACAACACCGCGACAGCGCAACCAAAGAAAGTGAAAAGTTCAACAACTATGGGCTGAATGAATATAATAACGATTAAACAAGCACTTAAATCAATTTATTCAACTAAATCGTTCTCAGCACAACTGTACTGTATGGGATCGTTTAAATGGTTAGCTTCGTAGGAAGAACACAGCATGCAAGTTTATGTGTACTTCAATATGTCTCCAAGGCGAAACGTCTACAAAACAAAACGATTTAGGCAAACGTTACCTTTTAAGGCATCAATTTCAAATCCCATATTATACAATTCTCGCTGCATTGATACAATCCCAGTAGGGTTAACGTCAAGTAGAGTTGGATATTGTGGTACGAAGGCTCCGAACTCAAAGACGGCTGTTGTGCTACTAGTTGCCCTTCTCTCCGAAGCTGTGTTGGCAGCGACAAGAATGAACGCCCGCCTTTTCATACGCTGATTGGATAAAATAGAGCTAAGGCCATGAGTCTGACTGATGTCAATCACAGTTTAAAAAAGCTGGTAAAAAAAAAAAAAACCTGACCAGCGCAAAAGTGCAACAATAAAAATATGACAAGATGAGCTTATTTTTTTTAAGTATTCCTTGTCCTGTTTAGCTCATACTGCCTGAGTATTCGCTCATTGTTGGAATGAACTAAAAACTGGTGCTTGAATGCCCCTGTGGATGTTTGAAGAAATTATTAAAAACAAATAGGACCAAATGTCTTAAGTAGATGATCGCTCACTGTCAAATATCAAGCAAAAAAACTGTTCAAAGGACAGATGCAGTGGATAAAATAGGTTTCTTAAAATACGCTCCCACTCTGCTGCTGGTAGAGCAAGTATTGACCAAGTGCATTAGGCCTATTGAAACGGTTCGAAGTAAAGAATAACTTTTTTGTATTTATTTGTTATACTGCAGGCTTTCTATATATGTGATTTATATATATACATTCGAGTTGACTTATAAGATATATGTGACCTGCCCTTATGTATATTCGACTTGATTTTTAAGATGTGTGACCTGCTCTTACATTAGTTACATTGGACTGATTTTGAACACGCCACATACTGCATATCAAAGTGAATCAACCATGTAATTTAAAGTTGCCATAAAAACTAACCAAAAATATTCCTGATTTTAATAATTAAGTAATTGGGAGCATTGCCACTCAGGGGGCCAAATTCCTTTACAAATAAGATGCCAGACACGCACACACACACACACACAACCCAGACCCCATTTGTTTTTGTATATAGTTGACCTTGGCAAATATTTTATTGTGTAATAATGCCTCGCATTAATGAAAACCCCTGGAAGTATTGTCTCTGGCTGAAGCTACTTTAAAAACGATTAACGTGTGAGAGTGAGAAGGCTGAGAGTCTGGGTCCGACAGCAGCTTTCTCCCCACGTCCGTCAGAGAACAACGGAGTTTGGCTGCCACCTGGTGGTACAAAAGAGGTAAGACATGAGGTCAAATAGGAGAAATTCAAAAATTATTGCTTTGTTCTCCGTATAACGAGTCATGCAAGTGAGATTTTAAATTACTAAAAGATGTATGAAATATAATTGAATCCTTTCTGGTTGTTAGTTGAAAAATTAAAAGGTGAAAAAATACCTATCGCTCGTTGCAGCAGCTTAAGGACCCCTCTCCTGACAGGAGGCCCTCCATATGTCCTCCAGCTCCTCCTCTTCCTTCTCAAACTGACAGTGCTCTGGGTGGACGGGGCTGGAGGCAGTAATCCATAGCAAAAATACCAGTATCAAACTAACCAGGATCATAGTAAATATCCGTGGAAAACTGAGCACATTCACATGGGTGGTTGGGCCTCGTCCCCCTATTTGTAGAAAACTGAGCACATTCACATTTAATAGACGTTGGAAAGTATTCACTCTCTCAGTTTAGTCATTCATATTAAATAGACGTATTCACTCTCTCAGTTTAGTCATTCATATTAAATAGACGTATTCACTCTCTCATTCACGTTAAATATCAGTAGGAACACGGCCACTGTGCTTTGAGGCTTTTATAAATAGTTAGTTACCTGCTATGAGGACACACAGTGCAGCTGTGTTCAGAGCAGACTATGACCCTGGTGGAGGGGCTGGGTACTGCACCCTGCAGAGCCACGCTGCTCTGATGGGTGTTCTGCCACTGGACAGGGGAGTGGTACACATGACCCGCGAGGTCACAGAGCTTTGTGTGGACACTCAAACAGTAGTGTGAACGCCTGCTCCTGTCACTCACAGAGCAGCTTAACCGACTGTTTCCAGCACACAAAGTGTTAGGGGACTGAGGGGGGCTGGTCTGAGCGCAGCAGAGAACAGAGCTGTGCGTCATCTTCACCATCTCACTGACCCTCCTGGATGACTGACTATCCTCCTCCTCCTCCAACAGTGAGGAGGGTGGTGGGGAGTCTGAAGGGGGTTGGACTGCCTCCTTGGTCAGGCCTCGTCCCCCTGCACTGGTCCTGGGTCCTGGGTCTCCTCTCTCTGTCTGGGTCTTGGTGTTGGGTCCTGGGTCTCTCTCTGTCTGGGTTTTGGGGTTGGGTCCTGGGTCTCTCTCTGTCTGGGTCTTGGTGTTGGGTCCTGGGTCTCTCTCTGTCTGGGTCTTGGTGTTGGGTCCTGGGTCTCTCTCTGTCTGGGTGTTGGTGTTGGGGCCTGGGTCTCTCTCTGTCTGGGTCTTGGTGTTGGGTTGTCGGTCTCTCTCTGTCTGGGTTTTGGTGTTGGGTCCTGGGTCTCTCTCTGTTTGGGTCTTGGTGTTGGGTTGTAGGTCTCTCTCTGTCTGGGTCTTGGTGTTGGGTCCTGGGTCTCTCTCTGTCTGGGTCTTGGTGTTTGGTCCTGGGTCTCTCTCTGTCTGGGTTTTGGTGTTGGGTCCTGGGTCTCCTCTCTCTGTCTGGGTTTTGGTGTTGGGTCCTGGGTCTCTCTCTGACTGGGTCTTAGTGTTGGGTCCTGGGTCTCCTCTCTCTGTCTGGGTTTTGGTGTTGGGTCCTGGGTCTCTCTCTGTCTGGGTCTTGGTGTTGGGTCCTGGGTCTCTCTCTGTCTGGGTTTTGGTTTTGGGTCCTGGTCTCTCTCTGTCTGGGTCTTAGTGTTGGGTCCTCTCTCTCTGTCTGGGTTTGGTGTTGGGTCCTGGGTCTCTCTCTGTCTGGGTTTTGGTGTTGGGTCCTGGGTCTCTCTCTCTGTCTGGGTCTTGGTGTTGGGTCCTGGTCTCTCTCTCTGTCTGGGTGTTGGTGTTGGGTCCTGGGCCTCTCTCTGTCTGGGTTTGGTGTTGGGTCCTGGGTCTCTCTCTGTCTGGGTCTTGGTGTTGGGTCCTGTGTCTCTCTCTGTCTGGGTCTTGGTGTTGGGTCCTGGGTCTCTCTCTGTCTGGGTCTTGGTGTTGGGTCCTGGGTCTCCTCTCTCTGTCTGGGTCTTGGTGTTGGGTCCTGGGTCTCTCTCTGTCTGGGTCTTGGTGTTGGGTCCTGGGGTCCTGGGTCTCTCTCTGTCTGGATCTTGGTGTTGGGTCCTGGGTCTCTTGGTCTGGGTCCTGGGTCTCTCTCTCAGTCTGGGTCTTGGTCCTGGGTCCTGGGTCTCTCTCTCTCTTAATGTTGGGTCCTGGGTCTCTCTCTCTCTGTCTGGGTCTTAATGTTGTGTCCTGGGTCTCCTCTCTCTGTCTGGGTCTTGGTGTTGGGTCCTGGGTCTCTCTCTGTCTGGGTCTTGGTGTTGGGTCCTGGGTCTCTCTCTGTCTGGGTCTTGGTGTTGGGTCCTGGGTCTCTCTCTGTCTGGGTCTTGGTGTTGGGTCCTGGGTCTCTCTCTGTCTGGGTGTTGGTGTTGGGTCCTGGGCCTCTCTCTGTCTGGGTTTTGGTGTTGGGTCCTGGGTCTCCTCTCTCTGTCTGGGTCTTGGTCCTGGGTCCTGGGTCTCCTCTCTCTGTCTGGGTCTTGGTGTTGGGTCCTGGGTCTCTCTCTGTCTGGGTCTTGGTGTTGGGTCCTGGGTCTCTCTCTGTCTGGGTCTTGGTGTTGGGTCCTGGGTCTCCTCTCTCTGTCTGGGTCTTGGTGTTGGGTCCTGGGTCTCCTCTCTCTGTCTGGGTCTTGGTGTTGGGTCCTGGGTCTCTCTCTGTCTGGGTGTTGGTGTTTGGTCCTGGGTCTCCTCTCTCTGTCTGGGTTTTGGTGCTGGGTCCTGGGTCTCCTCTCTCTGTCTGGGTCTTGGTGCTGGGTTGTGGGTCAGGTGGTACAGTCCAGGGCAGGTCAACACTCAGCTCCAAACCCACAGGTTTTCTGTAGAAATACAAGCATCTTATTTTTTCATAATATGAAACCTACAAACGCTATACAAACTGCAGAATTCATAGTCTGTGAAAACATTTATACCGTTGGCTAAGAATCTAAACTGCTTGTAGAAAAAGAGAACTTAGTAAACCTCCTTTACCTGGTCAGGGCGTGTTGATGTTTGCCGACAGGCTGTGTGGGCGGGACTTCCTGCCTGGTAAGAGCAGCTGACCACTCAGCGCAGACTCTGTCTTCCCCACCAGCCAGCACGGAGTGATTCCGTGTGTTGGTTGGCCTGGATGCAGGGCCCTCTTCTCTCTGTTCCTCCAATGGCCAGGTGTTAGCTATACTAGTCACAGCCGACAGCCAATCAACTTCTTTCAGTCCCTCAGTCAGACCAATCACAGTGTGTCTGTGAGTGGTCTTCCTCCTTCTTCTCTTCCACACTGTGTTAAAGGTCTGGCTTTTTGAGTCCCTGGTCGGCAGCATTGGAAGACCCATTGTGTTGCGTGATGTTGTAATGAGAAGTGTGTTGGCTGTAGGGGCTGGGTTGGGGGCTGGGTTATGGGGTTTGTAAGGGGCTGGGTTATGGGGTGTTTTAGAGGCTGGGTTAGGGGCTAGGTTATGGGGTGTGTTAGGGGCTACCTTAGGGGCTGTTTTGGGGGCTGGGTTATGGGGTGTGTTAGGGGCTATTTTGGGGTCTGGGTTATGGGGTGTGTTAGATGCTGGGTTATGTGGTGTGTTAGGGGCTGCCTTAGGGGCTGTTTTGGGGGCTGGGTTATGGGGTGTGTTAGGGGCTATTTTGGGGTCTGGGTTATGGGGTGTGTTAGATGCTGGGTTATGTGGTGTGTTAGGGGCTGCCTTAGGGGCTGTTTTGGGGGCTGGGTTATGGGGTGTGTTAGGGGCTGGGTTATGTGGTGTGTTAGGGGCTGCCTTAGGGGCTGGGTTAGGGACTGTGTTGGAAGGTGTTGTGGTCAAGCAGGTGTTAAACTCTTTGTTGGGTGCCTTGTCCTCTTCCTCATCGTTGTCCTGAGGCAGGCTGGTTGTCTCAGCATCTTCACCCTCCTCTTCCTCGTTGTCCTGAAGCAGACTGGTTGTCTCAGTATCCACCTCTGATAGACCCTGAATAGGAATATGATGTTGACTTCATTTTAGTTATCGCTGTGTTGTTTGATAAACCATTAAACCATTGTATATGATACACTTTATTTGTGTACTACTAATGCCCAAGACTAGTTGTAATGTACATAGTCTCCACTGTACCTGATACAGGTGAGGATCTCTGTACTGTACCTGATACAGGTGAGGATCTCTGTACTGTGCCTGATACAGGTGAGAATCTATCTACTGTACCTGATACAGGTGAGGATCTCTGTACAGTACCTGATACAGGTGAGGATCCATCTACTGTACCTGATACAGGTGAGGACCTCTGTACTGTACCTGATACAGGTGAGGATCTCTGTACTGTACCTGATACAGGTGAGGATCTCTGTACTGTACCTTATACAGGTGAGGATCTCTGTACTGTGCCTGATACAGGTGAGAATCTATCTACTGTACCTGATACAGGTGAGGATCTCTGTACTGTACCTGATACAGGTGAGGACCTCTGTACTGTACCTGATACAGGTGAGGATCTCTGTACTGTACCTGATACAGGTGAGGATCTCTGTACTGTACCTGATACAGGTGAGGATCTCTGTACAGTACCTGATACAGGTGAGGATCTCTGTACTGTACCTGATACAGGTGAGGATCTCTGTACTGTACCTGATACAGGTGAGGACCTCTGTACTGTACCTGATACAGGTGAGGACCTCTGTACTGTACCTGATACAGGTGAGGATCTCTGTACTGTACCTGATACAGGTTAAGACCTCTGTACTGTACCTGATACAGGTGAGGATCTCTGTACTGTACCTGATACAGGTTAAGACCTCTGTACTGTACCTGATACAGGTGAGGACCTCTGTACTGTACCTGATACAGGTTAGGACCTCTGTACTGTACCTGATACAGGTGAGGACCTCTGTACTGTACCTGATACAGGTTAGGACCTCTGTACTGTACCTGATACAGGTTAGGACCTCTGTACTGTACCTGATACAGGTGAGGACCTCTGTACTGTACCTGATACAGGTGAGGACCTCTCCACTGAGACAGGCTGGGTGAGGACGGGGTCTGGTTCAGAGGGGCGGGGTCAGATTCTGCTCTTCTCCCAATCATCTGTTTTCTCTGGGTCCTCCAGTGTGCGAGGATCCATCCCAGCATGCCGTGCAGTTCATCTGTTCTTTCTTTGATCTGTGGAGAGTCAGATGGCCTTTTCCAACTACTGGCTACTGCGGACTGGACATCTGTTTATCCACCTCTGAAGATATGGGATTTAATTTTTTTTTTTTTTTACTGAGCTAGCTGCCTTTCTTACAAACTAACAGTTAGAAATATACATTTTAAAAAAGCCTGTGCAGAAGGCCTTAGAATACTTAGTAGAGAGAGAGAGAGAGAGAGAGAGAGAGAGAGAGAGAGAGAGACACACACACACAGTTTTTTTTAATGGATGGACTGACTATGGCAGCCAGCTGGTGTCGGTCTGTGACCAGTCTCCGTCCTGCCTGGGCCAGTCTGTCAAAGTCCTCCACCTGCTGCTCCATGCGGAGGTCCAGCTTCCGCACATCCTCCTGCTCCCCTGCTTCGGAGAAAACACCCTTCCGGACCTCCTCGGCCCAAGCACTGGATAGGACATTAAAAAACCATAGCATCCCGTACAACATTACCATAACGTCCAGTACAACTTTACCATAACGTCCAGTACAACATTACCATAACGTCCAGTACAACATTACCATAACGTCCAGTACAACTTTACCATAACGTCCAGTACAACTTTACCATAACGTCCAGTACAACTTTACCATAACATCCAGTACAACATTACCATAACGAACGTCCAGTACAACTTTACCATAACGTCCGGTACAACATTACCATAACGTCCAGTACAACATTACCATAACGTCCAGTACCACATTACCATAATGTCCAGTACAACTTTACCATAACGTCCAGTACAACAGAACCATAACATCCAGTACCACATTACCATAACGTCCAGTACAACTTTACCATAACGTCCAGTACAACTTTACCATAACGTCCAGTACCACATTACCATAACGTCCAGTACAACATTACCATAATGCCAGTACAACTTTACCATAACGTCCAGTACAACATTACCATAACGAACGTCCAGTACAACTTTACCATAACGTCCAGTACAACATTACCATAACATCCAGTACAACATTACCATAACGTCCAGTACAACATTACCATAACGTCCAGTACTACATTACCATAACGTCCAGTACTACATTACCATAACATCTAGCACAACAGAACCATAACATCCAGTACAACAGAACAATACTGTTACATTCATGAGATGGAATAATCAAGAGTTGGTATAAAGAAACGTGGTGACCATTATGCTTTAAGACAGGAACACGTTGATAGTTTGTTGTCGCAAGTGTTATACTTTTCAAGGTTACAAAGCATTTTCATTAGACATGATAAATCATCAGCCTGCTTTACACTGCACCATCAAACAGTACTATGAAATGTATCATGTACTTTATGGATATTTCTCCACCCAAAAAAAAATTGCGCATGACGCCAGGCTTCCTGCTATTCCTACTTCTATGTTCATAGCTGTAAACCATGGCCTGATCTAGCTGGCAACGCAAAACGTTCAAGTACTCATTTTATTGTCACGTTTGTTCTAAAAAGTTCCTTATGAATAAAGATGTATTATTATTATCATTATTATCATAATCCTCATCAGCAGCAGTTGTAGTAGTAGTAGAAAGCAACAGTAGTAGTGGCAGTAGTGGTAGTAGTAGTAGTAACGGTATTAGTAGTAGTAGTAGTAACAGTAGTAACATCAGCAGTAGAAGTACTAGTAGTATTAACAGTGGTAGTAGTTTTTGTAGTAGTAGTCGTGTTAGCACCATTGGCAGTAGTAGTTGTAGTAGTAGTAACAATAGTAGTTATAATAAACTAGTAGTACTAATAGTCGTAGTAACAGTAGTAGTAGTGGTAGCTGTAGTAGTAGTATTAGTAACAGTAGTAGTAACAGTAGTAGTAGTAGTAGTGGTAGTGGTAGTAGTAGTAGTAGTAGTAGTAGTAGTAGTAGTACAGTAGTAGTAGTAGTAGTAGTAGTAGTAGTTGCAGCAGGAGTAGCAGTAGGAGTAGCAGTAGGAGTAGTAACAGTAAGAGTAGTAGTAGTAGCAGCAGTAGTAACAGTAGTAGTAGCAGCAGTAGTAGTAGCAGCAGTAGTAGTAGTAGCAGTAGCAGTAGTAGTAGTAGTAATACAGTAGTAGTAGTAGTAGTATTAGTAGTAGCAGTAGTAGTGGTAGTAGTAGTCTCATCCTTGTAGTAGTAGTAGTAGTAGTAGTAGTAGCAGTAGTAACAGTAGTAGTAGTAGTAGTAGCGGCAGCAGCAGCAGCACAGCAGCATCAGCAGCAGTAACAGCAGTAGCAGCAGTAGTAGTAGTAGTAGTAGTTAGTAGCAGCAGTAGCAGCAGCAGCAGTAGTAGTAGCAGCAGTAGTAGCAGTAGTAGCAGCAGTAGTAGTAGTAGTAGTAGTAGTAGTAGTAGTAGTAGTAGTAGTAGTAGTAGTAGTAGTAGTAGTAGTAGTGGTAGTAGTAGCAGTAGTAGTAGTAGTAGTAGTAGTAGTAGTAGTAGTAGTAGTAGTAGTAGTAGTAGTAGTAGTAGTAGTAGTAGTAGTAGTAGTAGTAGTAGTAACAGTAGTAACAGTAGTAGTAGTAGTAGTAGTAGTAGTAGTAGTAGTAACAGTAGTAGTAGTAGTGGTAACAGTAGTTACATCATGTGCAGGTAGGACTTGAGGAAGTCCTGAAGCTGGGAAAACTGAAGGAGGCGCGCTCGATTCTCCGCCAGGTTCCAACCTAGTTCTTCCCAGGCCTGCAACGCTGCCCTGAAACCTTCCCCCGATGCCCCTCCCGCCTGGCCCGGGCGCCCCTGGAGACTGCAGGCTAGCTTCTCCATCTTATCCACATCCTCCTTGATGGTCCGGTAGTCCACCTGACAGGACAAGACAGGTTTGGACCTCACCAGGCTGGTACATATAGCTACAGCGGTTTGCCTGCTCTCAAGACCACATCTACTATACACACAGTTGATTTCTTTCCTATTATTGAGACCAATAATTTTATTATTTTTGGCTCAACAAAAACTAAGTTGTCAACTAAAAGCAAATGACCAGCTGAATTAACGTTATTTTGTAACATCACTCATCTGTTATGCATATTTTACGTTAGTTTCCAGAGTTATGTGGTTTTTGTAACAACATTCGTTTGTATTGTTTTAGTTGTTTTGATTGAGTGACTGTTTCCCCTGCAGTGCCTGACCTGCCTGACCTCAAGCTGCTCTTGCTGCTCCTGCAGAGCGTTCAGCGTGGAGGAGGAGGCATCAGGGACCCAGCGCAGCAGAGCTTCTCTCTCTTGCTCCATGATGTCCATGCTGATCTCAGCACAGCCAGACAGCAGCTGACTGATGCTCAGAGTAAGAATGGAGGGCTGGAGAGACACAGGAGGAGAGCTTTACACACGCTAACGTCACGGTAATGTCAATAAGAGCTTTACACACGCTTACGTCACGGTAATGTCAGTAAGAGCTTACAGTGCATCCGGAAAGTATTCATACCCCTTCACTTTTTCCACATTTTATTATGTTACAGCCTAATTCCAAAATGGATTAAATAAAAAAAAATTCTCAACATTCTACATACAATACCGCATAATGACCAAGTGAATAAAGTTTTTAAATTTTTTTTGCAAATGTATTAAAAATAAAACAACAAAATATCACATGTACATAAGTATTCACACCCTTTGCTGTAACACTCAAAATTTAGCTCAGGTGCATCCCGTTTCCACTGATCATCCTTGAGATGTTTCTACAACTTGATTGGAGTCCACCTGTGGTAAATTAAATTGATTGGACATGATTTGGAAAGGCACACACCTGTTTATATAAGGTCCCACAGTTGACAGTGCATGTCAGATCACAAACCAAGTTATGAAGTCCAAGGAATTGTCTGTAGAACTCCGAGACAGGATTGTATCGAGGTACAGATCTGGGGAAGGGTACAAAAAAATGTCTGCAGCATTGAAGGTCCCAACGAGCACAGTGGTCTCCATCATTCGCAAATGGAAGACGTTTGGAACCACCAGGACTCTTCCTAGAGCTGGCCGCCCGGCCAAACTGAGCAATCGGGGGAGAAGGGCCTTGGTCAAGGAGGTGACCAAGAACCCGATGGTCACTCTGACAGAGCTCCAGTGTTCCTCTGTGGAGATGGGAGAACCTTCCAGAAGGACAACCATCTCTGCTGCACTCCACCAATCAGGCCTTTATGGTAGAGTGGCCAGACGGAAGCCACTCCTCAGTAAAAGACACATGACAGCCCGAATGGAGTTTGCCAAAAGGCACATAAAGGACTCTCACACCATGAGAAACACAATTCTCTGGTCTGATGAAACCAAGATTGAACTCTTTGGCCTGAATGCCAAGCGTCATGTCTGGAGGAAACCAGGCACTGCTCATCACTTGGCCAATACCATCCCTACAGTGAAGCATGGTGGTGGCAGCATCATGCTGTGGGGGTGTTTTTCAGCGGCAGGAACTGGTAGACTAGTCAGGATCAAGGGAAAGATGAATGCAGCAATGTACAGAGAGATCCTTGATGAAAACCTGCTCCAGAGCGTTCTGGACCTCAGACTGGGGCGAAGGTTGACCTTCCAACAGGACAACGACCCTAAGCACACAGCCAAGATAACAAAGGAGTGGCTTTGGGACAAGTCTGTGAATGTCCCTGAGTGACTCAGCCAGAGCCCAGACTTGAACCCAATTGAACATCTTTGGAGAGATCTGAAAATGGCTGTGCACCGACGCTCCCCATCCAACCTGATGGAGCTTGAGACGATCTGCAAAGAAGAATGGGAGAAACTGCCCCAAAATAGGTGTGGCAAGCTTGTAGCATCATACTCAAGAAGACTTGAGGCTGTAATTGCTGCCAAAGGTGCTTCAACAAAGTATTGAGTAAAGGGTGTGAATACTTATGTACATGTGATATTTAATTTTTTTATTTTTAATACATTTGCAAAAAATTCTAAAAAACGTTTTTCACTTTGTCATTATGCGCTATTGTGTGTAGAATGTTGAGTCATTTTTTTTATTTAATCCATTTTGGAATTAGGCTGTAACATAATAAAATGTGGGAAAAGTGAAGGGGTATGAATACTTTCCGGATGCACTGTAACAAAATGCTAACGGCACGGTAATGTCAGTAAGAGCTTAACACAACATCTTGGTAACGTCAGTAAGAGCTTTACACATGCTAGCATCATGGTAATGTCAGTAAGAGCTTAACACACGCTAACGTCACGGTAATGTCAGTAAGAGCTTTACACACACTAACATCAGGGTAATGTCAATAAGAGCTTAACACACGCTAACATCATGGTAACATCAGTAAAAGCTTTACACACACTAACGTCATGATAATGTCAGTAAAAGCTTTACACACGCTAACGTCATGGTAATGTCAGTAAAAGCTTTACACACACTAACGTCATGATAATGTCAGTAAAAGCTTTACACACACTAACGTCATGATAATGTCAGTAAAAGCTTTACACACACTAACGTCATGATAATGTCAGTAAGAGCTTTACACACGCTAACGTCATGGTAATGTCAGTAAGAGCTTTACACACACTAACGTCATGATAATGTCAGTAAGAGCTTAACACACTAACATCATGGTAACGTCAGTAATAGCTTAACACACAAACGTCACGGTAACAAACAGTGAGAGGTTGAATGGATGGAGTGACAGATCCAGGCTGGGGGTAGAGCTTAACACACCTCCACCTCCTCCTTCCTCTCCTCTTCTTCCCAATCTTCCTTCTCCTCCTTCCTCTCCTCTTCCTCCCCTTCGCCATCCTCCTCTTCCAGGGCTGCAGACAGACTGCTGCGGGTTGCCCCCATGTTGTCTTTCAACCAGGATAGAGTCTGTAGGAGATAACATAATGAGACAATGAGATAACATTATGAGATAATGAGAAATTATGGGATAACGAGAATACATTATGAGATAACGAGAATACATTATGAGATAATATAAATAAATTACGAGATAATGAGACAGTATGAGATAATGAGACAGTATTATGAGATAATGAGCATACACTATGAGATAATGAGACAATATTATGTGATAACGAGAATACATTATGAGATAATATGACATCATTATGAGATAATAAGAATACATTATGAAATAATGTGAATACACGATGAGATAATGACATCACACGTTCAGGAGATAGCATGAGATAATGATGGCACATGTCCAAAAGATACGCCAACTTGATGCTGCAACCAGAAGCTTGTAACATCTGCTATTAAAGTTTAACGGCTGACCACGCTAAAACACACCTTGCCTGATCAAAGTAAGTATCATTGCATCCATAAATACATAAATAAATGAAAAGATAAATGTCCCGTTACCTTGGCAGCAGAGGTAGTGGTCTCCTGCAGCCTAAGTCCTAGTTCAGCTCGGCCCCCTTCAGGACTACCTGTTAAAGGGGACATTTGCCTTCTGCAGGGAAACAAAAACAACATCAACAGCATGAACATCAACAACTACCAACAACTGATGGTCCCAATCTTTTTTCTGAACTTTCATCTCATTTGAATTTGACAGGGTGCCTGTATGTTATTCATTCCACGTGTTATCTTCTAAACTTGCACACTCATGATTTCAAATAGCGTGATCTGGAGAGAAGCTGGTTAAATTCTGGGCAGAGTCCAGTCCTGTGAGGACTTTGACCACCACAGTGCTGTCAGCGTGTCCCTACCACAAGCAAGGCTCTTGTTGGGTCAGATTCATTTAAAGTCAGGGTTATTCACCAAACAAGGTTCTTATTGTTTAAAATGTCTTTCAAAGTCAGGGTAATTCACCAAACAAGGTTCTTATTGTTTAAAATGTCTTTCAAAAAACACTCAGTGAGTGAGGCACCTGGATCTTACCTGGTGCTGAGAGTCTATTACAGTGAGACACCTGGATCTTACCTGGTGCTGAGTCTATTACAGTGAGGCTCCTGGATCTTACCTGGTGCTCTTCAGAAACCTGGTGCTGAGAGTTCCAGCTGTCTGGTGCTGAGACCTCCGTCTGTTTACAGTGAGGCTCCTGGATCTTACCTGGTGCTCTTCAGAAAGTTCCAGCTGTCCTGGACCTCCGTCTGTTTCCGCGTCACTCTGTCGGCCAGGGTAGGGTGGAGGCGGGCCAGGCGCCAAACAGTCTCTTCCATTATCTAGACGTTGACATTTTTTGTCCAAGAAAATTACACAGATAAATTACAAGGATAAATTACACAGATAAATTACACAGATAAATTACACAGATAAATTACACAGATAAAGGTAATTTGCGTTATCTTATTTCATAGACAACTTGCTTTTGAAAAAGGGGAGTACATCTCTAGCTGTAATAGGCCTACCTAAATTACACTGTGATAGGAAATTGTGGAACCCTTACATATTGAACATTTAATACGGCAACTGAGGTTACCAGAAATGTACAGAAAGGGTGCAATGCCATGTATCGTCAGAAATATTGTTCCATATGTGATCAACTTGGCAATACTTTTACTTTTTCAAGTTGCAGTCAGACTTTGACACAACAAACGAATAAACCCAGGAGTGCCTCGTTATCTTGGCCCAAGTAAGGAATTAACTTTAACTTTGAGGTAAAAGGCTTAGAATTTTACTTATATTTAGCTTAATTTAGCTATATTTGCGTGTGCTACAAGCTTACTTTAAATGACTTACTCCAATCTGATTCTCGATTTCTATAAAAACCAGCTTGCTGCTTCTTACGCCATCGGATCCAAAGAGAAGGCTATTCTGTGGAATAAATAAAATACAGTAAAAAGTAAAAAGGTTTAAAGCCCAGAATACTTTCTTCAGGTGAAAAGCCAATACAACGTATGCCTATGTCAGGTCACGAGCTTTGGTAACCCTAACCCTAACCTTATCCCCTAAACATCATATTTGAAAGTGTTTTTATTGACACCTAACATTCAGTTAATACAATTCCTATGCCCATTATATAGGCCTACCTAAAATGTTCTCTGGTGAAACATTTAAATAAAATCAGAAACATGTATGATGGACAGAATGATGATAACAAGCTGTCATTAAGTTACATTTGGTGACTTAATGATCTGTAATATTTATATAATATTGTTAAACAGGAGGTAGCTAGCATGTGCCTGTCAGTAAAACAGTGTCCAGTAAAGCAGTGTTACATGGCTGATAAAAGTGTTCAGTAAAGCGTTACCTGGCTGATGATAGTGTTCAGTACAGCAGTGTTACCTGGCTGATAGTAGTGTTCAGTAAAGTGTTACCTGGCTGACGATAGTGTTCAGTAAAGCGTTATCTGGCTGACGATAGTGTTCAGTAAAGTGTTACCTGGCTGATAATAGTGTTCAGTAAAGCCGTGTTTCCTGGCTGATAAGTGTTCAGTAAAACAGTACTACCTGGCTGATAATAGTGGTCAGTAAAACCGTGTTACCTGGCTGACGATAGTGTTCAGTAAAGCAGTGTTACCTGACTGATGATAGTGTTCAGTAAAGTGTTACCTGGCTGATAAGTGTTCAGTAAAACAGTGTTACCTGGCTGATAATAAGTGTTCAGTAAAGTGTTACCTGGCTCATAATAGTGTTCAGTAAAGTGTTACCTGGCTGATAAGATTTCAGTAAAGCAGTGTTACATGGCTGATAAAAGTGTTCAATGCAGCGTTACCTGGCTGATGATAGTGTTCAGTAAAGCAGTGTTACCTGGCTGATAGTAGTGTTCAGTAAAATTTTACCTGGCTGATAATAGTGTTCAGTAAAGCCGTGTTTCCTGGCTGATAAGTGTTCAGTAAAACAGTGCTACCTGGCTGATAATAGTGTTCAGTAAAACCGTGCAACCTGGCTGACGATAGTGTTCAGTAAAGCAGTGTTACCTGACTGATGATAGTGTTCAGGAAAGTGTTACCTGGCTCATAAATGTTCAGTAAAGTGTTACCTGGCAGATAAGTGTTCAGTAAAACAGTGTTACCTGGCTGATAATAAGTGTTCAGTAAAGCCGTGTTTCCTGGCTGATAAGATTTCAGTAAAGCCGTGTTACATGGCTCATAATAGTGTTCGGTAAAGCGTTACCTGGCTAATGATAGTGTTCAGTAAAGCAGTGTTTCCTGGCTGATGATAGTGTTCAGTAAAGCGTTACCTGGCTGACGTTAGTGTTCAGTAAAGCAGTGTTACCTGGCTGATGATAGTGTTCAGTAAAGCGTTATCTGGCTGACGATAGTGTTCAGTTAAGTGTTACCTGGCTGATGATAGTGTTCAGTAAAGTGTTACCTGGCTGATGATGTGTTCAGTAAAGTGTTGCTTGGCTGATTATAGAGTTCAGTAAAGCGTTACCTGGCTGATGATGTGTTCAGTAAAGTGTTGCTTGGCTGATTATAGAGTTCAGTAAAGCGTTACCTGGCTGATGATAGTGTTGAGGATGCTGTCAGCTTGTTGGTAGAAAGAGGAGACATCCAGAGCCAGCTGTAGATCCTGCTCATAGCGCCTAAGAACGGACCGCTGAGGCCATAGACAACTGCATCACACACACACACACATTTAACATCAGCTAGTATAGCAAACCACAGTAGATGAGTAGTGGTTTAACATCAGCTAGCATAGCAAACCACAGTAGATGAGTGATTTAACATCAGCTAGCATAGCAAACCACAGTAGATGAGTGACTTAACATCAGCTAGCATAGCAAACCACAGTAGATGAGTGACTTAACATCAGCTAGCATAGCAAACCACAGTAGATGAGTGATTTAACATCAGCTAGCATAGCAAACCACAGTAGATGAGTAGTGATTTAACAGGGGACTATAAGCAGCAAGGTGCTGATGAGTCGCCCACCTGGTGTCCTCCTCCTCTCGCTCCTCTTCCTCTCTGGAGTCTGTGTCCTCCTCCTCTTCCTCTCTGAAGTCTGTGTCCTCCTCCCCTTCCTCTCTGGAGTCTGTGTCCTCCTCCTCTTCCTCTCTGGAGTCTGTGTCCTCCTCCTCTTCCTCTCTGAAGTCCTCCTCCTCCTCCTCCTGCTTGTCTCGTCTCTGGTCTGTCTCCAATGGTAACCTCGGACCTTCAGACTGAAAAAAGGCAACAATCAGCTATGAAGTTGTTTATATAATATATAAACCGTCCTCATACATCGTCCATCATTGTGGACAATGGATAGCTATAATAGCTATTAGACTATTTATTTTTGAATCAAATTAAGCTTTTATTGTATATATATATATTACACACAACCAAGCCGATAAACAGTATCAGGATTTAACCACGTCTATGTTTAGAAATGAGAAGCTTTTTAGTATTGTGTTGTGAGAATACACAGTGAGCAGGAGCGTTACCGTGGAGACGGGTGCTGTTGTGCCGCAAATGGCTATCTTCCTGATGGATCTGGAGGTTGCCGTGGGCGACTCTGACCTTCCATCCTCCTGCTCTACTACCTTTAGGCCACCACCCTGCTCCGAGGGGTCAGGGGTCAACGGTCGCTCCTCTGGATTCCTGGGTTCCAGGGCCAGACTGGACCGGTCCATGTACACAGACTGGGGGTGTTTCAGGGCCAGACTGGACCGGTCCATGTCCACAGGCTGGGGGTGTTTCAGGGCCAGACTGGACCGGTCCATGTCCACAGGCTGGGGGTGTTCCAGGGCCAGACTGGACCGGTCCATGTCCACAGGCTGGGGGTGTTTCAGGGCCAGACTGGACCGGTCCATGTCCACAGGCTGGGGGTGTTTCAGGGCTAGACTGGACCGATCCATGTCCACATACTGGGGGTGTTCCAGGGCCTGACTGGACCGGTCCATGTCCACAGGCTGGGGGTGTTTCAGGGCCAGACTGGACCGGTCCATGTCCACAGGCTGGGGGTGTTTCAGGGCTAGACTGGACCGGTCCATGTCCACAGGCTGGTGGGGGGCTCCTCTGTGCTGGGAGGGGGTCGAGAGGCGTGTCCCGATGGTGAAGGGTTGGACCTTCTTAACCCCGCCCTCTGACATTACTCACCGCCACCTGAGAGGCTGATCAGTAAGAAGATACACATCTTATCAGTATGAAGATACATGTCAGATCAATAAGAAAATACATGTCTGATCATTAAAATACGTGTCTGATCAGTAAGAAGATACATGTCTGATCAATAAGATACATGTATGATCAATAAGAAGATACATGTCTGATCAATAAGAAGATACATGTCTGATCAATAAGATACATGTCTGATCAGTAAGAAGATACATGTCTGATCAATAAGAAGATACATGTCTGATCAATAAGATACATGTCTGATCAATAAGATACATGTCTGATCAGTAAGAAGATACATGTCTGATCAATAAGAAGATACATGTCTGATCAATAAGAAGATACATGTCTGATCAATAAGAAGATACATGTCTGATCAATAAGATACATGTCTGATCAATAAGATACGTGTCTGATCAGTAAGAAGATACATGTCTGATCAATAAGAAGATACATGTCTGATCAATAAGATACATGTCTGATCAATAAGATACATGTCTGATCAATAAGAAGATACGTGTCTGATCAATAAGAAAATACATGTCTGATCAATAAGAAGATACATGTCTGATCAGTAAGAAGATACATGTCTGATCAATAAGATACACGCCTGAATCCCACTAAACGATATCTAAAGAACCTTTTAAAATGTTTGGATTCTATGATGGTTGATACTATGGAGCTGTGATATCTGTGCTTATGTGTGAGAAGGTCTCACCTCTCCTAGTATTCCACTGGAGATGTGATATCTGTGCTTATGTGTGAGAAGGTCTCACCTCTCCTAGTATTCCACTGGAGCTGTGATATCTGTGCTTATGTGTGGGAGGGTCTCACCTCTCCTAGTATTCCAGTGGAGCTGTGATATCTGTGCTTATGTGTGGGAAGGTCTCACCTCTCCTAGTATTCCAGTGGAGCTGTGATATCTGTGCTTATGTGTGGGAAGGTCTCACCTCTCCTAGTATTCCAGTGGAGAGCTGCTCTGCTCCACCTCTGCAATGCTGCCCAGCGTCTCAACCAAATTAGCTCTTTATATCCGTGCTAAAGAAACATCCTGTAAATGAGAGTTCCCTCTCTGTCTGTGAAAAAGGCAGGAATCCAATCTGAAGCTCTGGAAGAAAAGAAGTGTATAGACAGAAACCCTCTCTGCTGTTAGAGGTCTAAAAAACAAAACCCTCTCTGCCGTTAGAGGTCTAAAAAACAAAACCCTCTCTGCTGTTAGAGGTCTAAAAAACAAAACCCTCTCTGCCGTTAGAGGTCTAAAAAGCAAAACCCTCTCTGCTGTTATAGGTCTAAAAAACAAAACCCTCTCTGCTGTTAGAGGTCTAAAAAACAAAACCCTCTCTGCTGTTAGAGATCTAAAAAATAAGACCTCATCTCCACATCTGGGTCTGCCTGGTCTGAGAAGGAGAGAGAGAACAGTGTGTGTATATGAGAGAGGGAACGAGAACGAAAGAGAGTTTGCGTGTGTGTGAAGGAGACACAGGGAAGGTGGTGGCAGGGAGGCGGGAGGTGGGTTCATTTAAGAGAGGTGAGGTCATGGTTTTCTGCTTGGAGGAGTGAGGGAGTTGGGCCTGGAAGAGATCCTTCCCACAGCCGCACGCACGCACGCACGCACGCGCACGACTGAACAATGACGTAATGCTTTAACAAGAACAACATACAGTACATTCTCTCTCGCACGCTGCTGCTAGCGCAATCTCTGTGTATGTCTTGAACAAGAACAACATACAGAACATTCTCTCTCTCAGCAACTAAAGCCTGCTGCTGCTAGTGCTCTCTCTGTGTATGTCTCTGAACAAAGTGCAGTCTCAACTAAAACCTGCTGCTGCTAGTGCTCTCTCTGTGTATGTCTCTGAACAAAGTGCAGTCTCAACTAAAGCCTGCTGCTGCTAGCGCTCTCTCTGTGTATGTCTCTGAACAAAGTGCAGTCTCAACTAAAGCCTGCTGCTGCTAGTGCTCTCTCTGTGTATGTCTCTGAACAGAGTGCAGTCTCAACTAAAGCCTGCTGCTGCTAGTGCTCTCTCTGTGTATGTCTCTGAACAAAGTGCAGTCTCAACTAAAGCCTGCTGCTGCTAGTGCTCTCTCTGTGTATGTCTCTGAACAGAGTGCAGTCTCAACTAAAACCTGCTGCTGCTAGTGCTCTCTCTGTGTATGTCTCTGAACAGAGTGCAGTCTCAACTAAAACCTGCTGCTGCTAGTGCTCTCTCTGTGTATGTCTCTGAACAGAGTGCAGTCTCAACTAAAGCCTGCTGCTGCTAGCGCTCTCTCTGTGTATGTCTCTGAACAGAGTGCAGTCTCAACTAAAGCCTGCTGCTGCTAGTGCTCTCTCTGTGTATGTCTCTGAACCGAGTGCAGTCTCAACTAAAGCCTGCTGCTGCTAGCGCTCTCTCTGTGTATGTCTCTGAACCGAGTGCAGTCTCAACCAATGAACTACTGACATGTCTGTTACGCGTTTAACATGGCCGGCCGAACAGACAGCGAGAGAGCGGCATGCAGCCAGGTGTCCGTTTGTCCTCCTCCTGTTTAAGTTGCTTTGCTTAACTATGTATCTTTGTTTGAGGACAAAACTTCCCTGTTTGATTAGGGATCGTTCTAAGTGGAAGTGCTTTGACTATAGGGATCGTTTTAAGTGTAAGTGGTATGGCAGTGGGCTGCAAGTTGTGCAAAAATTGCTGCCTTTACACAAAGCTAGAATCTAGTTAATGTTTTATCAATTCAATGCACTACATACCTGGCAATGCAAAGAAATAAACAGTTGGTACTTAGTCCACTCGCTCCAGCCCACTACACAAAAAGAAAGTACAACGAAAATCTCCACTAATCCGGGCTCACGGAGCAGCCACACCAGAATATATTCCAAACCTTCCACAACTAGCACTGGACGAGTACGTCAGTGAAGAGCTAGCTAGCATAAGTGCAGAGCATTGCACCCTTTATAATCAATATTATCAAAATAAACATTTATAAAGTAATAACACTTTGTTGGAAAACATTATATGTACATTCATAAAACACTTAATAAACTTGAATGGCAGCGCCACTAGATGGCAGCAGAACACTTCTCCCGGCTGCACTGTATTTTCTGCTCCACTAGATGGTAGCAGCACACTTCTCCCAGCTGCACTTTATTTTCTGCGCCACTAGACAGCAGCAGCATACCTATACTATAGGGCTGCACAGTATTTTCTGCGCCTCTAGATAAGCGGCACACTTCTCCCGGCTGCCGTGTATTTTCAGCGCCACTAGATGGCAGCGGCACCCCAGTGATTCAAATATTAAAAGCTTCAAGCACCTGGTATTCCCAGGCAGTCTCCTATCCAAATACTAACCAGGCCCAACCGCGAATTTTCTAAAGGTAGGATGGCAGGGGAAGGCTCATGAATATTCATGAAAGAAGCGCTACCTGATTGGCCGATACAATGTTCCGGCTCAGACACCTCTTCTTACTGATAAGGCTTTAAATAACCATGGCAATATCAGACACTACGGGGAATCCTGAGGCGTCACTCATCAGTCAACTATCATCTGTCAACTGTCATCCTGAAGTGCTTCTACTTGAGGTAGCCTATAAGTTATTGGTTACTGGTAGTTATACAAATATAACTTTTGTGTAAACGAAAGAGAGAATACATAGTCTAATTGTATTATCATTATTATTGAATTGTATTATAATACAAATTACAAGCAGTGAATATGTTGGTCATTTCAATTGCGATGTGAAAGTTAGCATTCATCAGTCTGCGACCTGCAGCACTCATTGGATCGGTTCGCAGCCGAGTGTGAAGCGGCTGGGATGAGGATCAGCACCTCCAAATCTGAGGCCATGGTTCTCAGCAGGAAACCGATGGATTGTCTACTCCAAGTAGTGAATGAGTCTTTACCCCAAGTGAAGGAGTTCAAGTATCTCGGGGTCTTGTTCTCGAGTGAGGGGAAAATGGAACGAGAGATGGGTCGGAGAATTGGAGCAGCGGGTGCGGTGTTGCAGTCGCTTTATCGCACCGTTGTGACGAAGAGAGAGCTGAGCCAGAAGGCAAAGCTCTCAATCTACCGGTCTATCTTCATTCCTACTCTCACCTATGGTCATGAAGGGTGGGTCATGACCGAAAGAACGAGATTGCGGATACAAGCGGCGGAAATGAGTTTCCTCCGGAGGGTGGCTGGCATCTCTCTTAGGGATAGGGTGAGAAGTTCAGCCATTCATGAGGGACTCGGAGTAGAGCCGCTGCTTCTTTACGTAGAAAGGAGCCAGTTGAGGTGGTTCGGGCATCTAGTAAGGATGCCACCTGGCCGCCTCCCTAGGGAGGTGTTCCAGGCAAGTCCAGCTGGGCGGAGGCAGACCTAGGACCAGGTGGAGGGATTATATCTCCACACTGGCCTGGGAACGCCTTGGAATCCCCCAGTCAGAGCTGGTTAATGTGGCCTGGGAAAGGGAAGTTTGGGATGCCCTGCTGGAACTGCTACCTCCGCGACCCGACCCCGGACAAAGCGGATGAAGATGATGATGATTATTCTGTGTCTGGGACCTACACACAATGTGTCTCTAACAGATTATGATTCTTCTGTGTATGGGACCTACAAACACTGTGTCTAACAGATGATGATTATTCTTATATATATGGGACCTACAAACACTGTGTCTCTAACAGATTATGATTATTCTGTGTATGGGACCTACACACTGTGTCTCTAACAGATTATGATTATTCTTATATACAGTGCATCCAGAAAGTATTCATACCCCTTCACTTTTTCCACATTTGATTATATTACAGCCTAATCCCAAAATGGATTAAATAAAAAAAAAATTCTCAACATTCTACACACAATACCGCATAATGACAAAGTGAAAAACGTTTTGTGGAATTTTTTGCAAATATATTAAAAATAAAAAAATAAAATATCACATGTACACAAGTATTCACACCCTTTATTCAATACATTGTTGAAGCACCTTTGGCAGCAATTACAGCCTCAAGTCTTCTTGAGTATGATGCTACAAGCTTGCCACACCTATTTTGGGGCAGTTTTTCAAATTCTTCTTTGCAGATCGTCTCAAGCTCCATCAGGTTGAATGGGAGCGTCGGTGCACAGCCATTTTCAGATCTCTCCAAAGATGTTCAATCGGGTTCAAGTCTGGGCCACTCAGGGACATTCACAGACTTGTCCCAAAGCCACTCCTTTGTTATCTTGGCTGTGTGCTTAGGGTCGTTGTCCTGTTGGAAGGTGAACCTTCTCCCCAGTCTGAGGTCCAGAGCGCTCTGGAGCAGGTTTTCATCAAGGATCTCTCTGTACGTTGTTGCATTCGTCTTTCCCTTGATCCTGACTAGTCTCCCAGTTCCTGCCGCTGAAAAACACCCCCACAGCATGATGCTGCCACCACCATGCTTCACTGTAGGGATGGTATTGGCCAGGTGATGAGCAGTGCCTGGTTTCCTCCAGACATGACGCTTGGCATTCAGGCCAAAGAGTTCAATCTTGGTTTCATCAGACCAGAGAATTTTGTTTCTCATGGTCTGAGAGTCCTTTTGGTGCCTTTTGGCAAACTCCATGCGGGCTGTCATATGCCTTTTACAGAGGAGTGGCTTCCGTCTGGCCACTCTACCATAAAGGCCTGATTGGTGGAGTGCAGCAGAGATGGTTGTCCTTCTGGAAGGTTCTCCCATCTCCACAGAGGAACACTGGAGCTCTGTCAGAGTGACCATCGGGTTCTTGGTCACCTCCCTGACCAAGGCCCTTCTCCCCCGATTGCTCAGTTTGGCCGGGCGGCCAGCTCTAGGAAGAGTCCTGGTGGTTCCAAACGTCTTCCATTTGCGAATGATGGAGACCACTGTGCTCGTTGGGACCTTCAATGCTGCAGACATTTTTTTGTACCCTTCCCCAGATCTGTGCCTCGATACAATCCTGTCTCGGAGGTCTACAGACAATTCCTTGGACTTCATAACTTGGTTTGTGCTCTGACATGCACTGTCAACTGTGGGACCTTATATAAACAGGTTTGTGCCTTTCCAAATCATGTCCAATCAATTTAATTTACCACAGGTGGACTCCAATCAAGTTGTAGAAACATCTCAAGGATGATCAGTGGAAACGGGATGCACCTGAGCTCAATTTTGAGTGTCACAGCAAAGGGTGTGAATTATTATGTACATGTGGTGTTTTATTTTTTTATTTTTAATAAAAAATAAAATTGTTTGCAAACAATTTAAAAAAAACTTTTTTCACTTGGTCATTATGCGGTATTGTATGTAGAATGTTGAGAAATCTTTTTTATTTAATCCATTTTGGAATTAGGCTGTAACATAATAAAATGTGGAAAAAGTGAAGGGGTATGAATACTTTCCGGATGCACTGTATATGGGACCTACACACACTGTGTCTCTAACAGATTATGATTATTCTTATATATATGGGACCTACACACACTGTGTCTCTAACAGATTATGATTATTCTTATATATATATGGGACCTACACACACTGTGTCTCTAACAGATTATGATTATTCTTATATATATGGGACCTACACACACTGTGTCTCTAACAGATTATGATTCTTCTTATATATATGGGACCTACACACACTGTGTCTCTAACAGATTATGATTCTTCTTATATATATGGGACCTACACACACTGTGTCTCTAACAGATTATGATTCTTCTTATATATATGGGACCTACACACACTGTGTCTCTAACAGATTATGATGATTCTTATGGGACCTACACACACTGTGTCTCTAACAGATTATGATTCTTATATATATGGGACCTACACACACTGTGTCTCTAACAGATTATGATGATTCTTATATGTATGGGACCTACACACACTGTGTCTCTAACAGATTATGATTCTTCTGTGTATGGGACCTACAAACACTGTGTCTCTAACAGATTATGATTCTGCGTGTGTATGGGACCTACACACACTGTCTCTAACAGATTATGATTCTTCTGTGTATGGGACCTACAAACACTGTGTCTCTAACAGATTCTTCTTCTGCGTGTGGGCCCTAAACACACTGTGTCTCTAACAGATTCTTCTTCTGCGTGTGGGCCCTAAACACACTTCCTGGTTCAGATGTAGTAAACCTCCTATCAGGACAGAGCACGTGCTCCGCTCGTTATGTCTATGGTAAGGACTCACGGAAAGGTCATGACCTTTGCAGATACTGTGGACCGTAACACACACACACATGCTCACACATTCAATTCCACACTCACACATACAGTCACATCCACATACATTCACACACTCACACAAAAACACACACACACACACACACATACACCATACACATGGAGACATACTCCCACAGCCTGGGGTGTCGGTTGTAGTTCCCACCCTCGCCCACAGCTAACCCAGAGTTCTAAAGGTCATAGTTGTTAACCCTGATCAAACATGCATGAGGGCAGCTCTGTCAGTCAAACCAAACTCACCCTGTCCACACCACCCAACCAGCCATGAACGAGGGCAGTGCTTTGAGTTAAACCAAACTCACTAGTAAGCCAGTCAGCCAGCCAGTCAGCCAGTCAGCCAGCCAGTCAGTCAGCCAGTCAGCCAGTCAGCCAGCCAGCCAGTCAGTCAGCCAGCCAGTCAGCCAGTCAGCCAGCCAGCCAGTCAGTCAGCCAGTCAGCCAGTCAGTCAGCCAGTCAGCCAGCCAGTCAGCCAGTCAGCCAGCCAGCCAGTCAGTCAGCCAGTCAGAAAGTATGTGGCTAGACCCATCAACAGTGGAGCGAGATAAAGTAAACAGGTTCACTTTGAAATAAGTCTTTGTCTTTCACAACGCCACGGTTAGGTTTGAGGCGACAGCCCCGTTTGACCTCCCAGCCACAGGGGGCGCTGTTTTTTGGTGCCCCCAGAGGGATGTAAGTGTTCCAGACATACGGTACACACATGGTTGGCTGAGCAAGTGCTACTCACACACATCTCCAGTTCAAGGACATTAACCTGACAACATGACCTATGACTAGGGTCACACGTAGAAGGCGCCACAGACACACACACTAGGGTACAGTAGAAGGCGCCACAGTCCAGACGGCAGACACACATCTCCTACTAAGACGACAATCACCAGTAGTAGACTGTGCTACTCACACACATCTCCAGTTACCGTAGTAGAAGGCGTAGTAGAAGGCGCCACAGACACACATCTCCAGTTACCGTAGTAGAAGGTGCCACAGACACACATCTCCAGTTACCGTAGTAGAAGGCGCCACAGACACACATCTCCAGTTACCGTAGTGCCACAGACACACATCAGTTACCAGAACGGCGCCACAGACACACATCTCCAGTAGCAGACGGTGCTACTATCACACATCTCCAGGCATGTTTACTATAGATGTTAATACTCATACACTGTGACAGTTATCTAAATATCCTTAATATAAACAAAGAAAGCATTTATTCCTTAATCTCGTTTTGTGACATTCAAGGACTACCTATTAGACAGCAGCTAACCTTTGGTTCTAGCTCAACATTGACAGCTACCCTACGCCTAAACATGAAATATTCCCACTCCATTTCAATTAGGAGCGCGCACTGCGCCGTCAGGCTGGTGGGGGGCAGGGATTGGATAGATTTTTGTATGTGATATGATGTGATTGGTGCTAATAAGCTGTGCACTCACTGTGTGCATGCAATGCCTGTGTAGCAGCAGACAGGACTGTGTGGACAATGCAATGTGAACCCACAATACGGGAAATTACAGTTAGAAAACCCATTGAAAAATCTGGACAACTGAAATACGGGACAAATGGGGATTTTTTCAGAATAAGTCGGGACACTTAAAAGGGGCTCAAATACGGGACCGGGAAAACAGGACGTCTGGTCACCCTACCTTTGACCCCCACTCAGTCCTCTCCTCCTCGGCTAGCATGCACATCCATTACCTTTGACCCCCACTCAGTCCTCTCCTCCTCGGCTAGCATGCACATCCATTACCTTTGACCCCCACTCAGTCCTCTCCTCCTCGGCTAGCATGCACATCCATTACCTTTGACCCCCACTCAGTCCTCTCCTCCTTGGCTAGCATGCACATCCATTACCTTTGACCCCCACTCAGTCCTCTCCTCCTCGGCTAGCATGCACATCCATTACCTTTGACCCCACTCAGTCCTCTCCTCCTCGGCTAGCATGCACATCCATTACCTTTGACCCCCACTCAGTCCTCTCCTCCTCGGCTAGCATGCACATCCATTACCTATGACCCCCACTCAGTCCTCTCCTCCTCGGCTAGCATGCACATCCATTACCTTTGACCCCCACTCAGTCCTCTCCTCCTCGGCTAGCATGCACATCCATTAACATCGAGCTGTCGAGCGTGACTACACAGTGAATTAGCCGTCTGTACCTACGCCTGCTCTGCTTTCTGTGTCTCCATGGGCCCTGAGTGTCTGTCTGTAACTACGCCTGCTCTGTTCTCTGTGTCTCTATGGGCCCGGAGTGTCCATCTGTAACTACGCCTGCTCTGTTCTCTGTGTCTCTATGGGCCCGGAGTGTCCATCTGTAACTACGCCTGGGGGCCTGTGAAGTGGAACAGACAGACAGAGAGACAGGCCGGCAGGCAGACAGACAGGCAGAGATACAGGCCGGCAGGCAGGCAGAGAGAGAGAGAGAGAGAGAGAGAGAGAGAGAGAGAGAGAGAGAGAGAGAGAGAGAGAGAGAGAGAGAGAGAGAGAGAGAGAGAGAGAGAGAGAGACAGACAGACAGACAGACAGACAGACAGACAGACAGACATGACCAGACAGACAGACAGGCAGAGAGAGAGAGAGAGAGAGAGAGAGAGACAGACAGACAGACAGACAGAGAGACAGGCCGGCAGGCAGAGAGACAGAGAGACAGGCCGGCAGACAGACAGACAGAGATACAGACAGACTGTCTTGTCACTCACCAGTACCTAGATGCTTTTGTCAGTAATAATGTTTCAGTGCTGATATTACCTCCCTCCGTCTGCAGCTGGTGTGAGTTTTTACATGAAAGGGATTTCATTCAATGCACTAAGCTTTTTGTCATTACTATTAATAACAGTAACGGCAAAACTCTTTCATGTATTTAAAATGTTTCATATGTTAATGGTTTGTTTGAGTAAACTTAATGGTCGCCAAAGAGTAGAACCTCACTTCCAAAACAAATTAAGCAATGAATGTTAAGCGCATCCTTCTCAGGCTGCTTTCGGTGCAGCCACGCAGGGTCCACCCTCAATCCAATACTGCCCTCTAGTGGATGGTTAGGGAATCGTTGGAAAAAGGGGGCAGTACGATGTCTTATGGGTTGAGTTAGTTATCATAGCCTCAATGTACCTTCCATTTTGGACTTTCAGACTGTGTATGAGTGTAATAAAGAATTAGAAGAATTTATTGTACACTGCTCAAAAAAATTAAAGGAACACTTTGAAAACACATCAGATCTCAATGGGAAAAAAAATCATGCTGGATATCTATACTGATATGGACTGGGACTTAGGAACGAAAGGATGCCACATCGTTTGATGGAAATGAAAATTATCAGCTTACAGAGG
>JAPMUY010009142.1:0-32500 GCA_026901105.3 Galaxias olidus
TATAACTCAATAAATCAATGCACCAATCAAGAGGCACTATGCTAAATGATTTATCTTCTTTCCCTGAAGTGACCTGCTGTCTTAAGCCAGGCCAGGGCTAACCAAACATACACAGAAGAGTTTGTACAGTTTAACCCCATACATGTATTCACAAGTGATACCTGGTCGTTTTTGTCCAGTGGAGACATCTTCTCTTCTGCAAAACATAACAGACTTCTTTGACCTGCTTTGTGCCTGGAGTGGAACTCAAGCTTTTGGGGTTAATTTAAAATCTGGTTACAAATCGTAATTTTTTTTCAAATTGAAAGAGCCTGTCACTATTACATTCTTTAAATCATATAAATCGAGTTAAATCAAATCACCTAAGTGAAAGGTTCAAAAAACATATTTTTTATTATTAATATTTTTTTGGCATGAAGAGCCTGACAACATATCTTTCACCTGTAACTGCAGCATTAAACCCAAGCACAAAAAAATAAACAAATGCAGTTTGAAACATTCTCAGGGTGGGCTTACAGTGCACTTCTTTCCATTATAAATACAATCTTGTTAGACCAGTATCAGAACCAGTAAATCACATTCAGCTGTACCTCACATTAATAACGACCGAGAAAAAGCACGAGTATGAAATGGACTTCTTTCAGAGTCAACTGGGTTCCCAGCCAGTGACTGAGACATTGCATTATTAACAAAGGTGTTTTCTAAATGATGTGTCATCAAGAGACATATAAACAAAAAATGATTCGAATAATTCATCTGAAGTCAAATTTTGTGAGGAAAATCAATGTGACACACTCCTACTATTAAAACCCATACTGCCCTCATCCAGCTGTTTAACATTCGAGCACGACGTCAAAATATCAGTTTTCAAATTCAGCATGAGAAACCGTCGCTTTGTTGTGGTACATCTAAAATGGCAGTGGAACCGCCTAAGGAGTAGGCTGGCCTCCTTCATGAGATGCACACAGGTAAAGACTGCGAGTCACAGTGAGTCTAGCTGCACGTGTCTCCGGCCCCAGTGCTGTGGTGCCTGGTGAGGATGGCGCTGACCTCCTCCCCATGAGTGGGCAAGCGCCAACGGAACAGGGCAATCACAGAACCGATAGCTATACCATTCCCCTTTTATTGACGATTATGTGTGAAGGCAATCACAAGTGGAGGCAGACCCATAAAAACTCTCTTTGGCGAAATATGATCCTATAAAATGAGCAAGCACTTCTGGGCCCTGCAGTGGACATTGGGCAAGAGCTAGGCGTAGTCCTTCGACTGTGGTCTCACTTGATCCCGGGCCTCTGCTGATGGCTGATCTGGACAGACGTGAACTTCTAACACGGAATCTCTATTTTGTGGTGACAGTGAATTCATAGTTGGATACTGGGTTTGAATCACGGATTGGCCAACCCTATCGAATGTTCGAATCGGCAAATATGCAAATTATCCGTGAAATGAACAAACTGACAGTCATCCTAATTCTTTATTGATCCTGCAGTTCTGGTTTAGTTTAGCATTCCACAACTCTATTGTGTACGTGAACACACTGCATGTCCACGTTGTCTCCTGCCAAAATCTATACTTTATATTCACACGGCAGAAAGCAATCTGTGCAGACGCACATAAAATGACACGACTTCCAACACATATTTACATACGTACAGTTACATGTCAACAACCTTCCGCCACGAGAGGGTGAAACATTCTGTACGGTGATTGCCTCATACGCAAAGTAAAAGCCAACTTGGCCAAATGGACTCTCCCATTGTGATGAGAGAGCTAAGACTGGTGAGAAGGAACTTAGTCAGGGAACTTGAACATTTGGCTTCTGCATTTGACGCATCCACTGCGTCATTGTAAATCCAGGTATCTAAATCCAGCGTCATTCTAAATCCAGGTATCTAAATCCAGCGTCATTCTAAATCCAGGTATCTAAATCCAGCGTCATTCTAAATCCAAGTATCTAAATCCAGCGTCATTCTAAATCCAGGTATCTAAATACAGCGTCATTCTAAATCCAGGTATGCACAACTCGTGACTGGACTCAGGGTCAGGAAGCAAAAGGGAGTGTACAGAAATAGCGTTGATCTTTGAAAACAAACGATTGTCCGTCGAGGGCGTGCCGAGGTGAAAGATGTCCGTGGGAAGGAGGTTTGGTCGACAGCGTGGAGGAGGAGGAGGAGGAGGAGGAGGAGTGTGAGCCGGCGTCTGACCACACCGCTGTCCCACGCGACGAACCACCCTGAGCTAGAAACGACCACAACTCACAGGACCAAACAGGTCTCGAAACCAAACGGCCCCCCCCCAGTCCCCATCCACCGAGCATACTGCCTGTGGTCCTGAGCAGTGCTGGACAATGGGCACACACACAAGCACACACACACACACACACACACACACACAAGCACACACACACACACACACACAGACAGACAGACAGACAGACAGACAGACAGACAGACAGACAGACAGACAGACACACACCCCAGGGGAACCTGTGTGGGACTGCGTAATTGTGCAAACGCTGCTGGTGCTGCGCGGTGGCTCCTAGAGCCAGTCCCTGAGTGTGGGCAGGTTGCTCTCCATCCAGCGCATGTTTAGCCGGATGGTCTCGCTGGCCTCCTGCACGCTGCGCATCTGGGAGCCCCGCTCCTTCAGGCTGGAGAAGAAGGCCTGCACCTGCACACGCCACAGACACACACACACACACACACACACACAGAGAGAGAGAGAGTTGATGCCCAGTCTGCACACACAAAAATGCACTCAAGCCTGACCTGTTTTTCCCCACACATCCCAATAAGTAAGTAAAGAAGAACCAAGAGCACGGACCTGATCCAAGTGGGCCTGTGTGGAGAACTGGGAGGTGGTGGACTTGATGATGCTCTGGATGGCAAAGGAGCCCACTGGAAACCTGCAGGACACAGACACACACAGACACAGACGCAGACGCAGACGCAGACGCAGACCCAGAATGTTAGAACCATCATCCCCCAGAGCCTTGTCTTAGGATTCTCATTCCACAGTCACAGTTAAGGTCACTCCAGTGCTAGCCTGTAGAGACTTTAAGACAGGCTGTGTGGGTTATGAGTTCAAGCCCACCTGGGAACACCACCACTAGTGTACCCTTGAGCAAGGCACTTAACCCTAAGTTGCGCCAGGGGGACTGCACCTATAATCGACCTGTAAGTCGCTTTGGTTAAAAGAGTCTGCTAAATGACCGTAATGTAATGGCTTTTAATATGTGTGTGTGTGTGTGGGTGTGTGGGTGTGGGTGTGTGTGTGTGTGTGAGAAATATCACTCACTTCTCTATGATGCTGTCCCAGTGCTGCTGGACAAAGTCCCAGGCAAACAGGTGGCCAGAATAGCCATCACTCACAGTCTTGATGACCAATGGCAGCTCCTGGGTCTGGATAAACCCGCCCCTCAGGCCCTCCAGGAGAATCCTAGACAAACAAGGAGGCACACCGACAGGAGAGCTTAAACTAGATATCAACATCCCCTCACAACACACACAGACACACACACACAGACACACACACACACACACTCACCATGTTATGTGTCTGGCGTCCTGGGTGGAGGCCAGAGCCCTGAGCAGCCTGCGTTTCTCAGAGTCGTAGGCGGTGTTCCTGTAGAGCTCCAGCAGGGACACCCAGCCGGCCTCTGTCTGGGCGGCCACGTTGAACACCACCTGCTGCAGGTCCCCTGGGATCCTGCACGGTCAAAACACACGTGGCTCGCTACGGATCACACACCACAACTACGCCTGCCTCATATGTTTGTGAATGTGTGAGTGTGTGTGTGTGTGTGTTCACGTACTTGGTACTGCTGTTGGGGGCAGTGAAGCTGTCATACAAGCCCTTGGCCTTTTCCACGCAGCTGGGAGCCCCCAGGGAGCAGGCCGTCTCCAGCAGGGCCGAGCGGAGCTCCTGCTTGGACACGCTCTCCTCCACGCCCCACGACTGGTTGGCCATCTGGGCTCCCAAGTGATCCAGGATATAGACCTGTGCACGCACGCACGCACACACGCACACAAACGCACACACGCACACACGCACACACGCACACACGCACACACACACGCATTCCTAGGATCAGGTTCCCTTCATACTCAGTCTAAGGAGCTATTACGGTGGTGTTAACATTTTGACCGGAAGCTATGTTGGAATGCTGTGTGTGTGTGTGTGTGTGTGTGTGTGTGTGTGTGCATGCCTGCGTACCCTCATGCGGGCCACCAGGCCCTGCTCCTGCCTCTTGTCCAGTAGGCGGTAAACAGAGGTGAGCTGGGACAGAGCCTCGGTCAGAGGGGCCGTCTGGGTCTCATTGGTCACGTAGTCCAGCAGACTCAGGACCTGCCGGAAGGACACCCGGCCCAGCCTGGAGAGACACACAGAGAGACCGTAGGACATATTTAATCCTCAGAAACACATGGTTTGTTCTGATGACCGAGTGTTACCAGTGTTACTAACAGACCGATGCAGAAGAACAAGGAGATCATTGGAATGACTTATTCTGACGCAGACATGCAAATGTCAAAAACAGATACGTAGCTCTGACGCAACGTGGACAGAATACTGAAAGGCTCTTATCTTATCTCTTAACAAACGGTCTCCTTCTCGTGACCTGTGGTTCACTCTGTTCTATTTCTGCCCCCCCTCCACACACACACACACACACACACACACAACTCGTCCACGTAAACACACGCACTGCAGACACCCACACACACACACACACACACACACACACACACACACAACTTGTCCACGTAAACACACACACACACACACACACACACACACACACACACACCTGGAGAGGGCAAAGACGTTGTGTATGAGCGAGGCCCGGTCGTCGTGGTGGAGAACGTGGGCGTCTGTCCTCAGGGCGTCCATGAGGGCGGCCCAGCCCTCCTCTCCGTAGTGGACTATGTAGAAGCCCGTGTTCCTGCAGTTCAGCTTCAGCCACTTCACGCCGTCCGGCACTTTCAGAGAGTCTGCCAAACAACAGCAACAACAGCAACACCAACACAAAGAAACGTCACCCTAGATGACCTCTTCTAAACATTTCACTGCGATGCGTTACGAGTCGGAAGTGGCCCACTTGTATTTCATTTGTTTTACCCGTTTTATTCTTGAGTGTGAACACCTTCATGCAGTCAGGGGCGGAGACGCAGGTGTCTGTCACGTAGGTCACAGGAATGTACCACGGGCTGAAAGAGAGAACGCAGCACAGTAAGGAACGGATGGCATTGTGTGGATGCGTTTGTGCGCGCATGTGTGTGTGTGTGTGTGTGTGTGTGTGTTAGAAATGCATGCAACAGCAGCCTATGTGACCCACCTGGAGGCGTGTGTGCTGTTGTCGGCAGAGAGCAGGAAGTGCTCCTGCGTGAGGGTCACCTGACCGCCCTTGCGGCTGACAGTGACCAATGGGAAGCCCTTCTGCAGGGTCCAGGTGTTCATCATATCGGACACGCTCTGGTGCTCGGGAGAAACCTGAGCCTGGAGATGGAACAAAAGACTACAGTCGACAGGTGGACTACAAATGGAGGACCACATTATTGTTCAACACACAAAACATTTTCGGATCAGTATTTTGTTGTTGGGTTCGACAGGGTGCTTTCAACGTCAGTGGTCATGCGATGAGCGTGTAACGAGCCTCACGGGGCTGGTGACACCGTCAGACAGCAGGCACGGGGTAAGGGATGTGGCGTTGAGAAAGACAGACGAGGTCGACACGAACAGACAAAAAGAGGAAGTGAGCAGCAGGGAACAAGGGAACGCTGCGGAGAAGAAAACCACCCGAGATACGAGATCGCACACGCACGCACGCACGCACGCACGCACGCACGCACGCACAATGCAAGTACGCACGCACACACAATGCAAGTACGCACGCACACACACACACAGTAGAAACCCACCGGGCCCCCACCCCTCTACCTGCGTGAGGCTGTTCCACAGATCGTCGGTGACAGTGTTGAGGTCTCGGAATTTTTTGAGGTACTCGATGACGCCCTTCCTGAACTGCCCATCTGGCAGAGTGGAGTTCAACATGAGGAGGATGGACGCGCCCTGTACAGGGGATAGGCTGGTTAACACGGTGAGACCACTGCTACACACAGCTAAGAAACCAGAAAGAAGCCAGGGGTCGTGCCCTTTGATGGGCTTCCTGGCGACCCCACCATCTGTTTGTATGCGGTCTGGCTGCGGCGTCGCAGCGCCTACCTTCTCGTAGGACACCGAGTCAAACATCTCGGCCACCTGCTCCGGCGTGTCCACCTGGGCGGACACCGAGTGGGAGGAGTTGAGCGCGTCCTTGGCCATGGCCTCGAAGCGCATGGCCAGGAACAAGTTATCCTGCCGGCAACCGGGGAAACAACAGTTGAGCGGCGGAACGCTTACCGTGACACACTGTCTAGCAGTCTCTGGGCGGCTAAACGGAGTGTGTGTGTGTGTGTGTGTGTGTGTGTGTGTGTGACCCTTACGATGTCCAGCTCGGGGAAGTTCTTCTGCAGGGAGAAGTACTGCATGTAGGTGGCGAAGCCCTCGTTCAGCCACAGGTCGTTCCACCAGCGCATGGTCACCAGGTTGCCAAACCACTGAGAACGCACGAGCAGCAGAGCGTTTAGGACATTTAGGACCCTGGTCAACCGTATTACTTTCTCTCTCTTGACACACACACACACACACACACACACACACACACACACACACACACACACACACACACACACACACACACACACACACACACACACACACACACACACACACACACACACACACACACACACACCTGGTGAGCGAGCTCGTGCGCGACCACAGAGGCCACCAGCTGTTTGTCCAGAGGGGAGGACTGGTCGCCCACCAGCAGGCTGGTCTCACGGAACGTGATCAAGCCCCAATTCTCCATGGCGCCCGCCAGGAAGTCTGGGATGGCCACCAGGTCTGAGGGACCGGAGAGCGAAAGAGAGAACGTGAAGAGACAAAAGATTTCATCGGGTTGGGGTCTCATGCAAATGTCACTGCCGCTGCCTGTGTGAGCGTGTGGAGGGGGGGGGCTGTGAGCGAGCGTACCCAGTTTGCTGAGCGGGTAGGGGATGTCGAAGAAGTCGTTGTAGAACTTCAGCAGCTTGGAGGCTGCCTCGAGAGCGTAGGTGGAGTGATCCTTCTTCTCCGGCACAGAGTACACGGACACCTGCAAACACAGACACGCAGCGCGCTCAGCGTCCCTGCGCGGCCTTCAGAGGCGACGGCACGCGACAGCACAGGGTAAACTACCGGCCCGCCTGGAGCCGTAGCCAACGCACAGTACACCACACCCTGACAGACCGCCCTTATGTAGACCACAACATTGCAGACCACCCTTATAGAGACCCCACCCTGCAGACTAGATGGGCCGTCTAAAAAAATATAACAGATCTTTGATTTTGTGTTCTTGTTTTCGTGCGTCCTTGAGCGACGTGCATGGGGTACCCACCAGAGTGTTGGAGACATTCCTGGTGATGCAGGTGAAGTTGGCGACGACGAAGGCCACCAGGTAGGTGCTCATGTTGACGCTCCTCTCAAACTCGTCCAGCAGCAGGCCGCCTTTCATCTCCGTGGTCTTAGCCTTCGGAAACAGAGGAAAGGCGGCTTAACGTCAACACTACAACACAGACCTTCCTCCCTAAACACACGGTGAAATAGATTCATCTACAGTGGCTGTGTTTTTATTTTATTTTATGTAACTGCTTTGAAGAGGGAGACCAAACGAAGAAAACGGAATCTCTTTGTCAACTGGTCCCCCAGCTCCACAAAACACATACATGAACTAACATAGACCTGGGCACGTTAGCCAAACGATACCATGGAAACTGTTCGAAACGTCCCCAAGTGAAGCTGTTACCTTGGGCATGTTGGAGAGGGTGATGTAGTCCGGAGTTCTGCTGACCCTCACCAGGAAGGTGGCCTTGAAGGCGGGCTCATCAAAACAGGGGAAGGCCTTCCGGGCGGAGAGCGGCTCAAACTGGGTGGCCGCTAGGACCCTGAGGAGATGGAGTTAAAGGAGGGCGGGAGCGTGGTAACGGGCAGCCCATGACAGTGGGAAAGAAAGCACAATCAATTTTACTAGCTAACTATCTATCTAACTAACCATCACAGGAAAAGCACATGATGCACAGTGGTTGAAAAAGCCAGGCAACTCTAATTCAATAATCTTCACCGTGTCAACACTATGTGCACCCCAAAGCAGCAGAATGCCTTTTTCAGAGACGGTGACCTCTATGCCACCCAAAATGTCTACAGTAGCTTAATTGAAAAGAGTCCCCCCCCCCCCCGGTGTGAGAGTGTGTACCTCTTGGTCCCGCTCTTGTCGCTGTAGGAGCTGTTGTAGAAGCCGTCGTAGGTGTGCGACAGCTCGGCCGAGTACTCCAGAGTGAGAACACAACGCTGGCCCGCCTTCAGCTCCTCGGAGAACTTCACGGCGATCTGCTGCCAAGGCTTGTATTCCAGGACCTTCACGTCCGCCTCTTTGCCATCTGCAAGCTGGACAACAACACCGCGGGCTAGCGATACGAGAGCATATTGACGGCCACCTCTAATCATATGTCGACGTGGAGGGGGAAAGAAATATGTATGTGACGTGCGTTTGTAAACTACAATCTACCTCATCTACCTCTACAGTCTATTCATTGTGTGAGTGGAAATATGACTAAGAGAGTTTACCTTGAAGGTGGCCTTGGTGATGTTGAGCTCGGCACTGTGCAGGACGACGCGCTTGGTGTCGTGCTCCACAGTCATGTGGATCACGGTGCGGCCACCAAAGGTCATGGCCTCGAGGTCGGGGTTCAGGGTGAGGTCGTAGCTCCGGGGTCGTACGCTGGCCGGGAGCCGGAGCTCGTTCCAGGGGAAAGGCTCCCCGTTGGAGGCCAAAGGATAGACCACCTCCATGGGAGTGCTGCTGTTGGTCTTAACGCAGCCTGCCTGTGAGAAACACGCGGACTCTGTTAGTAAGACGCGCAGGTCGTACGCACAAAGGAACGACCAGAAAAAAGGCCTCGGAAATGACCTTAATAAGGACATACGAGGCTTACCTTGCTGAAAGTGCATTCTGGGAGGAAGTAGAGCATCATGCTAATGGAGGCCACGGCGACCAGGATGAACACCCCCGCCACCATGGAGCAAAGAGATGGCCGCTTACACGTCCTAAAGTCGGCAAAGGGGCAGTGTTAATAATAGCATGACTCGGCACTGACGGTGGGGGAGATGTGACAAGGAGGGTGATGTAAGGAACAGTATCGTAGAGGAGACAGGGGTGGGGTAGTGGGGGGTGACAGACAGGAGAAAGCGGTCGGTTCGGCATGAGGAATTCAGAGGCAACACCGCTACCTGGGCGGGGCCTGTCTGGTGTAGGGGGAGGAGCTGGGTCTGAGGGCGGAGCTGCGGTTCATGAAGGACATGCCCAGGAGGCGGGCCGACGACTCGTAGTCCTCTTCCTCGTCGTCCAGCTCGTTCTCCCCCAAGCCGCGCACCAGCAGCCGCGAGCTGCGGGGCTCGTACGTCACCTCGTCCGGGTCCAGGGACGGGAAAGCCTGAGGACAGAGAAGGAGAGAGGGAAGAGTGGGAGAGAGAGGGAGGGAGAGAGAGAACCTCAAAGTAGTGACACGATCACAGATTGTGTTTTCCTTTCAACCCAAAAGAATCATTGATCAATGCTGAGTAGCACATTGTCTTATTAAGGAGACATGGTAAACATCGTCTCCATTGGCAGCTGTCCGTGTCTTCCCCCAGGGCAAGTGTGTGGGACTACACTGACATTCTTCTGTGGATGTACAAGGTCACGTACCGGGAATACTGTGGAGTCTTTGGCCAGGTCCACCACGTCAGGCTCTTCCTCAAACATGCTGTTCTCTATCATGTTCCTGGGCAGGGAGGCATGCTCTGGGGCACACAGAACAACAACAAATCCATTCAAAACACAAGACACAAATGCGGACAACTCGGTTATGTTTTTGCTGGGTTGTGTTTTAGAGTCAACCGTTTATCCCAGCCTCTACAATGCACTGCCACGGGGACTTGAATGGTTGATGGTGCTTGTGATGTTACTCATCAGACAAAGCCAATGTGGTTTCGATCACTTCACAAGAGAGCTACTGTATCTATATATCTGAAATAAGAACACGCAGCAATAATATGCTTCCTCAAACTGAGCATGACAGAGTTGGTAAGACATAGCCTATGTATTTCCTTGTCTGTAAACGTGCACTGCAGTTCCTGGTTGGCTCTGACCTATTTACAGAGGTGGGGCTGCGGCCCACTGGTAAAACAGCACACACTTGTTTAAAATACAGATTTGAAACAAGAAAGCAACAGACAAAAGGAGTAGGCACAAGAGAAAACGCTGGAAGAGATACACTGAAAGAAACGTACAGAAAGAACGATCACAATGTATCTCAACTGGAGTTCTTAGAAAGACCAACCTTGTGCTATTATTTGGTATAAAAAACAATGCTCCGCTTCCATTTTCTAGGTTCTGGGGAGGGCTGCAGTAAGTATGAATGGCTTTACAGAATAGCCTTCAGCAGTCTGTCCAGGGCTAGTCTAGCACATGTGACTCCCTCAACCAGGGACCCTAGCTTGTCCTCTGTGTTTCCGTAGACAAATAGTGATATGTTCAAGTTGATCATTTCATTACATTAGTAGTAAAGGCTCCGATGGTACGCATTCCTCATTTAGTGCTTTGCGTTCCACTCTCCCTACCAACAGACTATGGACACTAAGCGATGCTTAAGTCATCGGACCCAGTAATGGCCATGCCAATGGCTTCGAGTGTAACACAGCGTATGCAGTCCGTTAGCAAGTATCGGATATACCAAAGCCTCCGTGCCATTGAAAAGCGCTGTCTAATCTAGAGACAGAAATAAGTGTCTTGTATAATTGAAGCATGATGCTAAAGGCTGTGGGTCTGGTCCCCACAGAGCTGTGGTCTACACAGCACACGTCTATTAATATGACCGGACCTGAGTAATAGCAACACGCCATATGTAATCACCAGAAAGGGACATGGTGACGAAAATAAGAAGCATAACACAACCTTATCGCATATGTCCCTACCCCTTAACTCCTTATTCCACGGTGGGAGTATTCAGCTACACGAGGCTGTGCATCAGAGTACAGAATAATATCTGCTGCTGCAACTTAGCCTGTGGAACGTTGGGAGACTGATAACCAGAAACAGGCAGAAGCACTGCGGGCAGACAGAGAATCCCATGTGGGCTTCTTTGTTATGTGGAACTTAACATTTGCACACTACAGACCACAAAAAAAGGGTTAGGGATCAGAGCGCTGTTCAGACCTGAGCTGACACACTAAGTAAACAATGATTAACACTGCTGAATTAGGCCTATAATACAGCAGAGAGGTGAATAGAGAGAGCGCCCAAATCCTGTTTTCACAGAGTCACCAAGGCTGTAACTGTAAACACAAATAGACCACACAGAGACCCCGGCTTGTTGTGAGACAACCAATATACATTGTCTCAAGCCAGGTACCGAGCAATGGACGTGGGTCTCTGCCTGTTGACACAGATCTCTGGATGTGTCTTGGAAAACAAAACAAGAACAACAAAACAAACAAACAGCAATCTGACTCATTCAAGTATTTTAACATTTCACATGACTGAAACTAAAGATTTGCTGACATGAGAAACAATTGCTCTGTCATTCTCATTCGGCTCCATTGTCATGTGAAATAATACAGGCAATGAGAAATGATCTTCATAGACTACAGCACTTTATTGACTGCGAGAGAGGGTAGGTTATAATACTGAGTTTGCCTTCATATGACCAAGCCGTTTTATTATCTCAAATATAGTCCTAGAGGGCAATTAGGTCATAAACCAGCTGCTCCTATCTGGAGGACTGACTAATCTGACCGCATGTCAACAGAAGCACAGTATATCAATTTTACACAAAAGCATAGACCTCCATTTAGCAAACATTGTTTACCTACATTAACAACATGTCAACGACATATTGTATCACCAATGGACACATTTGGACAACGACGTACAAACGGGAGAGAAACAAAATGGTCATATATGATTACTTTAACTGTAGGCTAACGTTACACACACTAGTCAAAGGAGTCCATGATAGTACATTGACATGGCGGGGGACCAAACGTTAGCTAAATGATGGACAGATGTTATTTGCTTCAATCTTACTATCTAGTAGTACAAGTAGTAAGTCTCACAATTAACCAAGCCTAGCCCTCAGCTGACCTTTCAGAAGTCAACTTCAGCCTGGCAGAAGAAAATACATTGCTTTGAACGTCTCAGAGTCACGCTGCTTTGTTGTTTACAATAAAAACAAAACATTTTTTTTTTTTTTTTTTTTACCTGAGGCTGTGTTGTCAAATGGATCCATGGTGGGATTCACAAGCTTTGTAGGCTTAACACGAGACTCGGAGAAAGGTGAATTCAACCAAACTATTATTAGGCTAGCGAGCCAGTTAGCTAGCTTGCTAACTCTAAGACAGAGATGCTGCTGGCAGGGCAATCACTTACTGCTAGCTATCTAGCTAGCTGCTTCTAATGTGTGTTAGCCAATATGTCGTTGCAATTGCGCTACCCTGTCAAACGAGCAGCGGCACGCTACCATAACCTAGTAACTAAACTCTTTAAACGCACGGCCTCTTTACTAGCTTTGCAACTTTGTCAAATATATATCATTGAAATATAAACTTCTTAAGGAAATAGCTATAGACTGCGACGTTGTTTCCATGTCACTTCATTGATCGTCGTGCACTGACAGCTTCCTTGCTTTTTTCGGTCTACCAGTTGTTGTTGACACCTTTCCATCAAAACATTTGCTGCCGTTCTATTGGACAATTCTGTAATAGGGCAGGACCTAACACGATTGATAATGATATGGGCTGCTTTCGCCCTGTGATAGACTGGCGACCTGTCCAGGGTGTACCCCGCCTCTCGCCCTGTGTCCGCTGGGATAGGCTCCAGCCCCCCCCGTGACCCTGTACAGGATAAGCGGTAAAGTTAATGGATGATATGGGCTGCTTTCTAATTTTCTATAGGCCTTCTGAATGTGGGGGCCAAGATTTGTAAGATAATATTAACAGTACATTGTGTGAAATTTCAATGATTTGGAGTAAATAGCCAAATTAGTTTGGTTACTCCTAAAATGTAAGCTTTTTAGAAGCATAGACACCCATCCACTGTATGGCTGGCTGTAGGCACCGAGTCGTTCTTTTGTCGATTCCACTTCATATTTTTTATTAAACAGATATCAAGTACCCATTTCAAATAAAAACATACATACTGATACATTTAAATCATTTAAAAGCAACCCAAAAAAGCATTAGCCAGTCAAAATAATTAGTATAGTATCAAACGTGCGCTGTTCATTGAAAGCGCGCACCTGAGAAAATCAATACTGTTCATGATGCTGCTGAAGAAAAAGATTGAGCTCAAGACAATGATGTATGTGTCTGTCTCACTCTATCCACCCCTGTCACATATAAAAGAACCCCCACTCTTTCTTGTTTTTCAGTGTTCAGGCAATTTGTTGAGTCTAGACTGCTGAGACAACAGCCTTCTCTCTCATGTCATTTGTTTTGTCAGCCAGTTCTTCAGAGTTCCCAGGTTTCTTTGAAACCAGAGAACATTCTTTTGCACGTTGTCAAGGGCAACCTGAGTAGCCCTCAGCTGAGACACCTGCTCTTTGATTGACTCAAAGAATGACTGCACCTGGGGATCAACAATACAAACAGTGAATTTCTTACATTTTAATATAGAAAAAGGTTCTTGGCACACAAGAGATCATCTTTACATATGAGATTGTATTTACTTTTTTATATCAAGGGGGATCGTTTTTAAATATAGATATTTTCTGGTATATCTATACTGTTGGTTTTGATTCAACACCTCCCCCAGAGTAATTTAAAGTGAGATATATGGTTATTTGTACGTTTTTGCATTGATTCAAGGGATTCATATTTGTCACCTCAATGAGTTCTTCCTTGGAGGAGAACTGGCCTGTTGTTCCAACAATGATGTTCCTGACGCAAAATGATCCCAACTGAAACCTGCCACCCAGAGAAGAAAGTAAGTCAATATCTTACTTAATACATCCATAATATTCATAAGTAAACTCAATTTGTCTCTGCAGTGCGTTGTAGTGGATTACACACTTGTGGACCAGTGTATTCCAGTTGTGTTTGACGTAGTTCCAGGCCATGTGATGTCCATTGGAGTTCCGTGCCACCATGAGGATGAGTGAGGACAGGTCCTGGGAGCGAATCACCTCCCCTTTCAAACCTAGCTCCAGCAACCTGCAACACAAACAGACACACAACTCTCTATACGAACAATTCCAACCACCCTATTCTTATAATTCATTAAATAACGACATATGCCTCTTATATACAAAAAGGGAGTTTACTGCCCAGTCATTCAGTAGCATGATGTCCATTGGCCCATCATGTACCTGAAGCATGTGCATAACTGATTTTTTTTGGTCACACGGTGGCGCCATTCAACAGCATGTTGAGCAACAAGAAACTTAAAACTGGAAAAAGCACGTGTACCTGTGTAGTTTGCCTTTGTCTTTGCTGCTGGCAAGGGCTGAGAGGATCTTCTCTTTGTGAGTCTCTGAATGGGAGATGGTGTAGGCCTGGAGCAGGGCAGACCAGCCATGATCATCCTGGGCTCCCACTGAATACACGGTCTCCACCACATCTGTAGGTAAGCTAGGGGCCCCAGAGATAGAATGAGTCACAATTGTATGTTTTCATGTGTTTGGTTTGAGGAGGATTTTTTATTACAATGACAGATATGAGAATTGCACATCAACTACTGTATGCGGAATCAAGTGCTAGAATCCTTCTATGTCGTTTTTAATCCATTATATGGCACATTGTTGTTTCTAGTTATTTGGGGATTGAAACGGCCGCTCTCAAAGGAGTTCTTTAAGTAGATTTAATTTAAGCATTTGGGTTTGCTCATTAAGGGGTAAGTATTTCTTGAAACATTAACGTTGTGGCCTGATGTTCAACAGACATTCTTGGCACTGTATATAATTCCACTTTGCAATATTCAGAGCCAGTGATTAAGATTTATCTTTGTGGCATAGACAATGGCTGCTGCAAAATAGTGACAGCCATTTCAATATATCGCAAAGAGGTTAAAGAGTGAGTCGAGCCAAAGATGACTACAGCTATATTTGTGCAGGGATAGAAGTATAGATAAGATGTGGGCTCAGTAATAGGCTAGTACACAGTAGCTCAGAGACCGACCTGAGTGTGCCATTGGAATGGAGCCAGTGCTTGAAGCTTCCCCAAGCCTTCTCCAGACAAGACGGGTCGTCAAGGTGACAAGCCAGGGAGAGCAGCTCCGACCTCAGTCGACGCTCGGACACTGAGCCCTGGTCACTCCATGTCTGCTGGTCAATCACTTTGCGGAAATACCTCAGGATGTATGTCTGAATTGGAATGCACCAAGACATGAGGACAAGCACGCAGGACACTCAGTGATGAAAAGCATTGATTATTCATGAGTAATAGCTTATAAGCAAACATGATGCAAACTGAGTGTTTGACAAACAAATTTCATTCTAAAAGCAAGAGACGGGTGTTTTGTCTTTGTCAAAACAGCAGAAAATTCTGTAAAAGCATAAAATATCATCATTGAGTGCCACTCTGCATCATTGAGTGCCACTCTCGTGTGTAAATGTTGCGTGCGTTAGTGATGAAAAGCATTGATTATTCATGAGTAATAGCTTATAAGCAAACATGATGCAAACTAAGACTGTGAAAGATGCCCTGGTCGTTTATCCTTTTATGGATAGCTGATTGCAGCAAATTTTATACAAGTACTGTAGTGGCATGTTTGTGGGCATCGATACCTTGAGGTTGTGTGTGACGTCAGGCAGATCCCTCTTCTCTAGCATCCTGTAGAAGGCCTCCAGGTAGCCCAGACCCTGGAGGAGGGGCACAGTGTGTCTCTCCAGTCGCAGGTAGCCAATCAGATCGAAGGCTTTGTCAAGCGACAGCCGACCAGCACTGTTGAAACCACAGACACCATATTAAATTAAATACATTGCGGAAGTTTTATTGAAACATTGCTGGTGAAATTTATTGCCGCTCTAACACACACACACGCACGCACGCACACACGCACGCACGCGCACGCACGCACACACACACACACACACACACACACACACACACACATACGTGACTAGCTGGAAGGCGTTGTGTATCAGGTGGGTCCTGTCACTGTGGCTCAGGGCTGTGTGGTTCTCCTTCAGCAGTCGGGTCATGTCCTCCCAGCCGCTGCCCTCGTAGTGGACCAGATAGTACCCGGCCATGTCCACGTTCACCTTCACCCAGCTCACCTCCTCTCCCACGTACAGACGGTCTGAGGACACACCCAAGACGGATCACACTCACAGAGACGCACAGACCCCGACCTGAGTGTGGGAAAGATGTCAGTCACAAACTATCAACCCGTACAGAAGATCGCATGCTTACCGGTGTGTGTGGTCATCAGGTGTCTGTAGACTGTGTCTGAGGCGTCTGTCTTGTACGTCAGAGGGATGTGCCACAAGTAACTGTACACCACAGGTTAGAGCCATAATGAGCATGGGGAAGATAAATATTCCGTGTGTGTGCGCGTGTGTCTGTGTGCACTGCTCACCCCTGCTGCAGTGTGGACCAGAGAGGGTCCGAGGGATGGGTGGTCTTCAGGAACCTCTCCTGCCTGAGGAGTATGTGAGAGCCTTGTCGTGTCACCGTCACCAAGGGGATCCCTTTCTGCAGCGTCCAGGTGTTCATCATGGACGTCAGGTTCAGATGTTCTCCCGCAAACAGATACTGAGTGGACACAACAGCCAATCAAATCACAGTCATACCGCATATTCCCTCTCGAGATCTCAGATTTGATATAAAGTGAATTCATGAAAGTGGTGAATTGACCAAAATTAAGGGGGGATCAGAGTTTTTCTGTGGTGTGTTTGTTGTTATTTACCGCATTCTTAGCTGCTTGATTTGTGGTGTAACAATGTTTCCCAGAGGTGAAGTCTTCTTCTGAGCATGTCTGGGGAAAAAACAAAATGAACAAACTACATCTATTTTGATAGCATTTCAGTTTTGAATGACATGATAAATAATTTGCGAATTTTGCTTCTGTGTTTTGATGGCTGAGCGTGCTACATTTGCCAGGCTGTCCCACAGGTCCTGGTTGCGTGCGTTGCTGTAGCTGTACTTGTGAAGGTAGCGCACTATTCCATTCTGGAACACCTCATCAGTCAGGAAGTGTCTCAGCATGTGTAGGATGCACGCCCCCTAGTGCAAGTAAACACATGTAAACAGACACAATAAAATCAATTATTTTGTCCATACGGATCAAGAAACTAGTCTTGTTATTAGCCTTAAATGTGTGTGTTCCTATTACTACCTTATCATAGGACACGGTGTCGAACATCTCTTTTATCTGAGTGGGGCTTTCTGCAGGGCTGGAGATTGGACGGGAGGAGTTCAAAGAGTCTCGACCAACTGCTGCAAAGCAGGTGTCCATCAGGTAGTCTTCCTGAGATAGACAACAGACAGCACTGTAAATGTCCCCGTTTACCCAAACACAATTTAACCTAGTTAAAGTGTGTTTTACTAGAACATATAAAGGAGACCCACCACTTTGAGATCAGGATAGGTTGCCTCCACTGAGATATATTCCATGTATCTGGCAAAGCCTTCATTCAGCCAGATATCATTCCACCATTCCATGGTCACTAGGTTACCAAACCACTGCAGAAACCAAAACACAAATTCAATGGATTTCATTCTAAAAGCTTGGAGGTTGCTGCATCATTGAGTGCCACTCTCAGAACATCATGACCTTTTGCAATTTATTTATTGAGTTAACCAAAAAAAAGGCTGGACAAATTATAGGCATGGGGTTCATATCATCCCTCCCATTCTATACCTGGTGGGCAAGCTCGTGACCAATCACCATGGTGACCCAGAGCTTATCCGAGGAGGAGGAGGTCAGGGAGTCGTAGAGAAGGCTAGTCTCTCTGTAGGTGGTCAGTCCCCAGTTCTCCATCGCACCGGCCTGGAAGTCTGGGATGGCTATCAGATCTGATGGAGGTCCAGCAAAGAGATACGGTAGGAAGGGGAGTGACGGAGAGGGGAATGATGTTAGAAACAAAGGGAGGAGTAATGAGCAGTGAGTTTGCAGTACTGTTTCACAGTTAACGGTGAGAATCCCGGCCTGGAGGCTATACCTTGTTTGGGCAGTGGGTAGTGAATGTTGAAGTATTTCTCATAGAAGTCCAGCATCTTCACCGCCACCTCCAGAGCATAGTGGGTCTGCTGCAACTTCTCAGGAGCAGCGTAGACAGACACCTGAGGTCAAAGGAGCCGACAGAAAAGAAAGCATAGCCAAAATGCAGAAACGCAAAATGAAATGCAACAGAACAAGTAAAGTGATTAGAAACCTACATGGGAGTCTTTACACAGCTAGCATTGCAAATATGCACCGGGAGCCTTGCACACTCATGTCACTTTTAGGGTCCCGTCTCACCTTCACTCCTGAGGGCGTGGTTCCGCTGACAGATTTGAAGTCAGAGATAACAAAGGCCACCAGGTAGGTGCTCATTTTTACGCTCACAGCAAAGTGATCCTCCAACAGGCCCTCCCCGAGTGCCACCGTCTTCTCCTGTAACATACACAACGTTAACGTCAGTTAACGTAGAAAACTATGAAAACTATGAAAGTCAATGCGCGCGCGCACTCACACACACACACGCACACACACACGCACACACACACGCACACACACACACACACACACACACACACACACACACACACACAAACTCACAATAGGCATGTTGGACAGAGCGATGTGTTGTTGGCTCCTCCTTATGGTAACAGAGTAGTAGGCCTTGAAGCTCGGCTCATCAAAACAGGGAAAAGCCATCCGGGCACTGGTGGGCTCAAAGTGGGTGGACGCCAACGTCCTAATGAACACACAGAGAGGATTGTTCTTATCGTCATCTTCATCCTTATCAGCAGCAGCAATGAGATCTTTAGCCTGATTGATATGGCATGTGGACAGGCTACGATGAGAACAGAGAGCGTTTAAGGGAGTGCAGTCCATCCCCTCACCTGCTCTCTCCAGTGCTGGTTTTGTAGCTGCTCCTGTAGAACCCGTAAAATCTGTCAGCAAGCTCCGCCTCAAACTCCATGTACAGGTAGTAGCCTTCGCCTTTACTCAGCACTCTGGGAGAGAAGATGGCTGCCTGTTCGTGTGCAGCGTTGTGAAGCACGGGAAGTGCCTGAAAAAAAGTCCATTGATCGCAATACATCTTTAAATGTTGACTTTCTTAGATATCGTGTAGATAAATAATAGTGAAAATGTGCAGATTGTGTCACCTATCTCACATTGCCAGTATATATTCCAACTAACCCGGTCAGACAGATGATCCATGTTCAGACCAAGAATGGTGGCCGTGGAGATCCGCAGGCCCTTACTGTGCAGGACGACCCAGTTGGTGTCGTTCTGGACACGGACCTGGATGCGCACGGAGCCGGTGAAGCTGAGGCTGGTGAGGTTGGGGTGCAGGAGGATGCGGTAATGCTGGGGAACAATGTATCTGGAACAGCCACACACAATGCTTCAGTCATTTTCTTACCGTGAGATTGCATTAAGGCCAATTACGATAATTCAATCTCCCCCTTTCAATTCATAAGGAGTATATTGAAAAGCTGTGTCGTCATCTCTCTTGATCTTGAAATGTGTTAAAAAAACATGAAAGTGAGGTTAGTGTTTTTGATATAAACAGAAGCGTATACCTGGGCAAGCGCAGGCGGCTCCAGGGGAAAGAGAGTCTGTCGGTGCCCAGGGGAGGCAGCTCTCCTGTGGGCTTGGAACGGTCAGACGCCTCGGTCTCACCCAGAGACCAGGACAGGTGGTAGAGAACCAACAGGCTCACTATGACCATGTTGTGGCGAAATGGACTTGACGCCATGACAGAAATAGAGACAGCAACAGGAACTGGTTGTCACATTACAGTCAGAGAAGATGAAGATGCTGAATATGATGAGTCTTGCAAACAGACACTTATTGGTTTCAGGAAGTCAGCCAGGAAGTACCTTGAAATGTCCCACCAGCACCTGAGAGAAGGGTAAGTATGAGACGAAACGTAAGTGAATACGAGAGAATGAATAGCTCAGCGGAGGCTGTTTATCATCTTATAGTTCTTCATGAAACTAAAGGGGTCTTGTCACATGACCCATTTGCCCAACGAGCAGAGTGTTCCATGTAAACAGAACATGATGAGTAGAACAACAGAATGCTGAGCTATTCTTGTTACAGGATACTTACTGCTTCAGCTACGAGGTCAAACCAGGATACATAAACAGTACACACACACACACACACACGCCGGAAATTCATTTTGGTTAAAAATAAATTGAAGGAGCTAGACACACAAAAGTAATAGATTATACTTCTACACTTGCCTTTTCATTTGCTTGCGATGAAGAAAGAAACATGTGCCAAACTGTGGTATCATTTAAGTTAAATTGTGCTGCATCATAGCTGCCTCGCACTCACTCTCTTCTGCCAGGTTTCATTTTCTCTTTCATGCTCCCGCCTACTAGCAGCAGCAGCGTTGTGTGTGAAAGTGTGAGTGTGAGTGTGTGTGTGTGTGTGTGTATGTGTGAAAGTGTGAGAGTGTGTGTGTGTGTGTGTGTGTGTGTATTGTCACTAAGAAATAGCCTAGCAACACCACATGGTATCTGTCCAACTTTCCATTCATCAATCAGAAACAAGGGATTGTATAGGATTTGTAATGCAGAATTTCCAGATAAGGTTTACACATATAATTAGAAATGTATAGAGTTGTGCCACATGTAACAGTAAACAACACAATGAGATGTTAGAGGCTTTCATCATTGATCTGATGGCCAGGTGGTTAATCCAGTGGGACTGGCGCAGTGCAGTACACAACAACAACCCAAAAGCTCTTCATGTGTGTAGAACAGACATTTGTAAAACACTCGTGTGTGTGTGTGTGTGTGTGTGTGTGTGTGTGTGTGTGTGTGTGTGTGTGTGTGTGTGTGTCTTGTGAACATGATGTGCAGGTGTGCTCATGCGTCTAGCGTCTGTGTGTATGTGCGGGTGCGTCGTGTGTGTGAGTGAATGTTGGTTTGATCATAGTCTCACCTCAGATCCAACCGCCCAGGGCAGGTGTGTTCCCTGCGGTGAGCTAACACTGCTCTGCTGCTTTATCCAACCAACGCTGTTCAGCTTTTTAGGTTTTGTTGTTACATCTGATGGGACTTGGTAAATATGAGGCCTCTCTCTCTCTCTCTCTCTCTCTCTCTCTCTCTCTCTCTCTCTCTCTCTCTCTCTCTCTCTCTTTCTCTCTCTCTCTCTCTCTCCTTCTCTGTCTCTCTCTGTCTTTCTCTCTTTCTCTCTCTCTCTCTTAGAGGGGGGATTCCATGGCGGGGTGTGAGGTCACATGACAGGGAGTTGATAATCCCCACAATGCTCCGCTGCCAAACCGGGTGCAATAGACAGGCATGCACTCAAAGACACACACACATAACACTTGCTGCCCACCTCCTGCTCTGTAGAGGAATGCCTTCCCCACCACATTTTACAGCCCCGCACACAGACAGAGACTGAGGAAGATGATCAGGGCTCTCCTCTACCTCCTCATGGCTCACCGCTGGACAGGTAAGGCTGTCTCTTTCATGATCACTTTCAATCAGAAAGTCAGTCTTTGCTTTCACACAGCTTACTAAACAATGAGTTGGTGAAGATAATATGGCTTTGTCACCTAGGGGGCAATCCAGCCTTCATGTCTATCTCTTTAAGATCGTCCCCTCTGCATTTCCTCCTTGTTCCTCCCTCGCCTCCACCCTCCTGTCCTTCATCCTCTCCAGGCATTGCAGAGTGTGTTGTCCTGGCATCACTGGCCCCTCCAGTGCACCTATCAGGGGAGAGACTGGGCTGGACCTTGCTGGTATGTGTGGTCAGTGACTTGGGCAGGGGTCACCTGGAGGTCAGCTGGAGGTCACCACAGAGCCACCTGACCGGAGCCCCTTTCAGCGTTGCCAGGGGCAGACGGGACGGGGGCAGCAGTGCCGTATCAACGATAACCGTGGCGACCGATCAGTGGGCGTCGTACAGCTGCTTGGTGAGTCATCGTCGCCACTCCAGGCTAACCAGGAGACGCCACGCCACCTTCTCAGGTAGTGTGTGTGTGTGTGTGTGTGTGTGTGTGTGTGTGTGTGTGTGTGTGTTGGGGGGGGGGGGTCTGGACCACATAATGATATTTATATTTATATACAGAGAATATAGGCCATGCCATTGTCGTCTATTTAACCAAGTAAACCTTTTAATCCCCTCAGCTGATGATCACAATAACAGCTGCCATGAGCGTGAAAATGGTATGTTTGAATAATAATATAAGTGTTAATTAATAAAATAAACAGAAGCTCCTAAGACTTTTCGTCACGGTAGGAGCAAGTGGAACCTACAGCTTGTATTCCTAACGGTTTGTTGTGTTGTGTAGGCAGGGGCTGGTGGACGGACTATATAATGCTGCTGGCTCTCAGACTCCTTTTCCTCAAGAGCAACATCTTTAACGTCCTGATCACAGTTTGTGCCTTCATTAAGTGGTAAGGCCCCCGTTCCGTTAACGCTGAGCCGTTCCACTGGAATCCCCGTTTGTCCAAACTAGTGGCAGAGTGAAGTAACAGCATCACAATTATCCACGTTATAATCAGCGAATAGTGACATTTTAATGTAATGAACATTTACCCAACAGTATAGTGTTGCACTAAATAATTAGTTCGCTCAATCTGCATTGTTTCTGAATCCGAGTGATGCCTCAGTGAACACTGCCTGTGTTATTCCCCTGTTCTAGACTGGCGAGCGGTGAAATACTAAACCAAATCCCTAGTGGACGAAGCAGGAGCTAAGGGAAGGCCTGCCTACTGGATGGATGGAAGGCTGGAAGGCTTCCTTGTGGCAAAGCTGTGGAACAGTTAACTATGTCCACACTTACATGTGTTGGCTAAACATTGTTGACCTGGGCCTTTACAATGTGTAAACCTGTTTCCTGGGAATAAAGGCGTTGGTTGTACATAATATGGATAGCAGACATGGACTATCTTGTTGTAGGTTTGAGGGCACATGTCATTTCACTAAGAAAGCCCAGGTGCTGCAGTTAGTCAGTGTGACAGTTGAGTGTATGTGTTTGTGGGAAGAAGCCTAGTTGACTTGATGTTATCTTTAATAGACAGAAGTAAGGGTGCACTCTCTCTCCTTTCCCTCTCTCTTTTTGGTACAGAAAATTATGAACATCTAATTGTAAACGTATTCATGTATACTAAATACACCTTTTTTAGTCACTTTTGTTTACTAATAGGTCTTTTTTTGTGTGTTGTTGACAAAGTGTTGTTGATGTCTTTTTTGCATGGTATTTGGAGTGAAATAATACAGACAAAATGCAACTGTTTAATGAGTGTCATTTCTTTTATTTATTTTATAAAACACTTGCACACGTTTTCTTTTTTTTCCTCCATGTTTTCTTTTAGCGCCTTCGTTAGAGTGAAACACTGAAACAGCAACCACTAGGTGGCAGTACAATCACATCTGACCTTTTCTTTTTTTTTAAAACAGCAATATTATGGAGCTTAACTTCCTTCTAAAAAGGACACTACGTTTATAAATAAGTTAGGTATTTCCACATTAAGCAGTCACTCTTCACCAGACGGACACTCACACAGGACTAAAGAGATCACATTGCCAGAGACAGACTTTAGGACAGCCGGGCATGGCCTACGGGTAAGGCCTTCCACGTGAGACACTGGTTCATAGTTTCACCTTTGAGCTGATAAGACCCTCCTGACCACTGTCTGTCAGTGTCACCAGAAAGCCTAGCTATATCCTGCCGGACAGGATGGACGTCCCCCTGTGATTCCCAGTGTTTTGGACTACACTGCAGTCTCCACCGTCCCAGTATGGACCAGCACGTCCGCTCTGGCAGTAGGAGCAAAAATAGGATCAATCTACAGTAGTACGTTTACAAAGACGAGAGGGGTGTGGGGACCAAGGGAGGGGGCGGAGGGGCAGGAACATCTCCTTGGGTTGGGACTGTTGGTTTGGCGGGACGCTGTCCGTGCGTGTACAGGAAAACTGAGGTGCCTCTATTGTAAGACCTCCTGTGTGTGTCTTTGGTTACAACAGAAAACAACAAACACTGTGAACAACATATAAAAGCTGATCGTCAAAGCTGTTTGGCAAAGGAGTGGATATAGTTTGTCGGGGGGAAAAAACGTACCAAGCACGTCACAATAAAAAGTTATCGATCCGTAGAAAAGGTTCTTACTGAAAAACAGGAAGAGGCGAACGACATATCTTTCTCTGGCGAAACAGAGCTGCATTTAAACGTGAATTGAGAACTGAGCCAGATATCACACTGCAATGGTCATGTCGGCAACCTGAACGGCAACCGACACCGTGGAAAGATTTTGTGTACCTTCACCAGAAAAAAAAATAACTGCATACGATCTACTTCAGATTAGAGGCTGTGGACCAGCTCCAAGTGCTTTTGGAACGCTGACGTGAAGCTCTGGTGCCTGGATACATCAACAGAGAGGGCTCGGAAGAGGAGGGGGAAACAGGAACACTGCTATGTATTTATAAAAATAAAATCAAACGAACAAATTAAAAATAAAGTGCTTCTGTTAAAACAAAGATCCTCCTCTGTCTGAGGTATAACAAAAAAATAGATATAAACACATACAAGTCCCACAAAATAATCAAACCATGTGCCAGTCAAGTGGCGCAAGGAGGACAATACGTACACACTATTTACAGTCTGGAGTGTGTAAATCCATATCCATCCCTACACACACACACACACACACACATCTGGTTGTCACAAACACTCCGTTTCTCATTCTCCAATGTCTTAATTGGAACTTTCCAGATGGCTTGTGATGTTCCACAGCAGTTGGAATGTAATCTGGGGAATATTCAAAGTGTATTCTATTTACACCTCCAGCCTGTGGGTGGCAGCATCGCGCCCTGCAGTGTTCAGCCGGGAGTTTCATTTGAGAGAGAGGACAGTAACCGAAAAGAACTGCTTAAAAAAGGTAGTCGAGCCAGTGCTTAGCAAATTACACGCACTCACACACACACATGCACTCTCACACACACACGCGCACTCTTACACACACACACACACGCACGCACTCTCACACACACACATTCTCAAACCTACGCCGACACGCACACTCTACACTAGCGCTGAGCCCAGTGCCCAAAGCAGGAGCAGCACCAGGTGCGTGCTAGGTGGGGAGGCCGGCTGAGAGGCGCTGCTGTGGGGGTAGATCCTCCACCTCTCCCGGTGAGGGTGCAGACTCTCCATGTCCTTCTGGGCGCTGAGCGCCGCTGCCGTGAAGTTAGCGTCCCCGGTGGTGAGGAGATCAAACACGCACGAGTGGAAATAGATGTCCTGCACCTCCAGCTGCTCCCTGCAGCGCTGCCGGGCCCCCTCCATGGTGAAGACCCGCAGCGGGGCCCCGCCGTAGCCGGCCGCGTGCCGGGGCTGCTGGAGCTGCAGCCCCAGGGCCGGGGGCGAGGCGGGCAGCCGGCCGGCCCGGTCGATGCGCTCGGCGCTGGGGCAGCCGTTGAGGCAGAGCTGCAGGTCCTGCGTGGCGTCGTAGGCGTGCGCCATCTCCTCGGGGATGCGCACGGCCAGCGTCAGGTAGCGGCCCAGCTGCCGCACAATGACGGTCACGCCGATGTAGCCGGCGTGCAGCTCCACGTGGCGGCCTGGGCTGCGCTCGGAGATCCACAGCGCCCGCACCTTCCCGCCGGCCGCCGCACCCCCCTCGCCGCCTCCCCCGCCGCCGCCGCCGGCCGAGTTGTGGCTGGGCTCGCCGCTGCTGACGGTGCCGTCCACGAAGGCGGCGGGGAGGTCGTCCGTCACGGCCTGGTAGACCCGCTGGTCGGTGCACGCCTCGTAGGGCTTGAAGATGATGGTGATCTGGGAGGGGAGAGAAAAGGTGATGAGCCTACACTGTGAGGTCAGAGAAGAGAGAAGCGGACTGGTTCGTTTCTTATCACGGTGCCTCGCTGTGCTGGGGAGCCAACATGTTCACTAGACAAACGCACTCACCCGTACGGACTGCTGTTTGTTTCAAACTCGTTCTCTCTCACACAAAACCCCCCCTTCCACAGACAAACGCCTCTGCGCACGGTCGGATATTCGGGAATCCCACTTCCCCAACCAAAACAAACCAAGACCGGCCTTGCCCATTACACGGGCTGCTGACTCTCCCCCGTTCTCCCATTTCAGAAATGACCAAATTGCTTTTTGAGCAGTGGAAATGTGGCCCAGCTATGCAAACAGCCACCAGGGAGGCCCTGCCTGAGCCGAAGGGTGTGGTGTTAGCATTGGGGTTAGCCTTAGCATCGGAGTTCCGGTGAATGGCTCCGTTGTTCGTTGTGACCCTAAAGGCCATGAAGAACGAGGGCCTGAGCTGCCATTAGGCCTGGAGGACTGTTATTGTGTGTGACCGTGTGTGTTTGCCAATAATCATGACTAATATCGTGCCCCACCCCTGACACAGGGTCAATGCTCTAGCGCTGCCGCTCAGCGATCACACTTTTTACTCTGTGTGTGTGTGTGTGTGTGGGGGGGGGGGGATGTTAATTATTACAACTATTGACTGAGTAGGGGGAGCAGATCATTAGGAGAAACAACAACACAGCTTATTCAATGCCACAATGATTGCCTTGTGAGACGCGTTGCCCATTCAGTGACCGCTGGGAGCGTGTCTCAGCCCTAACCCAGTAATGTAAGGGTGTGTGTGTGTGTGTGTGTGTGTGTGTGTGTGTGTGTGTGTGTGTGTGTGTGTAAATAATGGCAGCCCGTGCACAACCTAATCAGAGTTGTATATGTGTTAAAGGTTTCTCACTCACACAGACACACACACACGCACACACACACACAAACACAAACACACACACACACACACACACACACATATTGGCTCCTTTCACAGGTCTCTTTCCATTGTATTAGAGGTCAGGCTAAATACAGCCATTAACCAAGTTAGGATTCCAACGCCACCTAAGTCACAAGAGACAGTCATAAGACTGTTTGCCTCCCACCTGTGAGTGTGTAAGTGAGGATGGAAAATGAAAGAGAGAGAGAGAGCGAGAGAGAGAGAGGGGGGGGGGGGGGGGGGCGCTAAAATCTGATTTGTAATGATTTCTGAATTATTACTAGAAAAGGGTTTACATGTGATTTTAGAACAAAATCGCAGACGGACGGTAAGGTAAAAGAACGTCCAAAACTATCCCTGTGGAAAACGGCCGTGCGTAATATTCCCAGTGGACATCAAAGCTAAAGTAAAACGCTAAACAAAGATGGCCATCGCTCAAAATCTCCTTCTCTTAATCCAATCCTTACACCAAGCATCATCCTCCTCCCTCACCTTGTTGGTTGCCGTGGCGCTGGACCCCATCACCACGGGCACGTTGGTCACCTGCACGGACAGGTAGTCGTTGTCGATGAGGGGCCACGCCCCCTCCACCTTACAGGTCTGGAAGCTGTCCTTGAACGTCCTCAGGTGGGGGTCCCCGAACAGGCCGCAGAACAGGTAGCCCGGCCGGGCGTGCGCGTGAGCGTGCGCGTGCACGTGGTGGTGGTGGTGGGCGTGCGCGTGGGCGTGCTGCGTGCGGCTGTGGTAGTTGCAGGGCTCCGGCTGCGTCTCGGGGTGCGTGGAGGAGGTGGGGCCGTCCCGGGAGCAGTTCCTCTGGCTCATGAGGTCGGAGATGCCCAGCACGGCCGAGTGGAACACCAGGTTGCCCCGGCAGGACTTGGCGGTGCGCTGGGTGCAGGCCGCGTAGGCCCGCAGAGCCTTGCAGAACTCCGTGTCGAAGCCATCCAGCGCCGGGGTGAGGTGGGACGTCAGCGACACAAAGTCCGTGGTGCACTTCTGGATCCGACACTGAGGGGTGGCCACCTGGCACTGTCCTGGACGCCCGCGCACACACACACACACACACACACACACACACACACACACACACACACACACACACACACACACACACACACACAGAGAGAGAGAAACAGACAGGGGTTCAGTGACGTATGGTAGCAGCCTATTCTCAGGAGTCCTTGAGTCGAGGAGGACTTGATAAGCTGAGTCACATGCAAACAAAGTCATTGGAAGTGAGACAAGGCGAAGTGAGACTCAACACAGGCACACCACACACTTTATACCTTCAGAGTCTGTATGAGAAGAACAAAATGAAACCATCTGTTTTTTGTTTTTGTTTTTTATTTTGCTCCAAAGATAGTTATGCCCTTGACCCTCTGGTTGACCCTTGACCTGTTAGTCTAGGGGTCACTAGTAACTTTTTGTTAGTAGGGGGAATTGGCCAGCTTTCAGCAATTTAAAGGAATCCATACACTTATGTTGATGGATATGCTCATTTCTAGTCGAGCCTTAGCAGAATATTTCCACAACACACTTCCACACACACACACACACACACACACACAAACACGGAGGTGGAATGGGGTCAGGATCTGACGGAGGCTTTGGATCTGCAACCTACAGCAGCACTTCTGGCTTGTTAGAGTTATACTCAATAATGCTGTAAGAGAACAGGGCAGTGTGTGTGTGTGTCTCTCTCTCTTTGTATGTGTGTGTGTGTCTCTCTCCCTCTCGATCTATGTGTGTTTCTCTCTCCCTCTCTATCTATGTGTGTGTCTCTCTCTCTTGCTTTGTCTATCTGTGTATGTCTCTCTCTTCCTCTTTTTATATCTGTGTGTCTCTCTGTCCCTCTTTCTCTGCCTGTGTGTGTCTCCCTTTCTCTCGCTTTCGCTATCTGTGTGTCTCGCTCTCCCTCTATCTGTGTGTGTGTCTTTCTCTCTTTATCTGTGTGCATCTCTCTCTATCTCCCCCTGTTTCTCTATCTGTGTGTGTGTGTGTGTGTGTGTGTGTGTATGTGTGTGTGTGTGTGTCGGAGTGTGTGTGCATCTCTCTCTATCTCCCCCTGTTTCTCTATCTGTGTGTGTGTGTGTGTGTGTGTGTGTGTGTGTGTGTGTGTGTATGTGTGTGTGTGCACGCGCGTGTGTGTGTGCAGCTGCGGATCAAACAGCCGCTCCGCGAGCGTTATAAACCGGTACAAAGAGCAGGGAGGCAGGGAACGCTTTCCCACACAGAGTGAGATAATCCTCACCGAGGTGGGAAAGCTCCAATCTCCAGAGAGTCAATAAAAAAAGACACTCTCGGAGTCGCAAGAACGGCCAAGAAACATGCCGCTACCGCCAACGCCACAAAGAGAGAACTGTGGCCGCGGAGAAGGGGAATGAACCAGAACGACCTCTGCAGGGTTATCATTTGATATGGTACGATAAGGACGCTGCGATAGCACTTTGGCAGGGCATCAGACTGCTGCATGTGCTGATCCTGCCGCTCTGTGTGCTCCGGGAGGGACACGCAATATTATGTTTTTACACAGGAAATCTCCGGGCTGGGAAAAATCTTTAACCTCGTAGATCATCAGGGAGACATGCTGGAGGTACGGGGGGGGGGGGGGGGGTAAAGAATTAGGGAGAGAGAGAGAAACCAAGAGAGAGGGGCTAATGAAAAAGAAAAGGGAGAGACAGAGTGAGGAAAATAACAAATAGAGTGAGAGAGGCTTAAAAAGAAAAAAATATAATGAAGGAGAGAGAAAAAAGAGTGGGAGATGGAGAGACTGAGACAAAGAGAGAAAGAGAAAGAGGAGGCCGTAATGCATCCGTCACAGTGAACTCCTATTAGATTAGGCTGGAGAGCCCCTAGAGTGTACCACCAGCACGCACGCACACACACACGCACACACACACACACACACACACACACACACACACACACACACACACACACACACACACACATACACACACACACACGCAGGCACGCACGGCACCACAACTACACACAGAGATTATGTGACGGAGGCAGGGTTGAATAATGAACACCAGCAAATACAGGATGTACTCAATGAAACTCGCAATGTCACAGCAGTCCCCTCATGCACACACACATTCACACAGACAAACACACACACTCACACACACACAGACACAACCATATACGTACACCGAAGCAAAAACTCCCCTTCTTACCGAAGTTGTGCTGCCTGGTGAGTTCTGTTCGTTTTAGGGTTTTGACCAGGCGGGGGCGCTAGTGAGCTGAGCACCAAGGGTGCAGAAGTACAGAGGCCTACTCACACTCTGCTTCAGAATCTCTACCCGCAGTGTCAAATACTAACGCCGACCCTTAGACACACACACACACACACACACACACACACACACACACACACACACACACACACACACACACCCCATCAGTACACACCCCTGCAGTCATAAGGCCCAGAACCCAGTCACAGTGAAGACGTGCCACCAAGCACACTCTCGAGGGAACACTGAGGAATCATTGTCTGCCTGTCGACTGTCCAAAAGACAGCGCGCGTCTGCGCTCACAAGGCAGGGCGCATCCCAAAAAGCCCTCTGCGCCCTCCATGCCTCCCTCCCTCTGATCAGCACGGCGGCGGCCTCACTCCTATCAGCCGCACGCCACGGTCGCCACGTCTCCTCTCTCCTCGGCTCGGAGGAGCTCCGTTACGCGTCTCTCCATAGTCCCAGCCAACCACTTCGCCCCCTACGGCTAGCGTGGCAGACGTTACTCGCCTGGTCTACAGTCTGTTTCTCCACAGCCTCCTCCTCAACCGCTTCTCTCGTTCCCCTCATGCCCCCCGCCCACGTTTACCCCCCCCCCCCCCCCCCCACCAAGCCACCCGCCCACCCTCAATCTCTATCTCTCCATCCCGTGGTCCTCCCCGAAGAGGCCCAGGGTCCATCTCATCCTGGTTCCTCCAGATCCTAACACTCCGACTCAGGCAGAGACCTCCGGGGGGGATCTCCAGGGGATCAAGCATGGATCCACTGGGCTCCTCTCCCACCTTGGGGAGCGGGGAGATCTGAAGTGCTTATTGATCACTGTGTTGTGTGTTCTCTCACTCTCTCTCCCCCCCCCACACCCCCCACCCCCTCTCTATACATATACACATCTCCATCTCTCTCTCTGCTTCAAACACCGAGCTAAGATCACACAAAAAGAGGACTTGGGCTCTGGAGGATTACCTGTCAATCTCTGTCTTCCCTTCTCTGTCCAACTCCTCCGCCTCTTTCTGTCTTAAGACACAACTAGAGTCTGTACATGAAGAGTGTCTAAGTCTATGCTGTCTCCTTGCGGTCCAAACACGTGTGCTACCATTATACCCAGGCCAAGCCATACAATAGTTGAATACCCTTCAGAAACGCCAAAGTAGCCTCACATAATCCCTCCAAGATCAACTGTTTATTAAGCAGCAACGCAATTGCGGCTCCCGTCGTGAATGTGAGACGGATCTAAAACAGATGTCCTCGCGAGTGCCGGGTAAACACAGACGCTCTATCCATTCTATTAGGAGCCTCGTAAAAGGCTTACTGGAGGTGTCAATAATGGCGTCTTTCATGAGCTGTTCCGCTAAGGGTGTTGTTCTGTCCAGCGGCCCCGGGCCTTGTGAAACTAATCACCAGAGGTGTGACTGGCCGTCATCCCGCGACACCCGCTAATATATATACACACACACACACACGCACACACACACAGGCGTGCGCACACACCTTCACACACAAGATAGGGCTCTAGCTATTACAGGAAAGGTGCCTATATACTGTATATTATGTGCGTATAAAACAAGCATTCAGCAACAAACAAATTGACCCTTATTTGTCAACAAACTTTCCAGTAAAGTTATAAGGCTATGGGCCTTTAATTGACCACTTATACATCTCGAACGAAAGCCTTAGAATATACATCCAAAGTGCTAAGTCTCTAGCTTGACATTGAATAACGTTATTTGGCATTAATGCTGTATCCAGTGAGCCACCCGTCCCCTCCCTCCGCCATGGCCGTGAGCCATTAATAGAGAGGGAGACATGAGAATGACGGACCGGGGAGCGGAGCGCTGTGAGAAACACGATCCGCCAGCCCAGACTGCTGCACTGCCACTGGAGAGAGAGGGGCTTTGTCAAGCAAGACTGGGCCTATAGGTTATAAGTAGGCTAGTCTATAGGAATGGACAAATAATCACGAGTAACGGGATAGCCTCCTCTAAGGCATATGGCATGGTATATAAAAGGCCGACTAACTCCCAAACCCACTATGATACAAAAAGTATCACAAAAAAATATTTACGTTATAAAACTGCTTTCTCCCAAATTTAAAATGGCAACAATTCCCTGAAATGACTGAGTCGCAATCAAACGTTAATTAAATATTAAAAGTCGGTTAAAAGTTAGTTACCTATGTGAGCTCCGTAGCACAGAGCGATGATCAGCAACAGCAACGGCTGCAAGCGAAG